>JAOUQZ010000039.1:20193221-20204642 GCA_028564935.1 Neosilurus hyrtlii
TACTGATCTCGCATTTGTGTGTGTGTGTGTGTGTGTGTGTGTGTGTGTGTGTGTGTGTGTGTGTGTGTGTGTGTGTAGGTGTGCACGCATGTGTGTGTTCCAAGTTTTAAAACTAAAGTCCCTTGCTGCAAATGTTTATCTCTCAGGGGGTCTTCATAGATTTGTCCATGCCTGTTAATTGCCTAGGACACACATGCATGCCTCTAGCACACACACGTCTCACTGCGGGGTCTCAAGCACACGCTGCCAACACACCCCACCATGCCACACACATGCTTACACACACTGCACTTTCAACACAACTAATTAAGACTATGATCCCACACAGCTGATAGTCAGCCAAGATGATTTGATTCATGAGAACAGGATTAATATTTTCTTCTTTCCATACTCCTGACACACACACACACACGCACACACACACACACACATGCAAAAAAGTTGCTAAAGTCATATATTTTGAGAGACTTATGTGTATAATAATCAGAATTGTTAACCTTCTTCATCTTTATATAATATTAATTATTATTATTAATAATAATTATCATCATCATCATCATCATTTTTTAAGCCGCTTAATCCTAATCAGGCCATTGCAGGGCCAACACACATACAACCCTTCACACAGAAACACTGTGATGACAATCCAATAGCCTACTCATTTCCAATGACATCAATGGTTCTTTTTGATGCCTCTCACCACAGCCAGAGAGAGACATGGCTGGGTTTTGATAACCCAGTTAGCTGCACTGGAGGTATTATTATAATTTGTATTATTATTATTATTATTATTATTATTATGGGTAGTAGTAGTAGTAGTAGTAGTAGTAGTAGTAGTAGTAGTAAATTTACTTTAGTAACTTTTCTATAATGCACGTGATAATCTTGAAAGAAATGCTTAAAGGTTCACTATGTAGAATTCAGTTTATTGTGCTCCGAGTGGCGCATCTACAAGGTGCATAACTAACAACCCGAAGATCGCAAGTTAGAATCCATGTTGATGCCGCAGCAATCCACGACCAGGTGTACATGGGAACTAATTGACCAGGCACTCACAGGATGGATCGATGGCATACACTCCCATGTCACTCACAGAGTGAAATCATTCGTACAAAGGGGCAGATAGCACTTTCCCTGTGAGTGTGTTTGGCCACCTCCAAATGCACATGCGCAGCCGTTCATAACGCGGCGGGTGGCATGTCACGGAGGGGGCAAGTGCATGGTTGGTGGTGGTCGTATGTGGCAGGGAGGCAATACTTGATGCGTGGGAATTGGATGCGACTAAAATTAGGGGAGGAAAAAAAAACAGAGGAAATTTTTTTTTTAAAATCAGTTGATTGTAACTACCTGCATGCCCCTCTCTTACCCCTCCCATGATCCTCCATTATTTAAAATGTGGGTTCTCAAACTTTCAAACACTTCCTCTTTTTTCTTCTTCTTTCTCTTCCTTTCTTCTTCATCTTCCTTCTGGTGCTTCAGTCCAATTCTGCTGATATATCTCCCCAAATCATTCAGAGATAAGAAAAGAATGTGACGTTATTTAAATAATTTAATAATCTCAAAGAGAAATATTATGAGAATAACTTATTTATGACATTTCTTTTTTTTAAGTGTATGCAGTAATAGTGATGTATGCTGTCATCATGGTATTCATACTATATAAACAATGTAATCCTGGTAAACAAGTCGAGGGGATTTTGCAGTGTCAGTCAGGCCACCCTATATTCGCCACATTTTCTACTCCTGCCAAAATATTTTTGGCATGTTGCTAAATGTCAAAGGCTTTCTCATCACAGCAGAAACCTGACAGGGAGAAAATTGTGCAAAGCAATAGCATCCAGTCGGAAAAATCCCCTAATCCCTTAACACTGAGTCAGAAGAAAAATATATTCCTTTTTACATTTTGTTCAGGAATTCTGTACATGGATTAATTTTACCTTCTTTGGTAACATGACATGGCAGCTAGCACTGTTGCTAGGAGACACTTCTCCTCTAGTTGGTGCAACAAAATAATTGCACGGCGAGACCGATTTCCTGTCAGGAGTCCAGAGTAGGGAACAGAATGACACATGCTCTGGAGACTAGCGCACGGACTCTCCAGAACCACCACGACTGTCCCCCAGGAACAGACCGTGAAGAGGGATGCTACAGATGGCAAGAGACATTTACTTATGCTTTTATACAGACATAAATAAAAAGAGAAGTTTTGTTGGTGTGTTTGTAATGTTGATGGGTAAATATTGGCCCAAGCCGTGTAGTTTCTGCTGCCTTGTAATGCAGTGGTCTTTGTGGCTGTTTCTGAAAGGTCATAATGATAACAGCAGGGAGCTTTGTCTGGAGATGCAGGCATAACTTACTTTGGAGAATCCCTGCAGGCAAAGGACACAGTAAATCAGTAATAGTGACAGCTCTGCCTTATACAATAGGGTTCATTAAAATGATGATGAAATATTCTATTATTATCACTTTATAATACCTACAGTAAATTTATATACTTTTATAATAATCACTGATTCTGTTATTCTGCACAGTAACAGGATGTAATGTATATCTGTTAAATAATGTTTTCTTTAAAGCAGCACTACTCTTAACAAATAATTATAAACAATTATTTTTGCTTATTAAGAAAATGAAACAACAGTTTGTTTTGAATTTAACAAAAGTTTTAGTTTTACAAATTTTAGTAGGCACACTGGCATAGTCGTTAGCATGTCTGCCTCACATCAAGAAGGTCCTGGGTTTGAGTCCTGTATTTGGTGAGGGAGTTTGCATGTACTCCTTCATGGTTTCCATTGGATACTCTGGTTTTCTCCCAAAGTCTGAAAATATGCACATTAGCCCAATTGGCCATTCCAAAATGCACCAAGGCATGAGGGAGTGTGAGTGTGAACGGTTGTGTGTGTGTGTGTTGGCCCTGTGATGGACTGGTGAGCTGTTCAGGGTGTGCACCACCTTCACCCAGCATTGGCTGAGACAGGCTCCAGCCTCCCCGCAACCCCAGTAGGATTAAAAGGCTCGGCTAAAAAATGACAGAATAATTAAGTAGATAAAGAATAGAAGAATAAATGTTGCGTATTTGGAGAATACATTCCTTTTTATTGTTTGGATAATAATTTAAGTCTTGAATTGGGTGAATCAGTTCATGAATAAATTAATTAATAGTATAATAAACTCTTAGCTTTGGCTCTACAATATCCAAAGCTTTGGTTAATTCGCTGTCCTGGCTTGCACTTCACCTCACAAATGAACAGATGGATGACTGTAATTACAAACTCAAATACCCTCCACATCTTTTTGAAAATGAAGAGTAATAAAAGGGAATCAGGATAAGAGTACTAATAATATGTGACACTGATTACAAAAACCAGTTTAGACTTTAGTAAATGGCCTTGGGATGATTTTTAAAATGCGAACTTTGAGAGAAACACCATAGAGTGGATGCAGTGGCTGTGGACCTGAAGGGAGGAGATCCACTATTGGAGGAGGAAGCTACAGCTTTACAGAATGGAGCTGATGGTTGGCAGTTTGCTGATAGAAGCTAATGATGAAGGTAAACTCTTGAGACACAAAGCATTTATCTATAGCTGTGTGTGGTCAGGGTCACCCCTGAGTCAAACTCGATAGAAGAAGCAGCACTCTCTGCATGACAGACAGGGCTTAGAAGTAATCAATGAGTCTGTCAGGTTGGTGGCAGAATAATAGATGTATATGCTTTAATAGTCTCCTGCAGTAGCTGGGAATCTGGAATGCATTGTCAGAACTGCCAAGCCATTTTCCAATACAATATTAAAATGTATCATAGGTATTAATATCCTTTTTTGTAAAAGTGAAAATAATGAGCATATCAAAACCAGACTGTCATAGTGTCATAGTTTGTGTGTGTGTGTGTGTGTGTGTGTGTGTGTGTGTGTGCGTGTGCGTGTGCGTGTGTGTGTGTGTGTGTGTGTGTGTGTGTGTGTAAATGAAGAAAAAGGTTGTCTCAAGCCTGTCCAGTTCAGACCATGACTCTGCTCTGTGCATTTTCACTACAAAACGCTGTTTTCTGCTTGGCCATGCTGTTGCAAGGTTCATCAAGATCTCTGATGCCACATATTAGTATAATTCAGCCAAAATTAAATTCCTAATACAGCAGCCATCAAAAGAGATACTCAGGAAGACCGGGTCAGTGTGACTGGTTTCATTACATGAAATAGTATAATACAGTAGCTGAAATGACCAGGTTACAGACAGCAGTTAAAAACCTCACCCAAGTTACAACCAACACTAAAGACTGAAATGTGCCTAAATGTGCATGTAAGTTCTGGTTTCCTACATTTTATAGTGCTACAACCTGCAAATGAACTAGCATTTTTGTTATTGGATTTAAAAAATATGTTATATTGTGAGGCAAAAATGGAAAATTTCTCACGCACTTGATCAGTATCCAGTACTGAATCAGTGCAGGGTAAAACTACTACCGCTGCAAGTTTTCTGGGATTTCTTGCTTACTCTGAGGGAATATTGCTCAAAGCTTTGTCAGGTTGGATGAAGCTAATTGGTGAACAGCAGTTTTTCCAAGTCCTCCCTTCTAACACAGAGTCAAGTGCAAGAACGTCGCTGCAACGTAATTTTCTCAATGTTATATGTTGCAGCAACTTGCAAAAAGTGATACTTCAAAGTATCATAGTCACGACGTAATTTGATGCATTGCTGCTATATTGTGTTGATGTTTCCACTATTTCCTGGAGATATTGTGACAGTATCATTTTATGTTTCTTGGAGCTCACATGTAACGTCCTTACTAAAACAAAGTAATTGCAGGAAAGTTACAAGTTGTACAGATTTTAAAAGCCTTGTCACATTTCAGCAGCACAACAATAACGGGACTATGTAAAGTACAGGAAACTCCATACAGAGGCAATTAAAAAGACACTGCTAAATACCAAAGGATAACAGCTGAGTTGTAATAATTTAGTGATGTATGAGCAATGTTATCAATGACATTCAGTGTTTGGCAAGTAAATTAAAAATGTTAGCTTTGTTAACCAAGGAATCAAGGAAGTAGCTTCATTGAAGTTATTCCATTAATTCTGTTGTGAATTGTTGTAAAAGGTTTCTTTCACGTGTTGTCTGAGGGAGTTTTTCCTTGTCACCATCGCTGTGAGCTTGCTTACTGGGGATGTGTAGGGTTTAAATTCTTTATCAATTTTGTTTTTACTATGTAAAGCTGATTTGCGACAATGTCATCTGTGAAAAGCGCTATACAAATAAAACTGAATTGTATTGAAATAAATTAGCAGTAGTAAATTAATCCAATAATCTTCTACTTATGTAGTTTAAAAAAGAAGATTTTATTTATGTTATAAAAATGAATTATATCTTTCTTTATGTGCATTTTATTAGGAGTTTTCATTTGTGAGGTAAGAAAAAATCCCTGAGGTTGTGACTGGAGCTTTTCGTTTGCCATGGCACATGGAGTGCTGGTGAGCTGACTGTCAGGGCTCACATAATATTTTACGCCCTTGTACCTCGGATCTGCCTCTGACCTTTTTTCTGTTCACCACTTTCACTCACTGATTTAAGTGCTCATCTGTATCACATGTCTGACTTGTTAGTGTAATTATCTGTTTAACAACTTCATGTTCCATGTTGCCCAAAGATTATATTTGTGTGTGTGTGTGTGATAGGGTGGGGGTGCTGATGAGCACAAAGGACTGATTACATCATCACATAAAGAACACCATCAGTTTGTAAATACCCATACTCCCAGCATGCACCTCTGCTATCTGAGACCCAAAAATACCTTTAAAACTTAAACGTACAATGTAAAAAACAAAGAAATACATCTTTGCACTACATAAATATGTAAATGTGAAAATTCAGCTGAACTATTTGAGTCAGCCAAAGGGACTTGGTGTGCTTTTGCAGTAAACATGGATGAGAAACCTTGTGATAAGCCACAGTATGCTAGGGAGCTCTGCTGTTATGACAACCAGAGCAAGGGAATTTTATGACTTGATTTTGGGGTTTGTTAAGAAAAATTAGCCTGATACCGCCAATGTAATGTGCTATGCAAATGTGTGGTCTGCCAGTAGAGAACACCTACCAGCCAATTAAGGGGCAATCACCAGTGTAATTATTAACGGCCAAGGTAATAACCTTACTAATAGAGAATTAATTAAGTTAATGTAATTTTTAAAAAAAATCCAGGTCCCAGAGACCTGGAACCTGATGAAACAACAAACCTTGAAACTCAGAACTATGCAGAAAGCCCATAAAAAATAATCGTGCTGAACATCATGTGGCGTGATCGTAAAACAACTCAGTGAATCCGGTAAAAAAAACAAAGTACAAGACATCATGGAAACTGGGGACACACAAGAAACCGAGAAAGACAAAGGACAAGATGGAAGGAAAACTTGAACAGTTTCAGTAAACACTGGCACCATGTCGCACAAAACTGGGGCCAGTGATGGTCAATGGGGCAAAAAGAAAGCATATTAAAAAACATTTAAAAATCTGCTTTGTTATGAATGAATTAACAATTAATGCATCAATACCTACCACTGATTCTTATTGTTATGTTGCAGTGGTGCTTCCATGCCATAAATAAAGCATCACAATCACAAAGCTACAAAGACATACTGTGTTCGTAAGGTTGCCACAGTTTCTTGGATTTGGAAACTTATACAAGGCCTTATTATGATTAAAATTTTATATAAAAATATGCTTCGGTTATTGAACAAATGCTGAATTATTATAGTTTGTAATTTGATTGCTGTCAAGTTCTCTTGTTAATTAAAAAAATTGCACCAGCTATGCCACTGGCTCAATGTTTTCAATTTCTTCAACATCAAACATTTTGCTTCATTGCAAAATAAAACCACAATATCACACTATGATGTTGAAAATTGTAGAATCTTTTAATTTATTGTTTTTTTTTTATCTTTTGACGATCAGGTCAGATGTGGTTCCACCTTCCCATACCCAAATAACAACCTTATGTGTTTTGGGCCTCATGTACAGTACATTTTACTTAATTTGCTTATTGTTTTGTTAATTTGTTTGTTTTTACAGCACAGCAATTTTGTTTCTGAAATATCTCCTGTCATATAGTCACACCAAAAAAAAAAGTAATTTTTGTCAATAGGTCTCACCTGTGTATGATGTGCTGGCTCTGCAGGTAGTCCAGTGCCAGGGTCATCTCGCACAGGTAGAGCTTAACCGCGTCCTCAGTGAACTGGACATTCTGCTGCAAGTGATACCTTAAGTCTCCTCCCAGTAACAGGTCCACTACCATGAACATGTCCTCCTCATCCTGGAATGAATACCTGGGAAACAAGGATCAAAGGTCACAGAGTCCAATCACACCCCAACAGGAACAGGTAATACTCTCTTACACAAAGCGCATGCAAAATGCCATACATCACGGTTAATATGCAAGAGGTTTTAAAGAAAAAAAGAAAAGAAACTTGACATGAACATGGGGGTGAGAAAGTTTAAAGATTTAAAAAATATAGCAAAAATCTTTTTGAGCAACATGTGTGCACACCACACATCTTTTACTGGACAGTCTTCTTTTTAGGAATGCAATCAATGTAAAGGTTAATTATTCTTTCCAACCTTTTTACCATCCAGCACTTGTCATAGCCTAGCTAGTCACATCAGTTAGCTAACTGCACTGGATTAATAGGAATAATAAAAAGCCGTTTTTAGAGCATTCAGTTAGCAGTACAACATATATTGGCTAAATTTGGTTAGTTAGCCTTAGCCTTTCTTAGGTGGAAGATTAAGTGTTCAACAACGAATGAAGCAGGAAAAAAAACCTAGAAAGGACCATTTTACTTTCCTAGTTTAGGGCTGTGATTTGAAAGTGGTTACATCAATGAACACCAGTGCTTGTTTTACATGAAGGAGATTAAGAGTCACACAATTTAATTCAATTAATTCAACTGAAGGGCTGAGAGCCACAGTGGTCTAACCAATAAAAACTGAAAAATCAGATAAGGTCATATTTTTGCAGATATGGATAAGGTCTACGTGTTACAGAATGGTCCCGTCATCTTCCCTATGACCTAGAATCATATTGTAAGCACTATACCTGATTTTTTATATTGCAAAAACTTTGAAAAAAATTTCATTTTTCTCAAAAAGACTGGTTAGACCACTCTGGTTCTCAACCCTTCAGTTTGGTTCATTTTTCCCCACCAGTGTTATTGCATTTCAATGAAAATGGATTCTCTTTACTGTATTTAGCTTTTCTGTTCAAACTGGTCTACAGATAGGATGTATTGTGGTATACTGATGTAATCATGCTCCAGAATGGGCGGTTACGATGGTGTACTGGTTAGCATTTCCGCCCCACAGCAAGAAGGTCCTGGGTTCAAGTCCCAGGCTTAGTGAGGGTTTTTATGTGTGGAGCTTGCATGTTCTTCCTGTGCTTCTGTTGGTTTCCTCTGAGTGCACTGGTTTCCTCCCACAGTCCAAAGACATGCACTTAAGGTTGACTGGATAGTCTCAACTGCCCCAGGTTTGAATGTTTCAATCAGGTAATCAGGGTGTACTCCGCCTTTGGCTGGAGTTGGATGAGATATCCCATATCACTAATAAAGAAAAAGCAGTTTTGGGGGAAGAAAAAAAACAAAAAAAAAAAAGAATGCTGCAGAGCATCCACAAAGCTGGCACCTATGTTGCATAGTACTCTTTTGCTCAAAAAGCTCAACATCAATAACAACATTTAGGAATAAAACAGTTAGGAATTACATTATAGGCATTTCTCACTGAATTACCATAACCTGGATTATAATCAAATCTCAGATATCACCCCCCCTTCAGCAGTGTCCTGATCAGTTGTAAGTACTCCAGAGTAAATGGAATCATTTAAGCTGTGGTTCAATTTAAACACACGTGGCATAAAACAATGGCGCACATCCTCAAAAAGCTACTGCATATATGTTAAATATCATGCTGCTCCTCAATCAGAACAAATCCAGAATTTTCATATTCAGATGTAACAAATGAGACTTAAGAGGGCAAGAGTGTTAGGTACCTTTTCCAGAAGTGTAACAGTGGAGAACTCAGATGCTCCAGCCAGGCTTCTTCTTGACTAAAGCCTAGATTTGTGCAGTTTTTGCTAATTGCCAGTGTAGTTCCATGTTTTCTCGATTCCATACAGTGGCACTCTACTGTTTTCTCCCAATAAAGTGTGAGTCGGTGTCATATTGAAAAAAAGTTTTCTGTGTTCTTTTCCTTAACAAGGCAGACTGGTTAAGACTTTTAAGGCTTTTCAGATTTTACATGCAGAAATTCCAGCCAGTTCTCGTACTAGCACATTTAATATTTTTATGATTTATCATTTATATATTTTGAAATCATGACGGATGCAGGTGAACTTGAGTGCTGCTGCTTTAACTTTACAAAAGAGTTTTAGGATGTACAATGTGGAAGCAATAAAAAGCAAACTAGAACTTCTGTAAGATTTCTCTGGATTATGCTTACATTGTTTAACCATGACACAGAGGCATGGACAGGTGAGCTCTGCGCTTTGAGCGGGCTAACAGCTCTCTGTAGCTAATAGTCTCTGTTCAGGGGTCTCATTTATAAACATGGTGTACACCTCTTTCCACACAAAGATTATGATCTATAAAAAAACCAACTTGACAGGAGAATCTGCGCAACTCTTAACCATGCGTATGCATATTCTGGAGAAAATGGGAATTGGCGACACAGATGGTTTGGTGGTGAACTGAAGTCAGAGTGTAGAAATATAGTGTGAGAAGAATGATTATAATTATTGATGTCCTTCACACATTTAATTTTACACTGTATACCTTTAAAACTTAAACGTACAATGTAAAAAACAAAGAAATACATCTTTGCACTACATAAATATGTAAATGTGAAAATTCAGCTGAACTATTTGAGTCAGCCAAAGGGACTTGGTGTGCTTTTGCAGTAAACATGGATGAGAAACCTTGTGATAAGCCACAGTATGCTAGGGAGCTCCATACTCCATACACACCATTGATTGCTGCTATGGTCTCCAAATAGCATTAATTTTTCCAGGCCTACAGCGTTCATAAAGATTTCTATATCCATCTTCATGAAATTCTTTTTTTTTGTTGTTCTTTTCCCACCTGCAGTCACCATTCACAACAACAGAACAATTTATGGTTAAAAGGGGTGTGTAGAGGGCAGGAATTCAGGTATGCACGCTTGTAGGCACTCTGTGATTTATAAACTGAAGTTTGCTTACAGGTGTGTGTATGCAGGGGTTTATAAATTGGCTAATTTTGGGCTTTTGGCATAAGTACACTTTTAGTAATGATCCACAGTTTTATAAACAAGATCTCAGGCCTGGTCAGTTTATTCATTCAAAAACAAGAGCAAACTATGCACTGTAAATTTGTTTTAGTACAGTATATTATGGGAAACACAAGAAACTCTAACTTGCGAGGTTTCTTAAGTGGGTAGACATCATTAGGCAGACTTCGTTAAAACTATTTGTTAAAGTTGCTTGTTGCCCTATGTGATCTTTGTAGGCAGAGAGCCTATGAAGGAGTAAAAAGTTCAAAGTTCAAAGTAGTTTATAGGCAGAAAATCCAGATTCACATACCCACACACATTTTATTTTATTCATATTTTACATTTACATTTACATTTACTGTTTATCATATTGATAATACTTTACATATTACTCTTATCCTTTTCTTAACTTGGTATGGAGCAACTTTGTGCCCACGGTTTCCTCCGGGATCAATAAAGTATTCTGATTCTGATATTTTATTATTGTAGATATATGTTTTCAGACAAAATATAGTGTATATGTCACAGAATCTCTCTCTCTCCCTCCCTCTCTCTCTCACCAACACTCCCACACATACACACTCTCTCACAAAAAGTTTTTCATGACAAAAAAATGTATAAAAAAAATAGGAATTGCACATATTTTTGTACTTTACATGACTTTTTCAGTATTGAACCTAACTTAAGCTGCAAAAGCCTTTTTTTCAGTTTATACTAATTCCACAAAAAGCAATAAATTATAGAATTAGAGTATTTAATAGAAATAATGTTTTTTTTATTTATAAGAAACAGACTTTTTTGTTTGTTTATTTTTTCAATTAAATGAACTACATGCCTTCAGCTATCCTTACTGGATGAAAAGCATACAAAATATGGAATTTAAGTATTTTTAAAGTAAAGTATCAACCCTAAAATGTGGTTACTCCAGTAAACAGGATATTTATATGCAGGATATCTATATGTCTATATCTTTATCTATCTATCTATCTATCTATCTATCTATCTATCTATCTATCTATATATATATATATATATATATATCTATATATATATATATTGTATACAATATATTTAGCTCTACTTCGACGTATCGAGCACTGTTCTATGGAAAATCGACTCAAGATCTTATATATATAT
>JAOUQZ010000039.1:20214353-20229985 GCA_028564935.1 Neosilurus hyrtlii
TATATATATATATATATATATATATATATATATAAATACTGCAAGTTTATTCAATCAAAAAACTATATTTTTTAATCTATTTAAACCTTGGTGGTTAGGACTTTGGACTACTGATTGGATGAGTTCAAATCTCAGTACTACTAAGTGAGCTTGAACAAAGCCTTTAACCCACAACTGCTCAGTTATATAAATGAAATAAATGGAATACGCTCTGGGTAAGGCTGTCTGAGAAAAGCCATTAACATAAATGTAAATATGATTGTACTAAAAGGTTCTATAATTTCCACACTAATTGAGCTTCAGACATATTTCCTAGAGAAGGGAAAACCTTCCAGAAGGACATCCATCTCAGAAATACCCCATAAATCAGGCTGTCATGGTAGAGGGGCTAGATATAAGCCACTCCGTAATAAAAGGCTTATGACTGATACTTAAAGGTGCTGAGAGCAGAAGAAAATATTTGGTCTGGTAAAAAAAAATTCATTCAGGCTAAACATTTGATGAAATCCGTGAACTGCTCATCAACTGGCTAAAACCATCATAGTGGTGGTGGTGGCATAGGGCTGCTTCTCAGTGGTAAGGATGGGGAGATGGGTTAGTATTAAGAGAAGGATGACTGCAGGGAAATACAGACAGGTCTTTAAAGAAAACTCTCCAGAGTATAAACGAACATCAGACAAGATGGAAAGTTCATCTTCCAACATCTGTGTATAATTTTAAAGACAGCAGTTCACAGAAGAACCCAATCTGACTTGGATTAAAAGGATGTGCAAGGAAGAATGCAATAAACCAAACAGATCCAGGTGAAGAATTCTTATAAAGGCTTAACCAGGAAGTGCTGAATACAAAATGAGAGTCATGTTTTGAACTAAATTTGCTGAATATTTTCTGAAACTACCGTGATTTGTATATGTTTAATTATTAAGATACATTCAGTGTTGCCAGATGGGATCAGGTAAGACAGGAGCCTTCTGGCTTGCTCATTGATTATATCTGAAGCAAAATTCTGTGTCTGTGTAGCCTGTGCCTGTGTTTACGTTTAAAAACCGTTGTGTGTTGTGATGTTATCTGGCACTGATTATTAAGAGGTCATTTACTTGATGAAGAACAGAGTGTTGACTGTGTAGGCTTCTACCCTGAACTTTATGACACATAAAAAGAATCCCTGTTCACTCATACTGAAATAATTAACACTTGCCATGTTAGGTAAATACAGTATGTTGTTGGTTATACAAACAGCAGCACTATCGAATTCTAGAATATAACATTCTGATGGATTGGTTGATTGTATGCTATAAAATTTCTTATATATTAATCAAAACAAGCTGTTTTAGAACCACCCTCGACTCCCTGTAACGTCTCAGAGTGGTGTAAATGGATACAGTAATTACAGCTTTCGGCATGCTTGACATTTTCAGGGCTTATGGCATGTATTTCCTGCAGTGGAAAGGAGACACAGCCTGCTCTCCTTCACTGAAACATAATGAAGCTTCTCTGAGGTGAACATGCGGAACCTTTTCAAAGCAGTGCTTGTGTTTAAAGCTGCAGCTATAACAAGCAATATAACGCATCAGGAAAAGACGTAACGCTTAATTAACATTAACTGCACATGTAAATGCTGTTTTTAAAGGCGCCCCCAAGGAAGAGGAGGTACACACTTCAGAATTCGAATCTACATATTGGGCTACCCAGGAAAAAAAAAAGTATGTAGAGCATTAAAAAAAAAAAGGAAAAAAAGAAATAAATAGAATAAAAACTTTTACAGAAAATCTGAACAGTTTCCCTGGAGCCTTCAACCTGAATCTTAATGTAAAGTGCACCATGTCTCTACTGGCTGCATCTTGGTAGAAATTGGGTCAGAGATTATTAGGCCAGAAAACTTTTCAGCAGTTGTCAAAAAATTTTATAAGACAAATAAATAAATAATGAGAACATGACATGCCTGTTAATCCCATTGCCTCTTAATTCAGAAAGACAAGGTACAGTGCATTGCACATGTGCTGATGCTTTTTCTATTTGTATAGAAAAAAGTAAACTCTCATAATTGGTCATTCATTAACAGTTTTTTCCTGTTATTTTGTTTTAGTGGTTATTTTACCTGAGGGTTGAATTTGCTGTTTTGGGTCATATTTAAAGAATTTGCATCCACGCAGAACGGAATGATTAGTATGTTCACAGCAAAAAGGTCCTGGGATCAGGTGTTCCTGCATGGAGTTTGCATGTTTTTGCCATGCTTCTGTGGGTTTCCTATGGGTACTCTGGTTTCCTCCCACAGTCCAAAGACATGCACTTTAGGCTAATTGGCTGCTCCAAATTGTGAATGGTTGTGTGTGTGTTGGTTGTGTGTGTGTGACTGGATTAAGTGGTTCGGCAAATGAGTGAGTGAATCTGCATCTGCCCAGGATCTTACATGTCAAAACACGCGCAGAGGTCCTTCTCCGGCAAACTTCGACCTTGACTAACTTCTCTGGATTTACTCTTTGTTTGGTCTGTTCATGAGCATTTGGCTTTGACCCTTACCATTGCTTTGATTCTTATTAATAAATCCTGTGTTGGATTTCCTGCATGAGGATTCTCACCCATCTGAAACTTGTCTTTTTTCAGGATCAGGAACCAGAATACTTTATTTATCCCAGAGGAAATTGTGTAACTATAGAAGATGCAAGTACATCTTCAGTGAGTGTGCACATTCAACCGTGTGTCAAGCCATAATTCTGACATGATTCACCTGAAGTAATTATGTGTATAAATGTCAAACATGGATGTAACTGTCATATTGATACCATAAGAAGCAGGGCGGTTTTTAGTGGAGAAACACTTACATAATTCATATTTATTATGATTCGGTACATTTTTTCACAGAGCAAAAACTATTGCCTGGCTGTGCCTTATGCTAAAGTCATACATAACAGGTTGATTCCTTGAAATAAGAGCATAAAAAATGCACACATTTAATAATTGGACAATTTAGTTTTTTTGTGTCTATGCAGGAGTTGTGGCATGGCATAAATGGATTATTATAACTTGGCATAATTATAGTGAAATGTCTCCCCCTTGTGGATGCTGGATGAACACTTTGCCCTATTTTAAAGATATAGATTTTTTGAGATTTTTATTTTTCAACATGCATTGATCACAAATGTTCAAAATGTTACAGGTTCTTGCCAGGCCCATACCCCAACTCTACACCAAGTTTAGTGAAATCGGTTCAGTATTTCATGGTAATCCAAATGCTGAAATGGTGAATACATTACTCCTAAGTGACAGAGTGTGATATTCTATGAATGTCAAAAACACTTGTCTATATGTGTTAAATAGCCTTCCAGCTTGCAAATCAAAAGGAGTCTAGAGTTTTTGATCTGAGTATGGAGTGGAAGGAGATGGATTACAACAGGGACTTTTTTGGACTGAACAGTTTTCAAAGACTGAAACTGCATTGCAAACTCCTAAAAACTTAATGTATGATGTCTAGTATTCTTTCTAAAGCAAATTTCTCTCTATATGAATGATTGTCTTGTTTGATAACACCAAGATTAAAATTTGGGATATTTTCTTTAAATAACCATGGCACTGGCCCTTTAACCAACATCTTTGTTTTTGTTATAACCGTGTTTCCCTGGACACGGCTCTTTGTAGCTCAAATGTGTTTTTGAATCCTGTGTGCATCACTATACCAAGTAGCATCTCATAGCTACATCGATTAACTTCCATGTCACTGCCATTCTTTTAAACTGGACTAAATAAGCTAGGAAAGGCTACATTAATGCAGAGAGTGAGAGAAAGACATTGTGTTTTATCTACATATGTGATCTTGAATGTATTTTTAATACACTGATGCAGACTCAAGGACTTCATATCAAAGGATGCAATATTTGTCTTTCAACTGTAAAGACTGCCTTAACAACCCATTAATTTGTCAGACACCCCCCTCCACACACAAACACACACACACACACACACACACACACACACACACACACATTTCTCATCCTTTCCTTTCCATTTCACCTTTTGGTCCTAATCATTAAGCAGACATCTCAGAAAAATGGTGCAGTGAAAGTGTAAGAATGAATCGCATGCAAATCATTTTCATTTCATTTCATTTCCTCAGATCCCAAGCCAACAATATATACATATATATGATCTCACATTACTGCTTTACTGTCGTTATTAAAAGGTTTGTATGCATTTATATATTCGTATTCTTAAAGATATAATGTACAATGATGTGCAAAAGCCAAGTTTTCGACTGTTCATCAAAATGAGTTGGAAAAGCTGCCAAGTGTGTGGGAAAGATGAATAGTTAAAAAAAGAAAGTTGTTAAGAAAGCAGTTTTTGTCTTGGCAGAATTGCCATAAGAAGAACCTAACATTCAGTATCAATTCCTCAGTTCATGCAATGAATGGGGGTGGGGGGCTGGTGTTGGTGTTATGATTTTTAATTATTCGCACATGCACTGTCAAAACCTCCTTACACATCAGTGCCTTCTTTAGTGCACACATGCAGAGCTGAGCGTGATCCTGGTTTTAGAGCCAGAAAGGTGTTACATGGATGCAGTGTATCAGAACAGTTTCCAAATTGACAAGGGAATAAAAAGTGACGTAACATAATCCATCAGGATCCCTGTAAGTAACCAAATGTTGCAGGTACACAGAGGCGAGGATGTTTAATACACCCTAAAAAAAGTGACCTTAAACTCGGAGAACCTGACAGTATACCAGGAACAAACAGACTGGCAGGTCTATGATGCCCTACAGAATGCTATGTTTTACTAACTCTTTCTCAATTTGTCTGAAAGCACAAACAGGTGTGGTTTGTGCAGGAGGCAGTCGGATGGTGGTCATTCATGCAGCTAGCACACAAATGCTTCCTGTCCTCTAGTTGGGGGAAGGCACATGGACATTTGATTACATGTTCGTCTGTTTAACAGCTGTGTCCATGTGCCGATGCTGATGGGTTTGCAGTGCCAATCTGCCAAATCCATCCATACGGTTTGTGAGAATGGGGAGGCTTTCTAATTCTAGATTGAAATGTGGGTCACTCATACAAACACATGTGTACAGATGGAAGCTTCCTCACAGCTGCTCAGATTTATAAGGGTGTCTTGGATACTATAATATTCATGAAAGTTTTTCAGTTTGTTTTTTAGTATGCACTGCTTGCAGGTAGGCAGGTTTGTGATAGATAGATAGATAGATAGATAGATAGATACATACATACATACATACATACATACATACATACATAGACAGATGGATAGAGCCTCAAGCTTGAGCTTTAATGCCAATGTGCTATGGATGAATATTGTCACAAGAAAAAAGCTTGCATGTGAGTGATACGTCGCCACGGCAAACTGAAAAACAAATGAAATAAAATAAGGGATCTATCACTTAAAACAGGCAAAATTATGTGCCAACAGAGCAAGAAAATTTTACCTTGTAGAGATAATTAAAGACTGTAACACTTTCAGACAGAAAACAAGTCTAAAATATCTTGTCAGACAGAAAACAAGCATATATTGCCTAATTTATGATGTTCCATCTAACATAGATTTCAGATTTTGCAGTGTTGGGAAAAGGTAAATAAATTTCCTCTGTGGCAAACTCCTTCTACACGGCACACAAAGAAGAGTCGTTATATAAAGGGGTTTATAAAAAATTAGAAGAGGTATTTTATCAGTCTCAAATAGGGCATGAAATTAACATTGGCCTACCTGTTAAAAGTAGACTAAATTTGCCACTGGCAGGTAGCTCCTAATTTTCCTGCCACTTTAGCAAGATAAGTCAGTACAAGTAAGTATTAGTGAAAAGAAATTGATAAAAAATGAAGATAAAGATAGGATGGCACAGTGGCATAGTGATTAGCACACCGGCCTCACAGCAAGAAGGTTCTGGGTCTGAGTCCTGGGCTCAGCAAGGCTGTTTCTGTGTGGGATTTACATGGGTTTCCTCCAGGTGCCCAGTTTTCCTCTCACAGTCCAGAAACATGCACAGTAAGCTAACTGGCGGTTCCAAATTGCCTCTAAATGTGAGTGTGAATGGTTGTGTGTGTGTGTGTACGTGTTAATTCTGCAATGAAGTGGTGAGCAGTTCAAGGTGCCCTGGCGTAGAGTCAGCTGAGATAGGCTCCAGCCTGTGGGCTAGTGGATGAATAAAAAAATGAATGAAGATAGAGATGTTTGGTCACTTCTGCTGTAAACATATATTTGTTTAAAAAATATATAAAATTCTGTCTCAATTCGGTCTTTGGCTTGGTCAAGGAATTATCTCACCTCTTTGTATAAGTGCTTGATTTCTTTTCTCTTTCCGTTATGCCCTGCTGTCTGTGTGCCTTTGTGAAGTCTAGTTATTTTTATGGTTTACTTCGTGTTTCCCATCTTCTTGTTTCTCTTTTGTTTTGACCCATGCTGGCTTAGATAAATTACACTTTGTACACGCCTTTGATTAGGTTGATTGCTTGTGTGTGCGCCTGTCCCTGGGTGGGGTTGCTGGCTGGATTGAATATCATAAGACTGTCATATTTCTGTGTAAAATCTTGAGAATAACAGAACTGCACACAGAGCAAATTTTACAGAGTGCGTTTGGGTGCGTCATGCCCCACTGCTAGGAGCAAGGTTTTAACCAGCTCCCCCACAGAGGTATTAATATCTGCAGATCAAAGCGATAGATTAAATGTGGGCAGTATATAACAAATTGCCTCTATAACATGCATGCAGCAATATGATAAAATCTCACTCGAACAAAACTAGTGTGCCTGAACTCAGGTAGTGCACATGGGGTCAGGCCATCAGGTGAGGCCATCAGAACGTGCCTGTGCTCTGAGTTCTGCCCAAATGACAAGCTAGGATTCCTGGATTGGTCTTAATAAAACCCATACTGAGCTTATGCATTTCGTCTGGCCCACATGTTATAGTAATGGCTTTTGATGGTATTTTATGTTTGTTACGTGTTGACAAGACAGTACAAGCGTTTATCAGTTGACCTGTTATTGATTCTTTCATTTGATGGTTTTGTGATTCTAATGCATCCTATAGGAGTCCACTGGTTTCTGATAGCTACTTTGTGGTTATAGGATGTAGTTTAATAGGGATTTAGTGGACCTCATTGGTAGGTAGTTGCTTTTTTGGTTTATCTAATGTACTTCAGGCTGTAAGCAAAAGAATTGGAAGGCATTGATATATATAGATTGTTTATTTGGATTATGGAAGCAATTATATTATCCGTGTGCAGAGATATTTACTGCTCTTCCACCTTACAGCAAGACATGTAAAGCTAGTTGCATATGTAACTGTAGTTCCTTGAATACTGGACATGATATCAAGAGCAGTCTTCTTTAAAACCACTAGTGACATAACAACAGCAGATGTGTGACCCATGCCAAGCCACGTTAGCAGGCATCTTAGCGAAAGCTTGGTTTAGCTGTCACTCTAAAACCTTTAAAGCTAATTTTTTTTATTAAATAAAATGTTTGCATTATGTGTATTTGGTGGGCTGCATCTATTCAGTCTAAATCAAGGTTGCTGGCATTTTCAGAAGATGCTGTCATAGCTGTCTGACACACAAGCAATTGCCATCAGTCAATCTTGACTCGTTTCTGGAATGTCTAAAGCCAGAATTGTACACTGCACTTCAACTGTCTGTTTACTGCTGAGGCTAATTAGCATGAAGGTGACTTCTGATCACAGACACACACAGTGAGGTGTTTAATTTCATTTCATTTGTATGATTGTTCCAATCGATTAGGTTATAGTGTCTAGTTCAAACTCTGCGCTTGATGGAGCTGTAGTTAAAAAACTACAAATAATTATTAATAAGAACATCTCCCTAACTCTGAAATTAAGTTTCACATTAAACTGCATGAGACAGGACAGAACTGCACTATTATACCAGTTTATAAATCCTACAGGGTAAAAATGTTTTATAATTTTAATGATGAAGGGTCCAGAGTCACTGCATTCCATTGTTAAAGAACCAGTGAAAGGAAAGCCTTCCAAACTCTCCTGTTACATTGCAAATATGTATATTTTCATTATCTGGTGGTTTTTACTTACATCTACGAAGTTACAATCTGCAAAAATGTGTCCAATATTTTGCATTAACGTGTTTGAAAAGCCTGCCATTTGTAGTCCATTTTACTCTAGAAAGAAAATAGAACGTAGACATTGTGCCAGCAACAATAACAGTGTACAGGCATTAAACAAACAAATCAGATATAAACTAGTGAACTTCTGAATAAAATAAAACTAGGTCCATCTCCACCTAATACTACATTACATTTACATAAATCAGACAAGTGTCTGTTTGTTTACATGAACGCATGGTATTTTGCCTCAGTGCATTTAATGTACAACACTTCCTTGATAACTATTTATTCCACGTCACTTCCACCCCATATTGTCATGTAATAACAATAGCATGTTTTGATGTACACAGGCCTGCATGCAAGCTTTTATTAAGTTTGGTTTTCTCTTCTCTTTAATAATTGCCACCTTTGTGTGTTTGTAGTACCGATGCACCAGCACTGAGGAGGGATAAGCATTTTGCCTATCATGAAGTGTATGTGTGTGTGTGTGTGTGTGTGTGTGTGTGTGTGTGTGTGTGTGTGTGTGTGTGTGTGTGTGTGTTTGTGTATGTTAGATGGATAAATAAGTGTTCTTAGCAAGGTACTAAGCATGGTGATTACCTGTACATAAAACAGGAGTACATTGTAATTGTGACACCCACTATGCCATTCGGCATTCCCTCGGCGGTTTCTGGTACTTGAACACAGCCTCAGGTGCATTTAACAGAAATTTGGCAAATACTATCTTGAAAAGCAGCAGGGGGTGAGCCAGTTTTTGCATCCAACCGAAACAGGAATTGCATTATATTAGCATATTCTTTTGGATTTCTGTGTACAAATGTAAACATTTGGCTTTTTTTTTTTTTTTTTCATTTTTTTGGCCAAAACATTTTTTCAAGATTAAAAAAAAAGGATTCGCATAATTTACAGTAGCTTATTACTAATCTATTTTCTTTCATTTAAAAATAGTTAACCCAAGAAGCAGTATGGGGGCCACTAGGGGAAACCACCGCAGAAACAGCTGGAAATACCCAATGGATTACCAAATGCCCCTGCCCCAGATCAGTAGTATCGGTTCCAATATGGAGCTACCACCACTCGAGGCATATTTCAACAGAAATCGCCAGTGTTTTCCAAGTGCCAATATGCTTCAGTAGCCAAATATTCACAAGCAGAAGTGGTAACATGATGATAAGACATTACAGATATAACCATGCATATGTTACAAGACACCTTAAAAAGCACTCATGCAGATAGCATCAACATAGAACCAATATTCTGCATGCAGTATACATAAAAGAAGTGAAAAAACACAGGATAGTCACCAGAGGTTGACTAAAAAAACATGTTCAATGTCCTGTAGGATCTCTAGCTCTCTAAAGACGTTTCGGACCTCATCTCGCTCTATGCATTGCTGTTTGTTCATGTACTTCATGGCATACATCTTCTCTGTGTCACGCTTCTGCACAATGCACACCTGCAGAAGAGAGCAAACACACATATGTACATGCACAGAGTGAGACCATTTACAAAAATTTAAGGACATATCTATGCATGAACTGTTAAAGCTGACATTTTTCCTCAGCTGTTTTTCACCTCTGTTATGTATTAAGATGGACATAAACTGCATTAAAGTTAAAAATATTAAATAAATATCTGTCCACGGTGCAGGCTCACATTATCCTCCAATATAGATTTGCTAGATCTTCATTTGAGTTTTCAGAAATGTCACTTCTTTGGTGCCAAATAGCTCATTATGCAATGAATATGAGCTAAAGTATAGAAAGAAAAGAAAAGAAAAAAGATCTGCCTGTAATATTATCCTTTTTCTTTCTAAGTGTGAAATGTAACCCACCCACAAATGTTGGTGGTTTTGTGTACAGAGTAAAGGGACAAAATCTCCGAATAAGATTCTCTAGATGAGCAACAAAGAAGCAATAACAGTTCAAAAAACACTAATGAGCACACAATGACTCATATTTAACCATTTGATTTGGCTCTCTTCAATTATATGTCTGGTTATATCATTATTGTTTCTGATTGAGTGTCTGTGAAAACTGCCGAATTTGTGCTTATTTTTGGTCTAAAAAGACAACTGGCTTGAATGAGGCTTAACATATTGATCAAAAGGAGGCACAGTGGTAGAATGTCTGGCCACAGGTTCTTTTTGTGTGATGTTTGCATGTCCTCCTTGCATTTGTGTGGGTTTCCTTCAGGTTTCCTTTAACAGTGCAAAGACATGCACATTAGGTTAGCTGAATACGCTAAGTTACATATAGGTGTTAGTTAGCTGGGATTGGCTCCAGCTTCCCCCATGACCCTAAGGGATGAGCGGTACAGATAATAAATTGATGCCTTGATATTGATCATAAGGATTAAAACGTAATTTATTCTGACAAGGCAACAGTTAAGGTCACCCTGTCTGATTATTATGTAAATTAATATGATATGGGGCATATAAGTATGTCCCTCCTTGAAAAAAGTGAATGAAAATGAGTTTATGTGACACTCATTAAAGGTCATTTGTAACTCTGTGATGTATTTTTCACAAAGGGAATATTAAGCTTGAAGTCATTTTGCTGTTAACATTTTCCCCATTTTTTCTCCTTATGAATAATTAAAACTGCTTTGTTTGAGAAATCCTTGAATACATTTTTCATGAGTATTTTTATTCTGATCATCCAGTCATCCATTTCAATCACTCATCCCCAGACAAAGCACTATTCTCTTATCATATTTTCTTACAAACTGTTCCTATCATTTCATCTTTATATGTTATATAGAAGTTTAGAAGGAAAGATAATCGAGAACAGTACATTCTTTTTTCCCAACTTCTCACATATACAGTACACATATAAAGTTTAGACACTGCTCAGAGCTGTCCAGGGTGTACTCTGCCCTTGCCCAGGGTTGGCTGAGATGGGCGCCAGCCTCCCCACGACCCTAATTTGAATTAAACGGCTAAAAAAATGAATGATGATGATGAAGTCTGAGTGGTGGTGTATGAGTCACTATGTTTTGGGTTTCAGTTTTGTTATTAATAATAAATCTTTATTATTATTATTATTATTATTGCTGCTTGTCCTCATGCAAGTCAGTGCTACATAACATAGCAAGTCAGTGCCACCTTAGTAACATGGCAGCCTTATAAGATTTCCTGTGGCATGGGCACAGGATAATCTTACAAATCATACTCCATGTGACGTGCTTAGGGTTTCCTTCACCTTGTTCGTTTTATGATCTGAATCTACAGCACTAGCTACACTAGCATTCTTCTCACTGGAGGATGTTCAAGATCTGAAGAACAAGCACCACTCAATCAGGACAAGCTGTTCAGCTCAGGAATTGTGACAGTCTCCGGTGTGATGCCAAATGTTCCTCTAGAGCATATAGGGGGGGGGGTGTTGTAAAATACATCAAGTGAATCTCCATGTCCTTGTAATCACTTATGCTTCGCAGCACAATTTTGACAGGTACTGTAATGGTGCCACTTCACAGCTTTATTGTTGTTAATTTGTGTAATCTCACACTTCCTCCCTGTACATTTCCTCAGTGTTCTCTGGTTTTTTCCACCAACCAAACACTTATTGGTAGGTAGCTATGCTAAATTGTCCCAAGGTGTATGCATAGTGCCTTGTGATGGATTGCTGTCATCCAGGACTGCCTTCCTTTGACCAGGTTAATGCTGTTACTGACTGAATCAATAACTTGTAGCAGCTAGTCTAATAGCAGTGCTTACATACATACGTTACGTATGCTACACTGTATGGTCAAAGGTACAGTGATTGACATATTTTCTTGACCGCCTGAAAGAAATAGAGATAGTCCAATTTTGTTTGAGAAAAGAAAACTGAACAAATAACTTAAATGTAAAAGCAGTCAGCATAAAACTTTCCATTTAGTTTAGCCCCCTTGTTGTCGTTATAACAGCGCGCATTCCTGCTAGCATTGTTTTCACATATTTTTCTACAGTTTCTGTAGGTCCAGTTACAATCCAAATGGTTTGTAGCTGTTCCCGAAAAAATCTTTAGTAGAAATCTTGGTACGATCAATTTGTGAGTCAGTTAAACCCCATATTTATTCAAGTGGATTCAGAGTTTTGGCCAGTTCAACATCCAGAGTTGGATTTTGTTCTGTCTTGTTCAAATAATCTCCACACAGTGTAGATAAATATTTCAGATCATTGCCTTCCTAATATACATGAATCCACAGCCAAAAACTATTTTCAATTCTCTCAATGCAATTCTGTCTAAATATGTTAAGCAGTTTATATGGTGAGGTAGAGATTAGAACGTCCACCTCACAGTAAGAAGGTCCTGGGTTCGAGTCCTGGCCTTGGGAATTTTTGTGGGGTTTGCATGTTCTTCCTGTGTTTGCGTGCGTTTCCTTTGAGTACTTCAGTTTCCTTCCACAGTCCAAAGACATCAGGCTAATTGGATGTTCCAAATTGGTGTGTCCAGTAGTTGTGAGTGTAAGTGTGAATGGTTGTGTGTGTGTTTGCACTGCAATAGTCTGGTAAGCTGTTCAGGTTGTACCCTGCCTTTGTCCAGTGCTGGCTAAGATAGCGCCAGCGTCCCTGTGACCCTAAAATGAGTGAGTGAGTTCATACAGACACTTGGCCATCACACTCAAATTGTATACGGTTCTTCAAAAATTTGGAAGTATAAAATGTTATAAAATTTCTATTCTTTCTTTTCTGTAGCATTGTTTACTTAAAGCAATAGGCCCAAACCTGGTTTCAACATAGTGCCTCTGTGACCAGTGGAAGGTCATATCAGTGTGTATTATAGTGGCATTGTGCCATAACGGGCATATGATGAGCACCAAAACAGGGTAGGGACAGATTAATGGAGAGTTTTAATTATGTAGAATCACTACCATGTGACTATAACTATAACCATTTAAGTCCAATTCACAGTGGACATGTTTATGAAGTAATTTTGTGAGAGGAGTCATACAAAGCAATTATGAATTAATAAGTATTTTAATCCACATTATATAGATGAGAGTAAACTGTGAGGATGTAATATTGCACAACAAACTGAAACTCCAAAGAAATCCATTATAATCATGTCATAAATTTACACTTTGTATATATATGTCATGATACTTTTCGATAAGCAGAAAATACAGGCTGTAAATTCCATACTACTGTGTCGTAACGTTTTAATTTGAGCTGTTTTGTATTTACAGCTGCTTCAATTTCATCTCTTCTGTCGCCTATGCATAATTGTGTGTTTGTTTACTTGATAAAATTGAAAATTGCCCTTGTGATTCATCTGGTGTGAATTTGGGGTCAAGGAAAAAAAATGGATTTAAAAAGTATGTCAAGGCTTTACTAAGCCTGCAGATATACTCTGCTTAATATATCTGCATCTTGGTAGGGCGGCACATCTTACTGGAAGCTCGGGAAAGTGTACGGTTTGACAATCCTCCATCTTTAAATTAGACTACAGCACTTAAGATGGAAGTTATAAATTTACTTGAATTACTCATATTCTAGCACCTAAGTGATGCAGGCAAAAACATGAAAATATGAAATAAACAACTTCTGGTTAGCAGAAATGTTAGCAGCGAGCTGATACTGGGCCACCTCTCTGGCACAGAAACAACCAGGAACACTGTCTTGTAGTTATATAACAATGACCATAAGAGCTGTAAATGCAGTATCTAAAATATTCTTTGTAATTCATTACCAGCTGAAGTTTCAAGGAACTTCAAACTAAACTGTTCTCCTTTACATCAGGTTTAATGATGATCTAAACTGGCCCTCTGGTGCCTCACAACACATTATTTCCTCCTCTTGGATCCAATCTCATTAATCAAACACACACACACACATACACACACACACACACACACACACACACACGCACACATGCTCTAATCAAGCAGACAGGGCATCCCCTGTGGTCTGTCAGCAGAAGAGCTTTTGTGTGAAAGATCAAATCCTTTATGTTGGATCCACAAGTAACCATCTCTAAGAGCTGCCTGCTTCTGTACAGTAGCAGATGATCCACACGCTTGTGTTTCACACTTTGTCTGTCTGCTTGGCTGGCAATCTGACTGGGAACTCAAGAGACAATGACAGGTACAGAGGAGGGAAAGTGTGCAGATGTTCGAAATAATTTAAGGGCTGCTTACAGGCTCAGTACAGGATAGCAATAATTTCCCCCCTCAAATTTACATTCTAGAAAAAACATACACACATCTCAGATTCTACATACCAATGTTTTAAAATGTGATATTAGACACTCGTAGACGTATCTTGTTTTCAGTTTGTGTGTCAATATTAACACTACTGTTTTTGTCCCAGTTTCCATGTACTAGAGAAAATAATGAAAATAATGAAAAGGTTTTCTCAGAGCTCACTCAGAATTCAAATTTCATCTTTGTGCTAATCACATGTGCACTACAGAGGCAGTCGCTAGAGATTATGCTGGAAAAAAATGCAGGAATATTCCTTTATTGAAAGGTAAAAACTTGCAGCCAAGAGTTGCCCTGTAAGGAATAAACCTGCATAAAATGTCAGAGAGAGAGAGAGAGAATATGAAGCAACAGAGAAAGAGAATGCAGGTAGAGAGGAAGAGAAAGAGAGAGTGAGAATATGAAGCAAGAAAGAAATGGAATGCAGGCAGAGAGAGAGAGAGAGAGAAGGAGAGAGAGTGAGCAAGAGAGAGTGAGAAAGAAAGAATATGAAGGGAGAGAGAAAGAGAGAAAATGCAGGTAGAGAAAGAGAGAGAGAGAGGAAGAGAGAGAGAGAGAGGATATGAAGGGGGAGAGAAAGAGAGTGCAGGCAGAGAGAAAAAGAGAGAATATGAAGGGAGAGAGAAAGAGAATGCAGGCAGAGCGTGTGAGTGTGTGTGTGTGTGTGTGTGTGTGTGTGTGTGTGTGTGTGTGTGTGTGTGTGTGTGTGTGTGTGTGAGAGAGAGAGAGGATGTGAACCTGATTGGTGGTGATGGTCTTCATTAAGGTTAGCCAGATGGCCTCTTCCCTGCATCAGAGCAGGAGTGACAGCAGGATATCTATTAGTACTACAAAATCAAACTAGCTAATTGCCTCGTCCCTTTCTCATCTAGCAGAAGCAGACCAGCACAGCCACTACTAAATGTGTTTTCTTCCTCTCCTACATTCTCTAGTCTAGTTCTCACCTTTTTTTTTTATATTAATGATATCGAACTCTGTGTTCATTTACGTCAGGACCATAACTGACTACACTAACCCGTCCTTCTGCTGCTACACTTCAAATCGAAAAGATGTTCTAACACAAAAAGAAATCTCGAACAAAAAACAAGTGGCGGTGGTTTGGTTCCACTGTGCCATTTATCTGGATCCCTCTGCTAACTGCGCTTGATCTAAATATCACATGGTGGATTTTCACTAAGAGGTTGCATGGTAGCATAGTGGTTAGCATGTCCGCCTTACAGCAAGAGAGTTATTCCTCCCACAGTCCAAAGACATGCATGTTAGGTTATTTGGTTTTTCCAAATTGCCACTAGGAGTGACTTTGAGTGTTAATGTCTCTCTCTCTCTCTCTCTCTCTCTCTCTCTCTCTCTCTCTCTCTCTCTCT
>JAOUQZ010000039.1:20230085-20247480 GCA_028564935.1 Neosilurus hyrtlii
CTCTCTCTCTCTCTCTCTCTCTCTCTCTCTCTCTCTCTCTCTCTCTCTCTCTCTCTCTCTGTGTATGTGTGTGTGTGAGAGAGAGAGAGAGGGAGAGTTGGCCCTGCGACAGTCTGACAAGCTGTTCAAGGTGTACTCTGCCTTTTCCCAGTGTCAGTTAAGATAGGCTCCAGCAACTGAATGAATGAATCAGTGAACATGGGTCTGCCCACAGTTTCTTCAGATGATATGACACACCTCACAGACGTTCAAAACCAAACCATAATTTAAAGCCTAGCCTCAACCCCACCCCTACAACCATGTCTAATAATAATAATAGGATAATTAGGCCTAATAAGGCTATCGTGGTGTACAAAATTGTGGCTCAGCGAAGGGGATGTCATATAGTAGGTGTGTCATTTAAGTACTGTATATCTGCAATTAGACTTGCTAAAAGCAACAAGACAAACACATCTGGGTGAAGATGTAATTATTTTAGTTTCTCTGCTAGATTCACCGCCAACATAGTTGTTTTTGTTCATACTTTACTCTATGTTCAGCTTCACAAGGTTGCTTTAAACATCCCAAAAACAAGCCCAGTACTTTAAATATGTCCCTTCCATATCCTACACACTGTTTTCTGAAGTTTTATGATATAGCTACAATTGCGAAACTGTATTTTGATTTTAAAAGGTATATCATGCAATGCCTTGTAATGCAGCAGCATTAAAAATACAACGTTTCCCATAGCAGTTGACAGCAGTTTAAAAGTAGTCCGGTGCAAAAGTGATCTGGATATACTGTGATGTTATGAAGTCTGCACGGCTCCCAACTCTCTCAAAACCAGACTATTCTAAAAAAAAAAAAAGCTGTTTAGTCTATTTTAAGTATACTGACAACTTTTTCCCATTTGGTTCTTTTATCTATCGTATTCTGACATGTCTACTTCTCAGGTCTGCAAAAATAAGGCGATAGTGGATTTAGGAATGTGTCAGGAGGAATGAAAAGCAAGATCCTGAAAAAAGTTTATTTTTAACCCAGAATCGAGGAGGAGGAGGATGCAGTTCCAGATGTTGTCTTGCCTCCAAACATCAGCTATTTCGAAACATAGTTCAAAATTTTTTCTCACTCTGTGTAATTGGATCATGTCAAAGATTCATTATTTTCTCACTTTAATCAAACTGCACTTGAGAATGCTATTAAATGGACCGATGTTACAGTAGTGTGCAGTGAAGATTATACACCACCACTTTTGTCTAAAAGGGCTCCTAACGAAAAGAAGTAAAAAATTACTTGTCTATAATTTTTTGGTGAAAATGTATTGAACAATGCTATTGTGACTTGTGTTTTAGTTTATTAGCCATACTTTTACCTCAATATACTTGTAAGAATGATTAATTTATTTATTTATGGTTCTCATTACCTACAACAGCATTGTCCAATACATTTTCATCAAAAATTATACAGAAGTATTTTTTTTTACTTCTTTTTATTAGGAGCATTTTTAGACAAAAGTGGGGGTGTATAATTTTTGTTGCACACTACTGTATATCTGCAGACAGCCACAATCTTGGATTGTGACGTTTTGTTACTAGCATTTGACATAATGCAGTATTTTAAACTTTTATTACAGCCTTCTCATTCTTTTTCATGACCTCCTTCTTTTTTTTTCTTTTCTTATGAAATATTACTTCCTGCTCCTCTCTCTCTACTTAGCTGATCTTGCGATTATTTGCCAGCCTCTTCTTTGATTGGCCCTTGTCTGTCCATCTCTTCTACTACAACCAATCATTGTGCTCTTACAGAGGCTAGAGTTAATTAACCACAGATTATTGCATTCCGTATTTCCAGGCATTTTAGGTTCTGACATACAGGAAGTCTGCAGTCCAGCGGGAGGGAGAGCAATCAGATGCTCAGTACTGCACTCCTGATGAGACCCACTTTCCTCAGTGCTGCAGAGCTCAGAGACCCACTCAGACACTCTGTATAGCTCAGACAACGCGTCACAGAGCTGGCCTGGTGTCAGTGCGTCTCTTCATTTGTGATGATTACAGGCATAGAAACAGGTTTAGGATTTGCGGTGCTCTGTGATTACAGAGGTTCAGGTCTCATCAGGACCCACTCCACTGGGGATAAGAATGAGAAAAACTGCACAGAAAATGAGCCTGTGAGAACTAAAATGAGTCACTTTAACACAACTGGTTCAGAGCATAGGCTGATAAAATAATCCACTGTGCAGATGCATTCCTACCCAGATGTACTTTTAGTGCCAACAGTAAATCATATACCTAAATTTGGTACAATACAACCAACATCCACAGAACAGTTGGGCAAGGTCATCTAAGGTAATTACTTGGCTCAGATGAAGCAGAGTATGCTTCATCTGTAAGTTTCCCAGCTGGAGGTTTGGGGATAACTGATACAGTATAATAATCCATCATGCAGCGATGCTAGAGCTACATTAATCTACCAAGCAGTCGCAGCAAGTGAAAGGCAGGAAAATGGATTAAAACGATTCCCAATTTGAGCCCCTACCTGGCTCAGCAGTGATCTAGCAATCTCTCAGCCAATTCACCCCATAGAACTCTGACAAAAACAATGCCTCAGGGTGGTATTTTCATCTCCTGTAACAAAGATAAACACCTTTCCTTTGGGCTGCAACACAGCACTGGACATGATACAGGTAGCTGGGCTCTGTAAAGTGATCTCATCATCCATTTACAAACTAAATTGTAGGATAAAAATGATGTCTAAAAGAGGATGTGGAACATTATTGGATTTACTCTGAACTCTGGGGCTGGATAATGAGAGACTGTGTATTGCTCAAGGATTCTAGGAAATTTTTTTTAGGTAGCCTGTGCATGCCACTTGCCAGAAGTTTCCAAAATCTTTTTGGCACCAATAATATAAAATTTTATCTTATATCCACTGTACATATACCTATACAGTGGCTTTAAAAAGACTATGCACCTTTTAGTAATAAGGATTTAATAATAAACCACCCTAACTTTTTTGCCTTTAACGTGATCAATAATCAGGACAATTACAGTAAAAAAACTAAAATATTATATAATAATATATATAATAATAATAATGTGGTTGCATATAGTAGGGAAAATAATTATTTTATGCCCTGCTGAAAAATTAATGGTCTATAATTTAACAGCTAGAGACTAAATATCAACAAAAAATCAAGTAAAAACCCCATATAAAAGTTATGAATTAAATAGCATGCAATCGAGTGAAAAAGGTATTTGATCCCCAAGGAAAACATGCCTAGGAACTTGGTGGAGAAGCTCTTGTTGGCAAGTACAGCAGTCAGATGTTTCTTGTAGATGGTCATCATGTTCTCAGAAGGGATTTCAGTCCACTTCTCTTAACCGAGCCTCTCCAAATTCTAAAGGTTTTAAGGCTGCCATTAGGCATCTCTAAGCTTCAGCTCCCTCCACAGATTTTCTATAGGATTATGGTCTGGAGACTGGCTAGGCCACTTTGTGGCCTTAATGTGCTTTGTTATTGGGTATGTTTTGGGTCATTGTCATGCTGGAAGACCCATCCATCACCCAACTGCATTAGTCTGCCTGAGGAGAGAAGGTTCTTGTCCAACATTTTGTTTGGCTCTGTCTATTGGTCCCTCAATGCGGTGAAGTCGTCCTTTACCCTTAGCAGAGAAACAGCCCCAAAGCATGTGTAACAGTGTTCAGAATTAACCAATCACTTTTAAACATTAAATAGTAGTAAATACACTCCTACCATCAATTAAAGTGACTCTGACTCTTAACCATATATAAAGTTCAGGTCTTCTACTTCTAGTTGCATTTTAGAGCGAAACCCATGACCCATAAAAAGCTTACAAAGCATCAAAGGGATCTCACTGTTGAAAGTTATCAGTCAAGTGAAAGGTACCAAAGAATTTCCAAGGCATTAGATATACCATGAAATACAGTGAATACAGTCATCAACAGTGGATAAAATATGGCACAATAGAAATATCTACATCACGTCTCCCGAATGCAAGTGGAACAATGTGTTATGGTCTGATGAGATCATAGTTGAACATTTAGTCATAATCCCTAAGGGAATATTTGGTACAGAAACAACACTGCCCATCACCAAAAGAGGATCATATATATAGAGAAGCATGGTGGTGTCAGCATTGTGCTTTGAGGCTGTTTTTCTTAAACTGGAATTAGGGCTTTAATTAAAGTGGAGGAAATTATTAACAGTTCCAAATAACTGTCAATTTTGGCACAAAACGCACAAAACATTCAAGCTGAACAAGGACCCAAAGCATATCTCCTATCATCGAAGCAATGGCTTAACCAGAGGAGGATTCAAGTTTTGGAATGGCAAAGCCAGAGCCCCGACCTAAATCCAACTGAGAATTTGTGGGGTGGATTTAGAGGGCTGTGCACAGGAGATTCCCTCACAATCTAACAGATTAGGGGTGCTTCTGCAAGCAAGAGTGAACAAAGAATAAAGATGTGCCATGCTGATAGACTGAATGCTGTCATAAAATCAAAAGGTGGTTCAACAATGTATTAGTTTAAGGGTATGCACGTTTACGTAAGCAGATTATTGTATGTTTTTTTCCCCCTGGAAAAGATATGTTTGTTTGTCAGGTAAACTACAGGTTTTAGGTCATGTTAAGGTGGTCAGATGTAACAGAGTATGCTTCGTGGGAAACAGGCCATCGTAAGAGGTGTACAAGAAAGCAGAAGTGTGGTAAGTGGGTGGAAATCCATTATAGGTTAAAAGCAAGTCCTAGTTAACCAGTTATTCTATTATTTCTACTTTCTAACACTTCTACATCTGCTTTCAGGAAAACACTTCAGACTATATCCAACAGACTATAAAGTGTGAGTTTACAGAACTTGGAATTAAAGTAATTGATAGTGAGAATGCATTCATTTTTAGTTACAAGAATTGGAAGAAATAATAAATATCCTTTATTTCTCACAATCCAGAGGCTGCGGATATAATGAAACAGTTGTTCCACTCAACATAAGACCTCATATGGCTCTCATCTCATGCCTGACTTGATTTCATGAAGTAAACTGTTAAATAAATATATATGTAATACCCTCATATGTGGTCACCAAAGTAAGGTCAGAATGTCTAATTGAGGGCAGCCATGTTAAATTATAATCAATCATACAACCAGCAGACATGTAAAATAATAGATTTTTTTAATTGGGCAAGTGTTAGTAGTTGAGTCTTTTCTTCTCTCCAGCAGATGGATGCACTGTAAGCCACTTCCTGTGATAACAACAACCAAATAGGAAGGAATTTAATTCAAATTGTCTAAAATGTTAATGAATAGAGTATAATGCAAAACCATAGGGAATATACTGGATTTATTCCACTGGTAAACAATCATAATCAACACCTGCTTTTCAGCCCCAATCATAGATTAAATAGGACAATAAAGAGCTGAGTGTTTGAAAAGAGAGTTCTCTCCTGCTGCTCAACTGATTGGATACAAAGCAGTTTGCCAGTTCACACACCCACAGGGAGGCTAATGATGGCACTCTGGCCAACAGAGCCAATGAGCACCAGCCAGTTATCAGTCTGCACAAGAACTCTGAATACAGGATTGGCATTTTGTACATGTGTATGCGATAGACACATGGACAATAACTGTAATCTGAAGCCACCAAGTGCAAAATGCTTATGTTCTCCAAAAAAAGACAACCGACCTGACAGCTTTGGCTGATCGATGTATCACATCATCCTGGCCATGGAAAAGTCTCGACTGCATGCTAAATGATCTATTTATGGTGAGCATCCATGTGACTGCCTGAGATGAAGTACATAAACATCATAACAAGAATTTCCCATGGGAATCCATTTCCAATTAACAGCGTAGCTCAATTATGCTTCCTCACATTTACAGCCTTATTCCATTTCCTCCATTTAGTGCACAACACAGCACACAGCCTCTACTCTGAATACTAACATGCATAGTTGATGCAGCATGGAATCAACATCTAATGAAAATATTAGAGAATAAAGACAAGAATTCCAGGAAGTCCAAAATGCAAGAAAAATTAAATCTTAACTACTTCATTGCTTTAACAAATTACCAGATTATATGCAGGCAGTTCATAACATGCAACAAATGGCCAGCAAATAAGTGGACAGTGCTTCCATTTATTTTTGAAAAAAAATCTTACAAGCAAAAACACATCCAGACCTGTTAAACCTCATGGACAAACTGAGAGACAACCAAACAAGCGACATATTATTTATCTGTTCTGACAGGCATGATATATTACACAAGTCGATTCAACACATCTGCTCCATCCTCTTTCCTTTTTCCTCCTATCCCATCTCTTGCTCGCACTGACCTTTGGTTTCTAAATCTTTATGTTCACAATGATGGTAAATTTATAGACCTGATGGGCACTCAAATGGAGAAAAAAAGGCAACTGGATACCTAGAAAATGAATAATAAACTCTATATAGAGTCTATATTATCTGTCTGTCTGACTGTGTATCTACCTATCTATCTGTCTATCATATACACTGCACAGAAAAAAATGCAATCTGATTGGTTCGCTGTCTCAGGACAATTTACAAATATTTACCAAAGGCAAGGTGTATGTAGTCGATGAGTCTGAGGCAAACAACTGTTTTAGCATATACTCCACAGGAGCACAGGCAAAATATGGGGGCCATATTGGACTGCAACGAAAATTGATAGGCTTGTGTATCCAGTACCCAGTACCATCATCCACAGCAAAAAAAAAAAAAAGTTTGAGTTAGTGCATGGAATGTAAATTCAAGATGGTAGCTGCAGTGGCCATACTGGATATTGGCCTGTTAAGAGAATCAGTAGGCTTGTGCAGTTCCATTATCCACCCCAAAAATGGTGATGATTGGTAATGGGGTTTTTGAGCTAGTGCGTAGTGTGCAAATTCAAGATAGCAGCTGCAGCAGCCATATTGGATATTGGACCACAATCAAAGATTCATCACTCACTCATTTGCATAACCACTTTATCCTACTAGGGATTTGCAGGGACCCTAGTCCCCGAAGGCAGTGGCCAAAGGCAGGATACAATCTGAACAGCTCACCAGACCATTGCAGGGCCAACAGACACATCCATTCACATTCACACTTAGGGGCAATTTTGAATAGTTGATTGGCCTAATGTGCATGCCTCTGAAAGAAACTGAGGTACCCAGAGGAAACACACAAGCATGGTGAGAACATGCAAACTACACACAGAAATGCCAGAGCGGTTCCTGGGACTCGAATCCATGACCTTCTTGCTGTGAGGCTGACATGCTTACGCTACCATGCCGCCATTGATGATGAGTAGCCCAATATATAGAGTACACAGATAGATTACCTCACCACACAGTAGTATGTCTATTAGTGTTTGAAAGGCAAAACTTCTCTTCTGAAGTGTAATTGCGTTGGGTGTAAATGGGGGATTATAATGTGCTACAGGCCTCTGTCTGTCAAAACAACAAGAAAAGACAATAAAAATCTTTAATTGCTGTTCTAATGGAATGATTAATATTTAACATGGTACAGTAGAGCACTTCATAGCTTACTTTGTAATATGTGATTATAAAGAAAGAGGGAGCAACAAAGGAAATTATCTGTATTATTTTAGACATTTTAAATAGGATGATAATATTCTAGGGAAGAGCTGTATATTTTTTAGAAGCTACAATCCCCTAATGTTGGTTTTATTTATTTATTAATTTTACTAGAAGAAACCTACAGCTCTTTAATTATATAGCCGGCTACTTGTTCAGTATTTATATGAATGCTGCCACATTACCACAATTCCTCTTTAACTACACTACTGTAATACTACCAAGCTGAAACCCTCATATATTATGATCTTTAAATAGATGAGTAGCTTGCTAACTGGATATACCAGCTGCGGAAAAAAATTACAGAGACCACTGCAAAATTTTATTACAGGTATGTATTTGGGGAACATGAACACTTTTGTTTTAGTCCATAAACCACTGACAAAATATATAAACCACTGACAAAGTATGTCATCACTAGGTGCATTTAATTGCCGAAAATAAAACTGGTCAAAAATAACAAAAAAGATCCAGTGTTTTCACTCACTCATTTACCAAACTGCTTAATCTCCTATTCTATAAGGGTCCCAGGGAGGCTGGAGCCTATCTCAGCCAATACCGGGCGAAGACGGGGTTCACCCTGAACAGCTTGACCAGACCATTGCAAGGCAACACACACACAGCCATTCACACTCACATCCACACCTAGTGGCAATTTGGAAGGGCCTATTAGCCTAATATGCATGTCTTTGGTCTGTGGGAGGAAACGGAAGTACCCAGAGAAAATCATGCAAGATCCACACAGAAACTCCCAATCCCAGGACTCAAACCCAGGACCTTCTTGCTACGAGGCGGACATGCAAACCACTACGCCACTGTGCCACCCACAAAGCTTTCAGTCCTCGAGTAAATCATGTGATCATATTCACGTTTAAATAACACAGTACCGATGTTCCATAATTATTATTTGCTGCATAATTCTTCATGTTGCTTTTGTGTGACTTTATGCCACTCCTGGTGCAAAAATTCAATCAGCTCAGCTTTGTGTGACAGCTTGTGTTCAGGTCTGGAGATTGGTCTGACCATGACAGGGTCTTGATCTTGTGGTCCTTCATCCACACCTTAATTGACATGGCTGTGTTACATGGTGCATTGTCCTGGTGGTAAAACCAATCCTCTGAATTAGGGAATAATGACAGAACAGAGTTTTCTTTCAGGATAACCTTGTCCTTTGCTTGATTCATTCATCCTTCACAAACAAACATTTGACCCATTCCAGCCTTGTTGAAGCATCCCCAGATCATCACCCATCCTCCATCAAATCTCATAATGGGTGTGAGACAGCATGGCTTGTAATCCTCTCCAGGTCTCTGTCTAACCATTATATGACCAGGTGATGGAAAAGCTGAACATTGGACTCATTAGAGAAGGTGACCTTGCTCCAGTCCTCTCTGGTCAAATTCTTATAGTCTTTAGCAAACTTCATCCTGGCTCTTCATTGTTTCTCAATGATGAAAGTTTTTTTTTCTAGCTTTGCATCACTTCAACCCTGCCTGTAGGGACCTTCTTGGAATCATGCTTGCAGTGCTCTTAACCCCAGCTGCTGTTTGCCATTCTTTTAGTAGGTTACTTGATGTCATCCTATGGTTGATAAGTGACGTTTGAAGGATTTGACAGTCATCCTTAAAAGAGCCTTCTGCGAGTCTGTGACTTTGTTGTCCCCAATGTCTGACTGTGGCCTTGTTCTTATAAACTGTCATCTTTTTAATTGTGAGTAGGGAAGCAACTAGACTCTAACTCTATTCATTTCTTTTTCTCATTAAAGCTTTTCTTTTTAACCGTTTTGACATGTGGAATATGTATATTTGTGTTCTGATCAAATATAAGGCACTACTAATGCTGTTTTTTCATTCAAACTGGTCCTGTTGCAAGAGGATAGTAATGACCACAGCAGCGCTTTTTATACGGTTTCTCATTATTAAGATTTGGTTCAAGTAATCACATAATAAATATCTCATTAATTAAAATAAGGTGTGTTTATTTAGAAATTTTACTACAGACAGTGGAATGAAATGGTTGCCATACCTAGAGATCTCATATTTTTCCATACATAGATGCCCCCCCCCCCTCCCCATTGTTTCTGCAAGAGCACGATATTCAAGAACAAGAACACACATTCTGATTAACCTAAGTATGGCAGTTACTGGATGTACTTTCACATTATGCTTCAAAGTATGCTGGCCATGGTTATGAATGACTGGCCTGCAGTGTTTGGCGGGCCTGCTGACTTTTTTGAGCCTTCTTTATCCCCTTGGTTCTTCTATACTTAGCAGCACTATTCATTGTTGTCACATTGTGCTCCTCGTGGGACAGACTGGCTCAGAAAATAAGGCTATTGTACCGTGTTAGATCCAGTAGAGTCCGAAAATAAAAGAATTTCTTTTCTGGGTCAAGTAACTGCTGAGTGTGGGCAACAGTATCAGAGAGCTAGGGAGAAACAAAACACATGATATGGAAAAATGGCAATGTATGTGTTCAGGACACAGCAATATGAAATGACTGCAGACTTTATTTATATCTTTATGCTTGTAAAATCTTTCCATGTATCTACACACAAAATAAGTTGAAAAAGGTAGAAGGTTGGGGGCAGCCGTAGACTAATGTTTAGAGAAGCTGCTTTGGGACCAAAAAATGTGTGGTGGTGGGGGAGTGAGCTGCACCTTCCCTTTCTCCACCTTCATGGCTGAAGTGCCCTTGAGCAAGGCACCTAACCTCCAACTGCTCTTCAGGCACCCACAATGTGTGTGGCAGCCCACTGCTCCAAGTGTGTGTGCTCACCTTGGATGGGTTAAATGCAGAGGTAATAATTTCCCTTGCGGAATTAATTCAGTATAGCAAAATACTGAATTTAAAAATAATTTTTTTAATTACAAAAATGTATATTAAAGACATTGTTCATGTTCAAGACTTAGCAGGTGCTAATAAACAGAAATAATGAGGTAGAATTACAAGGCATGCGTGGCACAGTGGCCAGCACTTCTGCATCACAGATAGAAGTTACTTGCGCTAGTTTTGACCCACAGTCCAAAGACATGCACATTCTTAGTTGCCCCATGTATGAATGTGAGTCTTGTGTGTGTTTGTGTGTGTGTGTGTGTGTGTGTGTGTGTGTGTGTGTGTGTGTGTGTGTGTGTGTTGGCTCTGGAGAGGTTTTACAAGTTTATCTCATTGTAAACAGGTATTGTGTGGTTTAGAGGTTAAGCAGTTGAAGTTATCTGCAAGATAAAGATTAACTTGTGGTTAATTAACAGGACATTCTCAGATCATAGAGGCAATTAAATCAAATCTTGGTGAACTAGAAAGTCAGTCTGGATGGCATTTAGAAAGTGATGCTCTATAAACAGGTATAGGCATGACATTCACTTTGCTGAAATTCAATATCACAGTAATACAAAATATTACTGTGGAAAGCCCAAGGATTTATTTCTGTTATCCGTAAATACGCTTGTAATGTGAAGTGATCGTTTCACAATTTGTGATCCTAAATCCAGGGGATTTTTAGGGATTGTTTAAGGTCACCTCCAGCGTGTGCTGTAGCAGCTAGACGTGGCATTTCACTGAATAAAAGTCACCTTTTTGACAGATGCTTTGTCCAGTGGCTGTTTATATTCTGTCATCCTGAGCTTACCCTGCTTCAAAACAGACTAGGCATGAAGAACAACTTCACTCATAAAAAAGTCTACTGTTGAGAAATAGAAACAGAATTAGATGGAACTAAGCATTAAGTTAGCTTGCTGAAAATAAAAACAAAACAAGACAGTAAAAATGTGTACCAGTAAAAATTACTGGGAAGGTAACCTGCGATGGACTAGCATCCCTCGTAGTCACTTCACGCTGCATGCTTTCTAAGACAAGCCCTAGATTGCAACTGTGAAGTGTGCAAGTGTGAGTATAATGGAGTGGAGCTGTTTTTGCTGCCTCTGGGCCTGGGCTAATACTCATCAAGGACCCAGTGAATTTCTGAAGATGAATTGGGAGCTTTTACAGGGGGATGTATACCTGTGGTCTAAAATTCAAAAGGAAAATTTTACTCCCTTATACAATCCCTTCACACAATTTTACACTATCCCGTACATCATACCATCCTTCCCTACACCACACAATCTCTTCACAACCTCCTGCCTCTGGAAAAAATCCCAAAACATTCAGGTCTTCACAGCCAGACAGTTTCTTTTACCACACCATGAGACTCCTTAAATATCAGGGACGGGACTAAAAACACACACACACACACACACACACACACACAAATTAGTTTCCAAAACTTCAATTACTTTTATAACCATAACCACTACTTGCCTAACCCTAAAACATGTTACTGCCCTAATGTAATGATATACGTCATGGCGACTTGCGTTTAGTTTCCATTAGGACGATACGTCCCCATAATGTAACCGTGTACATACAACATGATACCTAGACCATACACACACAGACACAGATCACAATTCCACCCCCACTGCAATCTTATATATTAATTATATTGTTTTTTCCAGTAGAATAATTACAGTTATATATTTGTATGTTGCTGTCTCCTTGCAAATTCAAACACCTTATCAGAATCGATTACTGGTCTGCACTGTACTGTTTTTGTTTGTTGTCCTATCTTTGTTTGCATTGTCCTGCAGTGTTTGCACACGCTGTACAGATGCACTCTATGTTGTTATATGCTGTCATTTTGACAGTCTTGTGTTGATTCATGTAGCATTATGGTCCTGGAAAAACGTTTGTTTTAACATTGTACTGTACCAACTGTACATGATTGATATGACAATAAAACCCATTGAGCTGAGATCAACAGAGTGACTACAGTCTCAGACAGAGACAGAGTAAAATACCATAAATTTTGGCTGCCAACGAAATACCGTAAATTTAATGGTGGCTATAAATCAAAATTATGGTAAATCACCATAAATTTTATATGCCAACGTATTCTTCAGAAATTACAGGCAGCGTATTTTGTACAGTAATATACCGTAATTTTAATATGCCAACATATTCTTGAGAAATTACAGGCACCGTATTTTTATGGTAAATTACTATTAAAGTAATGCTGATAGCGTACTTCCCTATAAAAGCATCACTGTTTTTCGAATTACATTCCAATTACTGATTCTGGTATCTTTGCTGAGTTTGTCTCTTTATGGTATCTTCTCGTTTTTCTACTGCTTCTCCATTTTCTATTTTTAGACGACTGTTAAACAATGGCACACTCTCGGGGCGTTTGATCACGTTTTGTTTACCTTTTGGAAACTATACAAAATGGCGCAAAGGGATCACGTGACTGACAAATATACTGCGTTTATAACTGGTAATATAATTCGTAACGTACAGTGGTATATAACAAAAGAGGCAGAAATGTTGATGAAAATACCTGAGCAATTAATTGCTCATTCTGTTGTGCTACATCCCTCGTGAGCACCCCGAACACCAATAACAACAGGTGTAATGACGTCACTCGCCGGCACACATGCCGGACTGAATTTAGTCCCAGATTTTACCTCGAGCTAGCGCTTTTATTCCATACAGTGAGCCTGGTTGGCTGTCAGTATGACATCAGCCATTCTCTGAGTGAGGTCTTTCAGCTGAGCAGGCGTTTACAGTATAATACCGTATTTCTGAAATACGGTGACACCATTATCAAAATACAGTACCGTAGTTTTTAAAGGTAAGGTCTGAGAGTGTGAAACAAATACTTCCAAATTTTAAGTTATATACAAAAATAGCAACAGCTGCATGTTACACAGGCAAGGCCCTAATTTTCCATCATATTGAAACAAATAACTCAAAGCATCCAAAAAAGTACATGAGCTCAACACACCCACACTTAGGGGTAAACAGCCAATTAGCCTACTGTGCATGTTTTTGGACTGTAAGAGGAAACTGGAGTACCCGGAGAAAACTCATGCAAGCACAACGAGAACATGCAAACTCCACACAGAAACACCCGAGCACGAGAATCAAACCCAGGCCTTCTTGCTGTGAGGCAGATGTGCTAACCACTGCACCACCGTGCTTCCCCTTTACTGGTATTGCCTGTAAAAAATATCCTGTGGTTATCCTGCAAATATATACTGAGGTAATTCAGATATCCTGCAAAAAATACTGAGGTAATTCAGATAATTTTAATAGTTTTAATAGTTAATAGTTTAAAGTTAACTTAAAATGCTTGCACATGGAAGACATGTAATGAGCATGTAAGACAGAACTCTATTTAAAGTGCCCTGCATAATAATAACTACGAAAGACATACTCAAGCTAGGAAATACTAAAGAGAGTACAAATAAGTCTTGACTTCTGTAAAGACACACACACACACACACACACACACCACAGTTGAATGAATACAGGAAATAATGAGAATCCCATATGAGTTAATTTAACTTTTCAAAACCCAATGTGCTTGTCAGCTGCAAAGAGAAATCATTTCCTCTGATTTAATTTGTCTTTTTTTCTCAGCAGCTCTCTCTATATCTTCAGCGACAGGCAGTAGAAATTAAAGTGTTTTTAGGTCTCAGATGCTATTCATATGCAGTGAGGCATAAACCCCAAAACACGCATACGCACATGCACACACACACACACACACAAATATAAAAGTGGTGTGAAATGCTCTACATCCCCAGTCTAAAGTGACTTTAAAACAACATGGAAACTTACTCCAAGACCAGAACTAGCATATAAATAAGAAAAATTGAGAATTTATCTCACGGTGCTGTGTTTTTTTAATATTTCATCGAAGACATCACCCACCTGTCTCTACTGAATGTATGCTTCATGTGTTATGTAACTTTACAATGGTCTGTTGTGTAAAACAGAGCTCCTCATTTTATTTATATTTCATTTATTTTTAAAATCCTTTTATCCTTTATTAGGGTCGCGGGGAGGCTGGAGCAAAGGTGGCGTGCATCCTGAACAGCTCGCTAGAGCATTGCAGGGCACACAGACAAACAACCATTCACATTCACATAACTGAGTCTAATAGTATAATAGCCTGATGTGCAAGTCTTTGGACTGCGGGAGGAAACCGGAGCACCCGGAGGAAACGCACACAAGCATTGAGAGAAGACCTTTTTGCTGTGAGGTGGATGTGCTAACTACTACGCCACCATGCGCTCCAACAGAGTTCTTTTCTTTGCTAAATCATGGGTTGTCTTAGTTGGCTTACAGATTCTATAGTACAAAAAAGGTAAATGACGGAAATATTACCCCCAGTGCAGCTAACTGGGTTAACAAAGGCCAGCCATGTTTCTCACTGTCTGTGGTAAGGGGGCATTTAAAAGATGTCTTAGGCCATTGGGTTGCCATCAGCATGTTTCTGCCCTACAATAGCCTAGTGGGCTGTCTAGGGTGTACTTTGTCCTCGCCTAGAGTCAGCTGAGATGGGCGCCAGCCTTCCCCCGACCCTAATTAGGATTAATCAGTTCAAAAAATGAATGAATGAGAGTGTAATATTCATTGTATATTTGCATGTGAGCAGATCTATCACATTCATGATCTTATTTATTAGGTCAGTCTGTTATCGGTCCACCAGAGACGGGTGTAGACCTTCATCTTGCCTCTAGGCATTAAGCAGCATATTTCTCCAGAGGTACTTCTGCAGCACAATCACTTGTTCGGCACACTTTTAATCAGAGATTAGATGTCTCGGACAAAAAGAGCTCATCATTTCTGATATGAGGTTATTAAACCATGAAGGAAAAGCACTATTTGTTACAAGATCTCAGAGGATGATCTCTTATCTCTAGCCTGTGTCTTGTCTGAAATATACTTATAAGGGAAGCAAGATCTGAAGATATGAGGAGCCTTCAAAAGACTAAAGAACATCTGGGACTCCAAGGAACAGTTTCACTGCAATCGGATAAGACTGTTCAACTGTTGAGTGTGAGTGGAAACGGTTGTATGTGTGTATGTTTGAGTAGATGGTCTGGTGAGCTGTTCAGGGTGTACTCCACTTTCTCCCAGTGTCTGAGATAGGCTCCAGCCTTCCAGCGACTCTAGTAGGATTAAGCGATTAGGTAAGTGGAGTGAGTGAGTGAGTGACTGAGTGTTACTCAGGCATGACAGTCACAGGGCAGCTGAACACAGCTCTGAGAAAAGTAGTATCTGGTCCCTAATAGATTTGAAAAGATGTTCATTGGCTAGTGTCGTTGTGACTGACAATAACACCATCTGTCTGCCTGTCTCTTTTGGACTCCTATTGGACAGTGGCTGTGGCTGCAATGGCTGAGTGTGGCCATTAGCATTCACAGTGATGATCAAGGAAGGCTTTTCTGTTGCATCCAAAACAGTCTAAATTTACAGAACTTAGATATATAGACAGTAGTGTCAAATATCATCATCAACACTTATCTCAGAAGGAGCTGCCAGCAGAGGAGGAAACCAAAAAGGTGCTCCATCACAATATGCTCCACAAGCCTGCAATAAATGTTACCCAGCACAACCTCACCGTGAATCCTTAAGGAAGGCAACAAAGAAAACTACCCAGCATTGAACCCAGGAGGCAGAAATCTAAAAATTTGGGCTGCTGCTAGAGCCAGTTGGAAAGAAGGGTCAAGAACAAGGAATGAGAGGAGGATCTGTGCCAAAGGAGGAGAAATGGGCTTAAAGTAGAATTCAAAGTCAGTGCCATGGATATAGACACAGCCACCTCCAAAAAGTCTAGTCCTGCTTGCTATTTGTCTGAAATACCCTTACATGAACTTTAAGCAGAAAGAAAACTATTGGTAAAAATGTTTTAGATATTTGTCCTTGCTCTGTACAAATTTACTGATGAATTCTGTACACAAAAGAAGTAATATTTTTCTTTACAGTTCAGACATACAGGAAAGAAGATAAACTATTTCAGAAATTTGACCTTGCTGTGACTTTCACCCCAATATGAACATCTAATCCGTTCATCAGCTGTTTACAATAATTCCATATAAAGGATACAAACATTCAATTACTTGTTATTGAGATCCTGTTCTAACCAGAGTCCCAGACAAATACATGGATGGACAGATAACCCTATGACAGAATGTAAAAAAGGCATAAAAAAGAGTACTGGGAAGAGAAGTACTGTAGATTTGTGTTGCTATCTAAGGTTCTGAAATTTGAATACACAGCCCAAACTTGTTCATACAATACAGTATTATTATAAATGTAGCAATATGATAATGAATAATTCCCTTATCAGATGGCATCGGTCACATCTTTCAATAATTTCACCTCTTAGAATCCCCTGCAGACTACCAGCCAGTTCAATTTCAATTACTATGCACACTTACCTGCACATCATTTATTAATCATCTTTTCAAATTAGAAACATTTTATTCAGAGTTGTTTACTGTTTGTTTACTTGCTTCCTTTAGCATGCAATTCTAAACCTTTTAGCCACTATTGATTTCCTGTGTATGGCTTTTTATGTTTTTTCCAGTTTTTGCCCCTTGGATTTTCCTATGGTATTGATACTGTAAGGGATATCAGTATTTGGATGCTGCCTGGTTATTTGATATTGATGTTTGCAGCCTAATGTTGTAGACTGCTAGCTTTTACTTTTTGTTTTTTTAAAATAATGTCTATTATCCATTTACTATTGCACTGTACACTTTGTACATCACTGTCCTATCCAAACCTGAGAGCAACTGAGCAGCTGATTCAATGATGTATTCATTGTTATAAATATATACACTGTGTGCACAATTATTAGGCAAGTGATTATTTTGACTATATCATCATTTTATGCATAATTTCCAACTCCAAGCTGTATAAACTTGAATGCTTATTGGATTTAATGCATATCAGATGATGTGTATTTGTGT
>JAOUQZ010000039.1:20276358-20283858 GCA_028564935.1 Neosilurus hyrtlii
TCTGTCAGGCAAATTTTATACATTTCTTTATCATTTTTTACTGGAAATGTCTCCTAAATTTAACAATTGCTCTCAGGGGAACTTCAGTTTTCACTCACGAGGAGGTGTGTGAAGTAATAGTTGTAACCAATAACAAGCCACTTGTTCACAATCACTCAGGGAAAAATCCCATGAACCCCCATTTGCAAGAATATACTATATGCACAAATATATAATTTACACAAATGGCCCTTCTAGCAGACATGGATGCAGCATGTGATGACATCGCTGCAGATTCATGTAGAAGATGGATTCGCCACTCAAGGAGATACTTTCCTCACTGAAATGCAAGAGAAAAGATCTGTTGTGATGTCGATGAGAATATGTGGCCAAACAGACAGGAACGTCGGGATATGCCAGAATGAAAACTGTACCCATGTTCCGTTACAATACAGTATGTACTGTTACTGTATATTGTTCGCAACTGTGCACAGCTCTACCAAAAGGGTGTTTGTTTTTTCTGACTGACAATGACTGTAGGTTACTGTATTTTTCTTTTGCACAATGCTGTAGTATTGCGACGAGCATATACAGAAAAATGTGAAACATACGTATTCAGTGTCGTGTACTCACTTACTGCCCTAACTACAGCAATATGCACCTTTACTGTAGTTTTCAAATGGCTGTACAAGGAGCCTTTCAGGTGGCTCTGACCTTTTTTTTGCATTGGAAAACACTGAGAGAATAAACTGTCATAATGCAAACATGACGAAGCCAATTGACTATCTTGTTCATAAACTATGTTGTCAAGACTTCTTATTTTGATGACACTAAAGGTTTCATTGACATGAATACTTGCTTTTGAGCAATGGACTGTCCATTTTTTACAAGTGACGTGGTTTTGCAGGTTATCCACTAGGTTTTGCAGTTTGTACTAATTGTTCTGAGAAATGCACTAACTGCTGTGCAAATGTAAATAGTGATGTGAGAAATGCACCAAAGCAACTGAGAAAAACTGTAATAAGAGAGAGAGAGACTGAGAGAGACAAAGACCAACTGAGAGAGAGGCAGACTGAGAGGGGGATAGATAGATAGACTGAGAGAGAGAGAGACAAACAGACTGGGGGAGAGAGAGAGAGAGAGAGAGAGAGAGGAGCAGAGAATTAGAAGGTGTGAAAGGACTCTAAGTGAGATGTAAGCAACCCCACAACTGACCCATGGAAGTCAGCACCTGCACATTTCCGTTTCTAATCTTCCTTTCTGGCACAGAGTCATTACCGATGCTGATTCCAGATTTGATTAAGATCCCCTCTCTTGAGGATCAAATCAGGGACATTTCTCAAATTAAATATGGTTTTCTTTTCATGGCGTAGAAAAACTCCTTCATGCCTTCATCCCATGTTGTTAAGATCATTTTCTGTATATAAAGTTTGCGATATGTGTATTATAATGTTTATTTTATGACCTTTTGCATTATTAGTCAAAAGTGTCCTGTGTATATACTTAAAGTAATGATGGACTGTAGTGGTTAGCACTGGCTTGTTACAGCAAGAGGGTTCTGGGTTCAAGCCTCGCATCCAGCTTGGGCCTTTTTGTGTGGAGTGTGCTTTGGTTTCTTCCCACAGTCCCAAATCATACAAATTAGATTAGCTGGATACCCTAAATTGTTAATGTTTGTTCATCCTTGTGTTGGCCATATGTTAGCCCTGTACCCCACATCTCACCTGAAGTCAACTGGCACCAGATTCCACCATGTCTCCGATCGATAAGCAGATAATGTATAGATTATCTGCCCCATTTACCATAGAACCTTCATTTCCTCTTCCTCGTTTTCATTTTTTTTCTATATTCCAGAAAGGTGTATTTTCTTAACGTTGGAATCCAAGAAGAAACTAATATCGCCCAGGACCAAAATCGGGCCCTATTTAGAAAGGGTTCTTGGTATAGCACTGTCGAGTACCCACTGCAGGTTTTGGGGTGTGCTGCACTTTTCATGGACTTGGTGTGGGCCTTCAAGGGGCCTTCTCAAACTTCAACTCAAACCTCTCACTCCCACTAGCTGCTTAAACCTATTAGGGTTGTAGGGTACACCCTGAACAGCCCACCAGACCATTACAGGACCAACACACATGCACAATCATTCACACCTATGAGCAATTTGAAACAGCCAATTAGCCTAAATGTACATGTCTTTGGACTGTGGGAGGAAACTGGAGTAGCTGGAAGAAACCAAAGCAAGCACAGGGAGAACTTTATTGTATCTGAGTGCTTAGCTTTGAGTTTTCCCTAGCTAGGATCACTAGCCTGTATTAGGAATCCTTCGCGGCACTATTCACTTCGCGACACTATCATCCTCATGAGTTTTTTCCCTCCCTGTTCAGTGCGTGGCCTCCTTCTCCCTACAGGGTTGGTTTCGTCACATTGCCTCCTCTGAGTATTCTACATCTTCACCACCTATCCAACTACTGGGCCTGTGGATACATGCCACTATCATAGATGCTTGGTCTTCCCTTAGCACATGCCCTTCATTTTTGTGTATACAATGTATGTATAGAAACAATATACAAATGTATAGTTCTTGAGTTGGAGTCAGTTTTCCCTCTTTACAGCATTCCTTCTATCACTACAGACTGTGCTAAAGATTTATACTGATAAAAGCTTTAAATGTACGTAAATACATAGATTTCCCAACTGGAAATCTATGCTTACACATCTCGATGCATATTCAATATCTCCTCTATAGAGCATTCTGAATACTGCTTCCTGTCTGGTTCATAACCTCTCCAAGTCCCCCCTACTCATGTTCTCCTCTCTGCATTCCATTCATCCAGTGGCTTTGTACCACGTTATCTATGTACTCATGCATGCCAAGTCAGGCTTTCAAACTCAGGGCACCTAACATATTCTCCTGTGAGATCTAAATGTTACAGCAATGCATGATCATTACTTTAGTGTCCTGGTTTTTCATTGGTGGAATGAGCTTCAATCTCCACTTAGAATGGTTACTTTCTTGAAGCGGACTAAAGATCTTCCTCTTCCAGTATCTTATTTTTCTTTCAGGTAAGGTGTAAGGGTGACTGTACCATTCTAGTGTCAAGGTGTGTAAATTTATTGGCAATGCATCCAATCAAATTATTATTTGCATAAAAATATAATCTCATTTAAATTGTGCTTTATTAATAAAACATTCTTAAAATCTGTATGTAATTCAATAGTAGCACAATTTTTTTTTTGTTCCGTAATCAGGGTTTTTGCAACTGTACTTTAAGGGTATGTTGACAACAGTGTGGTCAATTTGTCTCTTGAAAAGATTTATGATATATGACAACATATTAGCGATGGCAAGAGTTCAGAGATCTAGTTAAAGCACAGAATGTCAGACTTTTGCCCACTTTTTTGTATGAAGCATCAACCATGTAAAGGAATAGACAGCATATCATGGCTCAAAAGGGAATCCACTACAGGTCTAGCGCTCCTGTTGGCTGGTTGCGGTGCAATTTCCAGCGCAAGCCATCCCCATGATTTTCAATGACAAAACAGACTATTTCCCATGTTACTTTTCTCACGTAAACTGTTTTTTCATGTACAGTGTCTACAAAAAAAATCACTATTCTAATATAAAGTAAGAAAACATTTATACACTCAACTAACAAACCAGCTTGAGCTTGAGCAGAACACTACCTGTTCTTTGCATTTACCAGTTTATTTGTTCTGAGATGGTCTGACGAGCCGATCAGGGTGTACCCTGCCTTCGCCCAGTGTTGGCTAAGATAGGCTCCAGCCTCCCCACTACCTAAGTAGAATTAAGTGGCTTGGCAAATGAGTGAGTGGGTGAGTGAGTGAGTGGGAATGTATTTTTTTAACTTCAGTTTTATATCCCTTTAACCTTTCTAGACACATGCACCAGTGCAAACTGTTAGCCATTTTTACTACAAATGCTTCCTAGCCTCATAAGCCAGCAACCTTTTTATTTCAGCATTGATAACATAGACTGAAATCTGTGCAAAACCCATTTATTTGTTAGCAAACACATTCAATCATTCATTCATTCATTTTCTGAACCGCTTAATCCTAATTAGGGTCACGGGGAGGCTGGCGCCCATCTCAGCCGACTCCGGGCGAGGGCAGAGTACACCCTGGACAGCTTGCCAGGCCATCGCAGGGCCAAACACATTCAACAAACAATAACATTAGGATGGATTTTATAGAGGTTTTTTTCTCACAACACACTGGTGACTGCTATGTTATACCAGACAGCTGCCCCTCCCAAAGCCGCAGTTAAATTGTCTGTGGATTTGTCCAAGTGATAAAAGTCTTTCCTATTCATCCGTATTAATGAAACCTCTTCAACCGAAATTATTTAAGATCTCTGGATGGTATAATTAGAAGAAATTAACACTCTGGACATTGTCACTGCAGAAAGGAGTGTATCTAGCAAAAGAGTGACTGCAGCACACACATCTGCTGCACATGCTTGAGCCAAATACAACATGGCGGAAGAATATTTTTGGCTTCATTTTTATAAATTAGTTCTCAGTTGTAGCATGCTGTCCATTCCTATATACAGTCAATGGCATGGAGCATAACATGTATTGGTCATGTAAATCAGCAGTATAATATGGAACAGTTAAGGCTATTGTTACAGTTTGTTGAGAATAAAAATAATTCTGCTGTAAAGTGAATTAATTTTAATCAGTATGAATATAGAAGGGTAGAATCAACACAAGCACTTCAGCAGAGCAGGTTCTATCTGTTATTCATGTGATTTTCACTATCTAACCTGACAGCTAGGATTTAGTGGATTAGCCCAGAACATCTTTTTTAATTAAAGCCATTCCTCACTAGCCAGCCATTATAACCAACACTGACTGTTTCTGCATCTTTTTGGGTTCAACATGATCAAAACACAGAAATTAACCAGAACATCTCAATTGACTTTAGTCTTTAGTATTAAGTATCACTATAAATAAAAGCAGGACTTTTGTGTCTTTCTGCCATCAAGAATTTAATCAGCCAAGACAGGGACTCAGATCCATACCAATATATAATCTCTCTAGGCATACATGTCAAAATTGTTCTGGCAGATGATGTATAGTCATGTCATACATGGACGCGTGTGCACACACACACACACACACACACACACACACACACACACACGGGCGCACAATCGTATGCATACATACACAAACTTACACATATATACATATATACGATACATATACAGTGTATGCTGTATGTATACACACACACACACACACACACACACACACACACACACACACACACACACACACCTGTGTGTGTACATGTGTGACATACCAATCTGAATAGTCAGAGTCTACAAATAGGGTCAACATGGTAACATTCATTCAGTCATATTCTGAACCGCTTAATCCTAATTAGGGTTGCGTGGAGTTGCTATCTTAGCCGACTCTGGGTGAGGGTAGAGTACACCCTGGACAGCTCGCCAGGCCATCGCAGGGCAGAAAAACACTGACGGCTATACAGCCTACAGCCATGGCCGGCCTTTGATAACCCAATTAGCAGCACTGGTGGGACAGCAGTGGCATCCCGTTGATAGTTGGACTACCACTGCCCCCAACATGGTAACAAAATAAGTCATTATGGTTTATCACCTGATGTCCATTTTTCTCTTTCCAGTGCAATCACATGGTCAAAAAACTACTAAGATGTGACCACTTTTTAATTTTTTTCACTTGAGGTACATGCACACAGTTCACTAAAAATACAAAATAAGTTGGTAGTACGATTTTATTTATGCACAAATGAGAAATAAGCACTGAAATCCCTCTTAAAAAAATAAAATAAAATACAATCAAGCTCAAATATTCTTTTTCAGCCTTATAGAATCCTCAAGCTCTTCAAGTGGCTCCGTTTTGACAGTTCTACCTAATCAGCCTTAATTAATCAGTTAGCTGCCTAATAATGCATGGGGTTCTGCAGCAAAGCCAATGCAATATAGCTGAAATAGATGGTTAGACATGGTTGGAGGGATACTGGAGTCTAAATTATGGATTTTTCCATCCTTTAAAGCAGTGTGGTAATGTAAATAGTAAGAGTAAGGAGACTGAAGACATATGGTTGAGCATGAGTAGCCTGATTGATCCTTTTCTGGACTAAGATCTAAGCAGTTATAGTAGGACCAGTTTGAATGATCTCCATTTAAAAAAAAGTCCTCTGGTGTGCTGCATGCTTTAAGTTGTTCTGACTCAATCTGCAATGTGTTTGGTGTGTGAAGGATCTCCCAGGGCTATATTTTAAGAAAGCTGTGTGTGAAGCAACGTGTAAAAATGCATCCTGCGTGTCAGTTCAGTTAGATGTCAGTTCGCAAGTTATGAATAAACCATTTGATTTTGCAGGACTGACTTCCAATGATGAGCAAGTCGTCATCATTAGAGCGCACGTGCGTTTTAAATAAAATAAAGGCACTGACAGGAACGCAGGACGTGGATGGAGGAGTTTAGGGTATAGATTTACTACTTACCGTCCTCTTTCTCGTCGAAAACCGGTCTCTTAGAGGAGCTATTCGCACCCATCCTCTTCTTCCACTTGGCCCAGTGAAACATTGAGGCTCAGATGGCATTCCTCGCCCGGTGCGGAACTAAACAGCGCTTCGGTGCCGCTACAGTCCGAGCATCTCTCCTCCCCGAGCGGAAACAGCGCCCTGATAGCGAGCTGGTGAAGATCAGGAAGACAGAAAGAACAGCGGCGGGCAGGGTGGAAGTGCAGTGCGGTGCTCGGTGTGTTGGGCTGCCTGCTTCCTCTGAGTGCTGATCTCTGAAGCGCTTCTCCTCGCACCGACTCTCAGCCCCTCCTCCGCTGCTCCTCTGCTGCTCCTCCGCTGCTCCTGTGCTGCTCCAGCCACTTTAACCTATTACAATCCCCACTTCCGCCACTGGAGCAAAGGGAGAACAGTCAGCCCTTCGGCTGATACATTAACTTATCCTTTTCATCCAACTTTCTTCTCCCCGTTCCTATTTTAAACACAATCCAAGATGGCAAGAAGGTCCTGGGTTCGAGACCCACAGCAAGAAGGTTGTGGGTTCAAGTCCCACAGCAAGAAGGTTGTGGGTTCAAGTCCCACAGCAAGAAGGTTGTGGGTTCAGGTCCCACAGTAAGCAGGTTGTGGGTTCGAGTCCTAGACTCGGAAAGGGCCGTTTCTGTGTGGAGTTTGCTGGCATGGGTTTCCTCCGGGTACTATTCTGGTTTCTTCCCAAATGCATATTAGGCTAATTGGATATTCTTAACCTTAGTGGTTAAGGCGATGGGTTACTGATCTGAAGGTCAGTGGTTCAATCCCCACTTGTTGGCCCTTAAGCAAAGCCCTTAACCCTCAATTGCTTAGTTGTATAAAAAATGATAATTGTAAGTAAATGTAAATGATGGCCAAGTCAAGCCAGTTTTATTTGTATAGTCCTTTTTAAATTTTTATATTGGAATGGGTGGCGTAAGTCCGCCTGACCGTATATCTGTACGTCCCGCCAGCATCTGCCACAC
>JAOUQZ010000039.1:20297311-20317618 GCA_028564935.1 Neosilurus hyrtlii
TGTGTGTGTGTGTGTGTGTGTGTGTGTGTGTGTGTGTGTGTGTGTGTGTGTGTGTGTGTGTGTGTGTGTGTTGGTCTGTTGAGCTGGGGTGTACCCCACCTTTGTCTGGTGTTGGTTAAGAATAGCTCCAGCCTCCCCACAACCCTAGTAGGATTAAACGGTGTGGCAAATGATGAGTGTATGAGAAAAACATGAAGAATAAAAGCGGTCTATCCTGGTCTAACCCTCACTGGATGTTCAGCGAACAGTGAAGATGCACTTTTAGTACAGAGTGAATTGAGGTGTCTGCAGTGCTCTTTTTTATTGATTTAATTTTTTTTGCAAAGGAAAAAGATAAGGTCACAGTACTTGTTCTTGTATCTTTGTCCCGGGTAGTCATGAAGTTAGCTAACAAAGATTCATCATCGTCTTACACTCCTCCAAATGCAGCTCTTGTTCAGCTGATAATCGAAAATTATTTGCATCAGGTGTGTGTGGATCTGAGAAAATGACTACATTGGGACCCATGAAAGTACAAGCCGCCAAACCACATTGAGACGAAACTGAAACAACTCATAAAATGACTGCACATCACCTCTAATGCTTTTTCCAGTCTTAGACTTTGTGAATACTGTACAACAGGACAAATCCTAAATTATCGTCTCTATCTCAGCTTGCATATGACTCATTCACTCAGTTGCCAAACTGCTTAATTCTACCAGGGTCGTAAGGAGGCTCAAGCTTATCTCAGCTGACTCTGGGCGAAGGTGGGGTGCACCCTGAACAGCTTGTCAGATCATTGCAGGGCAAAACACACACACAGCCATTCACACTAATGTGCATGTGTTTGGACTGTAGGAGGAAACCGGAGTACCCGAAGTAAACACATGCAAGCACAGGGAGAACATACAAACTCCACACAGAGACGCTGAGGCCCGGTGCCCGGGAATTGAACCCAGAACTTTTTTGCTGTGAGGCAGATGTGCTAACTACTACGCCACTGTGCCGCCCTTGAATATGACTGATAGATTTATTTTACGTTTCTCTCCAAATGATTTTTGTTGGGAATGAATGCAATTTGTGTGAAAAACAGAAAGGAATAATGAAATAAAACTGTTTGTGTAGTGTCTGAAAAATGCTGCTGACTCGTCCATTAATCCAAACGACGCTTGTGAGGTTCTGCAAGTTGATTCGCTCAGTGAAGCCTATAACACTCAACAGTCATCGTTAAGCGCACGCCAGGAAGCCTGGTATTAAGGGTATATTTTAGATGGTAATGTGTGATAAAGTAGACAGTCCTACTTATGCAGATGATACTATATCGGATGTTGCTATTAATTTAAATCATTATTGCATTCGTAGGTAAACATAGTATACAGATTTATAATCCACCTCTGAGCCACTGAGACACCATACTGGAAAATAATGATGATCAGTAAATCTTGCTGGGATGCATATTCTCATTCAGGTGGCCTTTTTTTTCTTTCTTTCTTTTTTTATATATTATTTATTTCAACTTGTCCCTTATTGGGATAACCATAGGCAGCAAACGATTTACAATACTGACCTCTAGTGGTCAGGATTGGCGCATGCAGAAACAATTAGGTTGATTAATTCAGTTGGCTATTTTAATTTAGGCTGCTGTGAAGCATAAATGAACTTGAAATGAACTCAGTGAAATGAACCTATTCAAGTAATGAAAAGAGCTAATGCACTAAATTAATTACCATTAAATCCTTTGTTTCTAGCTGAGCAATCAGTGAGGTGTGTTCATTTGTGTTATTGCCTGTTGTGTGCACCCTAAGGGTGGCAAAGGACTGAGAGCTTGAGCAGCGCATCAGGACTCATGTTCAGATGATGCAACAGAGATGCAGAAGATCCCGAGGCTCATCTGCTGAGGAGGCGAAGGCAGCAGCCCAGGAGATGGAGGAGGTGAAGAACTAATCTAGGGGTTTTGGGGTCTCATGCAATGAGAAAGGCAAAAAACACAGATAAAGGCCATAATTTATCACATAACTTGTTTATTTATTTATTTGTTTATTTTATTAATGTAACATTTTGGAAGTATATACAGTATAGAAAGACATGGACTTCTTTCATTCATCCATTTGCCAAACTACTTAATTCTACTAGGGTCCCGGGGAGGCTGCAGCCTATCTCAGGTCAAGGTGGGTGAAGGCAGGGTTCACCCTGAACAGCATGCCAGTCCATTGCAGGGGGAACATACAGAAATAACCATTCACACTCTTAATACCTAGGGTCAATTTGGAACAGCCAATTAGCCTAATGTGCATGTTTTGGACTGTGGGAGGAAACCAGAGTACTCAGAGGAAACCCACACAAGCACAGGGAGAACATGCAGATTCCACACAGAAACTTGAACCCAAGACCTTTTTGCTGTGAGGCGGTCATGCTAACCACTTCACCACTATGCATACCATTCATTTTTTTAATATTAGAGCAGTAATACTCTGCATCGACATCAGTGCCTCATAATGCTTCATTTACACAAATGAACCTAATGCACTAATAAGCTGATAAGGGTCCAGGTCTGTACATTCTGATCTGCATAAAGTACACTGTTTTAGTAAGGACAATCATATTCTAGAGTTTAACCATTAAGGAAGCTTAGTACTGAATATGTCATGTGTAAATAATGAGGAAATATAAACACCTCTGCAGTTGAATACAAAAGACACAGTCACATGTGTTGTGTGGGAATGTGTACTTGTTCAGAATATATACAGCTAGTATTGACCAGGAACTGTTTATTCTTAACGTTATGTTAGATTAAAATGTGAGAAGTTTTGAGGGATTTATATCAGCTACCCCTAAGAGTTTATCTTCAGCAACAATTCCTAGGTACGGCATAACAGCAGTGTGTGACTAATGGGTACTCAGAGAACCGCCAAATGAAGGCCTATGAGCTGGTACCAGAGGCTTATCGCCAGAAATTTAGGACCTACCATAAGCCAGACGAACACACTTACGCGCAGTTTGCCAGTCAAAAAAAAATTTTGTTCGACAGATGGTGCAGATCAAGTCAAGTCAACACCCTCGACAAGTCTTCAAGAGATGTGTGTGCGTTGATCTCTGAACCTACCTGAATGTCAGTTTTTAACTAATTCTGTCTGTACTCTGTATTCATTTTATTATATTGAAAATGAAATGTAGGTGGCAACGGGGCAGTGGTGGCCTGGTGGTAAGGTGCTGGATTACGGATCCCAAGGTCGGTGGTTCAAGCTCCACTCTGCTGTCCCATTTCTTACTGCTGTCCCCCCCAGTGCAGCTAACTGGGTAATCAAAGGCCAGCCATGTCTGTCACTGTCTGTGGTGAGAGGCATGTAAAAGAACCATTGCTGATTTTCGTTAAGAGTAGGCTGCATAGGCGTCAGCGTGTTTCTGCCCTGTGATGGCCTGGCGAGCTGTCCAGGGTGTACTCTGCCCTCGCCCAGAGTTGGCCTCCCCTCGACCCTAATTAGGAATAAGCGGTTCAGAAAATGACATGACATGTAGGCGGCAAAATGGTTAGCACATCCACCTCACAGCGAGACGGGGTTTCAGTTTCGGGCCCTGACATTTGTGTGTGGGTTTCCTCCAGGTACTCCGGTTTCCAAAGACATGCACATAAGGTTAACCGGCTGCTCTAAATTGTGCCTGGGTGTGAAACTGTAAATGGTTATGTGTATGTTGCCATGCAATAGTCTGGCAAGCTGTTCAGGATATACCCCACCTTCATCCAGTGTTGGCTGAGATAGGCTCCAGCCTTCCTGTGACCCAGTTCGGCATATGAGTGAGTGAGTGATAAATGTACATGTAGATGTAAAGTTAAATGCAAAAGAAATCACCGGAATGAAGCTTTTTTTTTTTCCTGTGCAAGGTAAAACAGCTGCAGGTGGAGCTCACAGAAAGGCGATGGATGAAATATCTGGAGGGCCTTTACAGGGTTAAGTGCTTATGATAAATAACATAACTCGACCCACATTTGATGATAAATAACCTGCTACCACCTGTACAGGCTTACAGCCCATTACAGTCATGTGTAATAGTAACGGTGCACTGGCTGCTTCTTTGCTGTTCAATCTTGATAAAGATGCTGAGTTTGACCACACGGTGGCGCTGTTTTCATTTGTGTTTTCATTGTATCCTTCACTCAAAGCTTCAAGAGTCAGCCATTTTATGCTTAGGGCCTACAGGGTTGATACTGGGAAGAGGGGCAAGTTATCATATAAAGCATGTGATCAAATCAAAAGTTTAAACATGTGGACATGCTGGATATGATGTAGACTTTAATGTGAATGAGTTGTGTATTGTTTTGTAACCTGACATTAGATGGTTGCAACATCATCAAATAAAATATTATGATCAATGGAAGATGTATAGATCCGAGTTTACATCATAATCCATGAAATGATATCATGTCAGTTTCATACCACGTGTATCAGTATAGCAGGAGTAAATAAACAGTCAGGATCACTGATCAGTGGGTAACACTGCTGGATGTGGTTGATGGGAAGCAGCAGGCTGGTGAAACCAAGCTTAAATGCACAGGGGGCTTTAGAGAGGAAACATCTTCCCAAACCTGGATAAAAAGGGTGGTGGTGGTGGGGGGAGAGTAAAAGCGGAGGATCGCGCGCTCACGGATTCCTCTCTCGCCTCTTTGTGATGTCACGGCTGGCCGCGCGGCTGTAATTGCGCCGGTGAGCTGATGGCGTCATTCCGTGGCCCTGTGTAGCCTCCCGTGCTCGCTAGCAGAAGCAGCGAGGATCTGAGGCCGACGAGCGCGGCTCCGGCGCCGTGGAACGAGCAGCGCCAAGCCGGACACTTCACCCAGGAAACATGGAGGCCGCGGCCGAGGAGCTGCGGGCCGGCTCCCGGATTCCGGTCACCATCGAACAGATAGTGAATGACACACTGGTGGTGACGCTCACTTACCGGGATAGAAACTACACCGGAATTTTGCTCGATTGCAACAAAAAGTGAGTGTGTTTTCTCTGTTATTTTTTTACATTTTGCTCTAAACGCGCTTAGGCCAGAAGCTAAGCTAATTTAGCTAACTAAGCAAACGCTATCCATCAACAAGAGGCCAGGCAAAGACAAGCAGGCCCCCTATTTATCCAAAGCCGAGAGAGGATTAGCTTAGCAAATATCTCTTATTCCACACGTAGTTCATGCTTTAAATATATTTATGTACTGAAATTGTTGTACCTCACAGATGTAGGTATGTATTCAGGGTCGAATATGAGCAAATTGACCTGTTCTGTAATCTTACCTCCCAGCTAAGGTTAGCCACTTAGCGCCTGTAAAATGTGTGTGGCTAATAATCCCACACTGTTGTATCCATGGAATATATAATGTTTACACTCTAGACCTGTCAGTGCCCTGTCGGCTTCACAGATATCACCTGATATTAGTGCTTATTCTTGCTTATTGTCTAGGGTGGGATAATCTCTCATTGTTGTAGCTTGTGGTTGCTAGCTGAAATTGTTCTCATTCAAATGAAGAGGGATAAAACCCAGGCTTGTCAGGTGTTGTGCACAGATTTTATATGTAGCATTGGTCAGTTTTTATGCGTAAGGTTAATAATATTGCGTTTTTAGTCCACTTTTCACCCTAAACTTGTCCATAGGTGCCTGTGAAACAGCTTGCCTTCGGTGTGTTCACCTTTCTTATTGTCAGGTTGCCTCCAAAAGGCTTCACAGCTTTATATTGGTCACATTTCCGTTAACACCAAGCAGGTATTGTGACAATCAATCAGTAAGTAAATAAAGCTGTTTTTGCTTGTTTGTTAAGTGGTTCAAGAGAAGTTGAACCTGCTTGAAAGGCCATCTTTCTTCAAGACAAAGACAGGTGGGGTGTCACTGACCAAACCAGTGCTAGTGACATTTGTTGAACTTGTAGCATGTGTAGTACTTGATAACATGCACCTGAAACATCTCTTTCTGTAAAGGACATATGATAAAGGATTAATATTGTGAAATTATTTTGTTTTGCAGCCTGGTAATATGTGTGCTGGGTCTGAGTGTTGTGTGTGGTAATCATACCACCTTCTTGCTCTGGTTTATGTCAGTGTGCTTACCATGGTTGCGTAAAAGTTAAATAAGGAGATAAATCTGGTAATTTGTTGTAGTAATAATAAACCTTTTGTGCTGTTTTTGTTATTTTTATCACAGTAGCCTCCAAAACCCACTTTGTGTATTTATAACACTGTGGTGGCTTACTGGTTAGCACGTCCGTTTCACAGCAAGAAGGTCGTGGGTTCGAGTCCCGGGCTTGGGCGTTTCTGTGTGGAGTTTGTATGTGCTTTCGTGTTTGTCCGGAGGAAATGTGTGTTTTGTGATGGACTGACGAGCTGTTCAGGGTGTACCCCACCTTCCTCCAGTGTCGACTGAGATAGGCTCAGCTTTTCCATGACGCTGGTAGAGGATTGAGCAGTTCAGCAAATGAGAGATGACTACTTCAAAAACATGTGCTTGTCTTGCTCCTCTATTCTTGTTGATAAGTGAAGAGGTATGTTTAAGTGTAGTACACTCAGTTTTCAAAGAAACGGGGCTTTTTCTGACAAAAAAAAAAATTTCAGCTGTATAAGCAAGTTTCCTCTGCAGCAATTGGCTGAATTAGTGTTTTACTGGTTGATGATTAGACATTATTCCTTGGAGTAAACAGTCGTTCAGGACTATTCAATTTAACATCTTCTGAACCAGGGTCAAGTAATTGTTTTAGTATATACTACACAGGAACATAAAAAGCAAAGGATATGTAGATATTTCTCCTTTATTTTTACACATTTTACCCATTAGAAGCAGGTACAGTGAGCTGAGCAGAGCTAAAGATTAAGTAGCTAATGGAATCTTTTTAAACCCATTCAGATTTTTGGTATATGCTAGAAAAAACATAAGTAAACCATGATCTTTAAAGGTGCGTTTTTTTTAAAAACTTTTTCAAAGTTTCAATATATACTGTGCAGAAGCATGAGAAAAGTAAACTAAAACAAGATTTTTATGGTTTATCTTTTTTTTAACCATGTAAACAAGCGTGTCAGTGATCAAGCCCCCGGCTACTCAAGCTAATGTTTTTAATAATTCTCAGATAGCAGACCAATCAGATTACAACATTCCCGTTTGGTATACCAATGCACAAAATTCATCATGTGTTCCTTCACTGGGTCATTAAAACCATATTACATATTTTATATGTTATATTATACCTGTTACTAAAATAGACCAATTCAATGAGGAAAATGGAAAAATCCATAACATTCAGTCTATTAGTGACTAATGATTTTTATTAAAGGTCCAAAATGTGATGACACTCAATACACAAAAGTGTGTCATGAGAATAATGTATTACAACCTCAATATAATATTGATGTATTACCCAACCCAGTTTGAAGAATGTGCTGGCATTGTACTGGCAAGAATTGAATGTTTTTGTTTAAGTAACCAAGGTTTTAAATCTGTTTCCTATTAAACATTCTCCTATTCATAGTCACCTTAATCCAGATCACATTTTGTGGTTTCCTTTTTAATGGTACCATTAATGATCTTTTGGAATGTATTTGAAATTGGTCTTAAAATATTATATGCCTAGAATTTCCCCCAGGAAATGTTGTTTTGAATCTGAAAACCACACTTTAAATCATTTAATTCACCATTTAGTGACTTTGCAAAGCAACCGTGTAGTTCATCTCCCTATCTGTGTAATCCAGCATTAGTCTGGCCATTAGTTTTGGAATTGCTTCATTCTTTTTTTTGCAGTAATGTATTAATATAGGATGAGATATTTTATGATGGAGAAAGCGTTTCTCATTTACTCATTCCCATTGTTGTATCATTTGTCATTTCCTGTATTTTAATAATTGTTGTTCTATCAGCTGAATCATAGTAATGCTGAGTCATTGCTGCTCAGAAAGTCTTATTCTCTACCTAGCCAGGACAATCTGTACAGTTTTCTGACTTGGGTCAGGCTTATAACCTTTTCCGAATAATCACAATCTCTTTTGGCGTATAATTGTTAGGCACAAATAGTTTTCAAATGTCACGTCATTTAAAAATTGATAATAACAATGCTCTTTAATGTTAGAGAATATTGTGCCCTACATATTTGGAAAGGCCAGAAATAACTGTACCTGTGGTGGTGTTTTTTTTTTTCCACCCCTGAAGAGATTAGACAGGTATTTCTTTTATCAAAGGTCTCAAAGGTGCAGTAAGGGGCGGGGAGACTTCTCTTGTAGGAATTAATTAATAGTCACCACACAATCAAATATCAGGCAGGATGTGAAAACATCAAAATCTCCAGGCTCTTCCTTACTGCGTCCCTGGTGGCTGGTGGGATTGTTTTTTTGAAGCAGGAGGAGGAGGAGGAGGGGGGGGGGTGGCTGTTGAGAAGCAGGCCCGTTGGCCTCTTTGTCTGCAGTCTGTAAGAGTTCAGCCATTGAGCAAGTGTGCTGTCTTGACTACAGCTAATCTTCACAGATTGTGACCGAATGGTCCATGTTCCTGCTCGTCAGAACTGTTCTTCACGCAGAGGATGTGTGAATGAATTTTTTTTGACTGAACTCCTGCACAAACTGAAAATGGCCCTGTGTTTTTTGTAAGTTTTATTTGATTTGCTGTTGTCCTCCTTAAGATGGTTGAATCGATTCCAACCATCAGAATGAAATACTTAATACTATCACTAGGTTTTAAAATAGAATAATTCAAACCATTCTCACCAGTATAATTTTCATTAAATTTTTATTTTTAACTGCCCTACTGTGATTAGCAATTTGGTTCAAGTGCCGCTAGGCCTCTGTGCTGCCATTAAGATCAAATTTGCCATTGCTTTTCCTGAAATTGCTTTCAGTTCCATGCACTACAGGTAACCGCTTGCATGTTTCAGAACAGATACCCAAAACAAGATTTTAAAAGCACTATACATTGTCTTATTTAAACTGGTTAATTTCAAAGAACTAGTTTAGTAACCATCTACGTACTGCATGTATTGAAAACAGGCTTTTAAATCAGCTGAGCATATCAGTCTGATTTATACTTCTGTGGTTAAATACACATTTGAACTTGTCTGAGAATTTGCGATTTCTCATATTGCTTTCAAAATCGCTCTGCGCCCTTATAGGCTTTTGTATTCTTTTCCATATAGGACTGGGTTGTTCTGCCTGCCAGATGTTGTCGGAAAGTCAGAAGAGCCTCTTGTGTCCAGACAGGAATCTGATGTGATGAATGAGGAGCCATGCGCCAAGCCAGCCATTCACTCACCCCAGCGACCAAAGGATGAGAACACGGAGCCGGACAAGCCGCCTGCTGTCCCCTTACCCTTCCCGATTCAGCCAGGCCAGCCTACCTACCCGCCATACTTTGAGGGTGCTCCTTTTCCTCAGCCCATGTGGGTACGCCACACATACAGTCATTGGGTTCCACAACCTCCACCCCGACCAATTAAAAGAAAGAAGAGACGGTCTCGAGAACCTGGGCGAATGACCATGAGCACCATTAGACTGCGGCCTAGACAGGTGCTATGTGAGAAGTGCAAAAACACTGTCACCAGCGACGAGGACAGTAAAGATGGGTCAGCTGTGGCCAAACCTTCCAGGAAAGAGAATGCACCACAAGGAGAGGAACATGGCAAGGAAGTTGCACCTAGAGGACTCAGGAAAGAAGATGGAGATGCCATAAGGGAATCCAAGAGGCGAGACGAGGCCCCGTGCTATGAAAGCAAGCGTCGAAAAGAGAGAAAGGAAGACGAGAAGTTCCCAGGAGGTAATGTAGTGCCTCATAGCCCGGTAATAAAGATCTCCTATAGCACTCCACAAGGGAAAGGGGAGGTAATGAAAATCCCTTCCAGAGTTCATGGTTCTGTCAAGCCGTTCTGCCCCAAGCAGCTGATGCAAAATGGACTAGGGGAGCATGACCACAGCCGTGAGCCCAGGAAAGAGACACGATCTGCCATCGAATCTATTAGGACTGGCCTTACTGTGTCTATCCCCAAACTCAAACTCCCAAAACTGACTGATCAAGACATCCCATCACCCAAAATTCGTTTAAAGTCCCGTGGAGATAGCATGGAGCGCGTATCTGTATATGAAGCAGAACTTGTAGGGGAGGCAAGGCGGAGGAGTCCCAGGATTCCTAGTTCGGGGCTGACTCGTCCTGAGGAGTCTGGAGACAAAAATGCGCTGGAACTGTGGTCAGGTGAGGAAACTGAACGGCATGGTGACCTCACACTCCTTATTAATTTTGGCAAACGCAAAGCAGACTCGTCCAGCCTTTCGGTGTGTAGCAGCGACAGCCTTGACGAATCCAAGTCATTCAGCTCTGATGGAACATCACCAGAGTTGTGCGAGCTGGCACCTGGTGAGCATGTTATTGGTGTGTCATCCTCAGTTTCAACATCATCAGCATCCCGGGCCGAGGGTAGGACGGTGCCACCATTGACTGTAAGATTACACACGCGCAGCATGAGCAAGTGCATAACCGAGGAGGGCCATGCTGTTACTATTGGTGATGTAGTTTGGGGTAAGATACATGGCTTCCCTTGGTGGCCAGCCAGAATCCTGAGTATTAGTGGCACTCGGAGAGATGAGGATGAGGCCGATGCACCATGGCCTGAAGCCAAAGTGGCATGGTTTGGCTCGCCTACCACTTCGCAGCTTTCTGTGGCTAAACTTTCACCCTTCCGTGAGTTCTTCCGGCTGCGCTTCAACCGCAAGAAAAAGGGCATGTACCGGCGTGCCATCATTGAGGCGGCTAAAGCAGTAGGCCACATGAGCTCCGAGATCACCTCTCTGCTGTCACACTGCGAGACATAGGTGAGACATTTTTATTTTTTACATTTTCAGAAGATAATTTAAAATTTCCAACACTCTTGTCTAATACTATGTGACCACAATCAAATTCTTTGCGCAATATCCTGTTAGTTTCCCTGAAGAACTTTGTGACCGGATGTAGTCTGGCTTGAGTGCTCATGTGACCGTGTAAAAGCTTAACTTGCACACTCATTTAAAAAATGGCAGCATTTGCAGCCTTGTTAGATTGCGTTCTAGAGTCCTCTAAAGGATGGAGTGAAATGAAATGGCCCATTTACTAAACTATTCCTATGACTAAAAACAAAAGTTAACAACAAATGGGCAATTTCTTGATAATTATCCATCATTCATTAATTTTCTAAGCTGCTTAAACCTGATTAGGGTCGCGAGGAGGCTGGCGCCCATTTCAGCCAACTCTGAGCGAAGGGGGGACAACACATATGCAAACTCCACACAAACACCCTGAGCCCGGGATTGGAACCCAGAACGTTCTTACTGTTATGCGAACGTGCTAACCACTGCACCACCGTGCCGCCTCTTAATAATCATTTATGAATATTTGTGAAGGCTGTGGTCAGCCCTAAATATAAATCTAACAGTAAATCTTTGCTTTTTTCTTTTCTTTTGCTTTCAGCAATCTATATAAACATAGCTTGAGTTCTTGTTGAATCTGTTTTTAGTCAACTGCACAATCACCTATGGAAGAGCTGAATTTTGTTCGTGTGTGTTGGTATTCCCATTGATCAGGTGTGTAAAATGGTTTGTGTATGTATTAAGAATAATAATAACATGGCTGTGCTAAATGTAGAATTGCAGTATTTCTATGCAACAAACTATAGCTAGGCAAGAGCACGGATGAAGCTTCAAATAATATGTTCACCTGTGTCTTAAAAGAAAAAAATCCAAAAATACTAAACAATTAGGGTTTTTTTTCCTTGCTGTAGGCATCATTGATGTGGATCATCCTTCATTGAAGCGTAACACTTTTACTTTTGTAAGTTTTCCAGCATGAGAATACTATCACATAGATGTACCATACAACAGATTGTGGAAATGTTTTCCAATTTAGATGTCATATGCTCCTTAGTCACTGTTTAAGGTTCTTGGCCTGTAGTAAAAATCTGGCACTAAAAGTCCCTAAGAGGTTTTTTTTATTTTGTTTTTTTTTTTAAATGCAGTTCATTACTGAATTTCTAAATATAGAGGAATGACTGGATCAACCTTTGTGTTGCAGAGGGGAACAGTGATATTGAAAGTATTGTTGATGTCATGCATCAAAAATTAACTAAAATATCCCCTAAATAGCACTGTTCAAATACGATCAATGACTGATTTAAATAGTAGGAGAAGGTGTTTTTAATCACTTCTTGTAGAGGATCTCCAAAGCTGTTTAATAGGTAAGCCAGCTATCTCTTCCTGTCACAGGATCGCTACCAACCAGGGAGGGTTAAGGGTAGCAGATAGGCTTATGAAAATTGCTTAAAATGAATTAAAGTCTGAGTCACACATCAGGTGTGGCTTGAAAAAAATGGGTGATTTCATTTTTAGTCCATATCTCCCAGTCCTAGTTTCTTAATGCGAAAAGACTGAATTGCCAATTGGCTATCCTCTTGTCTTGAGTCTTCCATTCTGCCTTTTAGATTGAATAATTTTCACACAAAGTACAAACCACACTGGAGTTTAAGTAAACCAGACCCTGATACTGAAAACAGCGTCCACATCAATTTATTCTCACTAAAGCCAATAGTTCAATAGATTACTGTCTGATGAATAAATAGAAAGTATGTGACTGGTCGGGGGTAAAAATAACCAGGTGTGGTTTTACACAGCCATCTAAAACCTTTGATCGTGGAATGAAACAAGCTTCCTCCCCCATTTGGAGGACTAATTAATATGTAGAGCTCTGTTCTGATTGGCTGATTTGCAGCAAGGAGTTTTGACAGCATTTTCTTTCATTTGTAAGACAACACGGGCTTTTCTAAATTGGACATCGCAATCTTTTATGTACATAAACTAGATCATCCTGTCTACTTAGCTATACTAGTAGCTAACGTTACTGGTACTAGCTACTTTCCTCTGATCTGAATGACAGTACAACATTATTTTAAGTTGTTGGGTAGCTATAAAATATATTTCCACTTTTTGATGACTGAATTCAGATCTTGAATAGAACATTATATATATATATATATATATATATAAGAATGGCCAGCAACTTGCTGGTCATGGTTAGGGATGTGATGCCAAGTCCCTCTCTCTTCAGCGTCAAATGTTGAGCAAAGCCTGCTCAGTATTGTCCAGGGTTTTAAAAAGTAATCAACCAGCCTAAGTAAAGTTCAACCAGGTCAACCAGCCTAAGTAAAGTTTTCAGGCATCCTGGTAAAGATGAAAATAAGGCAGGACTGTCCACAGTTCAGTTCTCTGGGAAGGGTATGAAGTGTTCTGACATCTCCTTCACAACCTGAAGCATATCTGTGTTCAGAGACTGCTGTCTACACTGTTGTTGAGTTTTTCACAATACTTGCCAAACCGTTCAAGTTTCCACTGTGCGGGTGGCTGAGTGAATGCATGGGTGCTTACTTTTAGGAGGGAGCTGCTGGTTTGGCAGCCACCAGCATTGCCACTGGAAGCAAAAGTAATGTACTCTGAGCTAGAGCATAGGCTGGTGTATGCTAAAATTGAGGGTGTGTATATTAAAGATTGGAGTTGGTAAACTGGAAAGCTCTTTTCAGGGTTCCAGTTAAACCCTCCCCTGCCCTCGGTTGTTCCAAAGCCATGCCTTCTTTCCACACACAGGCTTTAGGTTAATAGTTTTCCAATCTATGGCACCTTTAACAAGGCCAGGAATGCTTACAAAACTGCAACTGTAAGTGTAAATGAACCTAAAGAGTATTTCTATTTTTAAATCTGATTATATACTCATTGTGTATAAATTGAGTGTGCATGTACTGAAAAAAGCAGTGGTGATACTTGATTGCCTGATAAACATGTTTCGCTTTCTTAATGCAGGCTTCCCTTCATGTTTTGAGAATGAAGAATTGAATGCCTTTATCTGTTTGGCAAGCAAGGACAAGTAAAACTAAAATGCACCATGTTTTGTTTCCGTAGTCTAAAGACCAATATCATACTCCATTAAGGTTCATAAAGTACTACAAAATATCCAAAACGGGAAACGTTTGCAGGATACAACCCAGTTTGTTGTTTGTCCATCTGAACCCTCAGAGAGGTTTTCAGATCATACGACTTGATAGCTATTATAGTTGAAATCTCTAAAACAATTCATTGTACTACCTCCTTTAGTCCAACAACAACTTGGCTTAGCCAACCAGAAACACATCTTTTCAGACCATGTTCCCTGTGTACCCTGTGACACAGGGTAGCCCAACACACTCAGTGGATAGTGCTATCTACCCTCTTCCAAATACTGCGACTGGCTAGTTTCTCTGTGATTGACGAGTGAGGGAAGAGAGGCTGCAGAATTTTAATTTACTTGTTGACAGAGTGAGCATTTCCTAGTTACATCTCTTAAAAGCCCATCACAATGCTTATTTGAACTTGTCAGCCTTTTTTCTAAATACAATTGCATGCTTTTACCACAAAAAATGAATCACTCTTAAACATGAAAAAGTCGCGTATATTAAAATTCACACCCCTTCAGTTTTGTCTGAAGCCTGCCTTATTTCATCATCATCATGTGAATGTTGCCCCTGATCTCGCTAATTATATTATTGACTCAGTGACTAACTGTACTTCTGTGTTTCTTCAGCCGTTTCAGTTGGCTATATATGTTTTGTCTAAAAGAAAGGCACTGTGGGTTGGGAGTTGAGAATTTTTTTTTGTTTTGTTTTTGTTAAGCTGTCTAGTCAGAAGATATAATGGAGTCTATTTTTACCCACTGAAATTCTTATTGTTTTTGGTGTACTTACCCCCCACCTCCATCCTTTCATACTGGGAAAACAGGACTACTCTGTAAAATGGTCATTTAATGTCTGTATATGCTGTGGTTTTAGAAGCTAAAAATTTAAACTAAGATTGTATTTGTCATAGTACAAATGTTAATATCTGCTACTGAAATTTGCTAATAGTATTTTTATTATTTCACTAACTGAATTTAGAATAATTTTTATTCTCATTTCTGGTTTATGTATTTAAGTACTTTTACTCCACATGTTCTTTCCAAACCAGTAAAAGTCATTTTCTGTCCTGTAACTGCTGATGAAGGAAAGATTTAAGCATACAGATGGCATTTCATAGTGTGTTTGACTGATGTGGTGTATATATTCTGGGTTTCAGGACTGAAAGAGGGGAAGGCTGGACTATTCAGGACCTCTTGTTCCCCTCCTGTCATTCCCAACAAGGACAGAGTGCATTTGCTAGAGATCCCATGAGTGAAGGTGCATTATTATTATTTTTTGTTTGTTTTTTTTACCTGCCCGGAAGGAGAAATCAGCCACCATGCAGAGCAGTTGAGGGCTTGAGGGAGCAAGCAGGCAGAAACATCTGGGAAACATGAGATGAACTCTTCCTCTCCACCTGTTTTTCTACCCTATCGATTTGTTCAGGACTTGTGTTTTAGTATAATGTGTAACTCAACACTAAATTCGAATGTATTTATTGCCGGTGAAGCACAGGCGACCTTGCTATACTCTCATACCATCTATCCACCGCTGCTGTTTCTTTTTGTTTGTTTGGGGGTTTTTTTGTCGGTGAAGAGCTCCTGTGTTAGTGGAGTTAGTATAGCTAATGAACTATCAGCCAGCCTGCTCTGGTGACACTTTGGCAGGAAAAGATGGACATCCTCACGATGTTTAATAACAGGCTTACTCTAAGGTCTCTTTCCTTTTTCTTTCAATACTGAAAATGTGAAACACTTTTTTTTTTGTATCCTCTGCATTTAGAGACCGTTGTGTAGGTCTTAAAACATGCAGTATGTCGTCATTGATAGATATATTTTCACCAGAGGGCCGAAGTTCTTCAAATGGCCTGTCTCTTTGAGGAAATGTAACTTTTTCCGTTGTGTTTTTCTCACTTATTTTTCATTTTTATGATGTTGTTTTGAAGCTCTTGGCCTGTGGGGCCTTGGGAACTGTCACTGCTTGTTTAAGAATCACAGAGTTTCATATGTACTTGCTTTAATTATTTAATGTGTCATGTAAAGAAAAGCACTTTATCTGTACCTTCAGTGGCCTGCTGGAGACTCGTACAACGAACACTAATTTAGAGTTTTACGGCTGTGAACAGCAGACAAGCTCTCAGCAGCCCCCTGGTTCCGACTATCACACCCGGCGCCTGAAATGTGACTTATTTTCTGTCAGATTTGGACATGGATGAGGAAACAAGACACTTTCAGGAACTAGTTGTGTACACTGTATTACTGCGGTCAACCTGCATTTGTTTTCCTTCCCACCACCGTCTCCCTATTAAAAATGAATTTTTTTCCACTGGAGAAATGGACACAAGTGTAAACTCCTATGCATCACATCTTTATTAAAGCTTTAAAATATATATATATAAACCTGCTGTTATGGTACTATGAATTCTATACCCGTGTGCTCTGAGCACCAAGCAGAATTGAAATGATTTTACGCTGCAGATTTGTTGACTTGTTTCTCCTTCAGGTGAAAAAAAAAAAAGTCTTTCTAGTCAGCAATTGACCTTTTAGGGCCTTGAGAATTTAAAGAGCCACTTCAGTGAGGGAGCTGGCATGGAAACCAGGGAGGACAGGAGGTGGGGGAAGGGAGCCAAACCCGAGCGGAGGTATATTTTAAGCTCGCTGCTAAGCGCTAAGCGTCTCACCACTGCATTTCACTGGTAGGTTCTTGTACTTTTTACAGATCTTTTTTTTTTTCCTTCTTTCTCCTTTCTGAACTGTTTTTTGAAGGAGGACAGTTGTGCAAGTGCCGGTGCAAAGACACTCTACCACTGTCCTCAAATCAGTGGAATTTTTTACATGGTGTACATAAAATAAAATATACAAACAATGCTCATGCTTGCTGGCTTGTTCTTTTCCAGATTGGAAAGCAGTGTTTATCTCAACTAGCTTTTTTTAACGCTTACAAAAATAATGTGCCAAGCAACTTGTGGGAGAACACTGCATAATGTGGGTTGTTGCACGCTTCTCCATTTCATGGATTAATCTCTCAGCTGGGTGTGCCAAGTCAGTTCAAAGAGAATTTGAGAGTTGCACTGTACCAAACCACTAAATTCCTGCAAAGTAATATGCTTAAAGTGATCTACTTTAAAGCTACATAGCATGACAAGCTACAGTTTGGGAAATATTCTCAAATTGTTGTTAATTTTTCTTCAGTATTGTATAGTGACAAAAATTAAAACAATGTATTGTGCATATCACAGGACTTTTGCACATACTGGGTATTCAGTGGAGGTGGAAACCATCTCAGTTTAGTAGTAGTATAAGCTCTACTGTAAAGCATCTCTCTCATTATGAGGTGGTTGGGTGCATAACCAAGACTAATATCAATCCCATTAATTAGTCCAGGATGGCTGGATGAATACATTATAAAGTACAAACGCATAAACCATTATCACTAGCATTTGTGTGTTTAATTAGTTTGTTTTGTTCTCCACTTTGTCGAAAAGGTTAAGGCATGGGATGGGTCGTCTTAGCACACAAGCTAAAGCAAAGAAAAGAAAAAAATACATACCAGGTCAAGCAAAATCCTCAGATGACTTTCACTTACCCAGTATAGCACAACCCTTTATTATCTAGACAGTTATGAGTCCTGTAGCTGAAAAATACTGAAGACTGATGCAAACTTTACACTAAGGCTAATATGGCAGATGATCATAGCTTAAACCAAGCTATGTACCAAACTCTTACAAACTTTCCTGGTTTCTTTCCCCTGATAGGTTCCCTGCTCCTACCTGTCAGTCTGACAGCAAATTTCTTTTGTGCTTAAAGCTGTGATATGGTAAGCTAATGTGACACCAAACTACAAATTTTAATCAAATTCTAAATTCAGGGTTAGCAGTGAATAACTATTAGAGGATTTATTAGGGTGGCCCTGCAATGGTGTGGTGAGCTGTTCAGGTTATACTGCCTTGGCCCACTGCTGGCCAAAATAGGCTCCAGTCTTACCGCAAGCCTAATAGAATTAGGTGGTTTGGCGAGTAAGTGAGGATTGTTAGGGTGACTGAGCATATTTTAAACTTGAATATATATATTTATTTATTTACTTTATTAACTTTAATAGTACATTACCCATAGTTATTGATGAAATCTTTGCCCAAGTCATAGTAGTACTGCAACCACAGCAGTATTCATAGTTGCCCTTTACCTCTTGTTGGATAGCTAGATCTAGAAGTAGATTTTATTTGCTCTTTTTGAGGAAGATGTAGTTTAACAAAAAGTCGAGTACTATGACTAAATGTTCAGCACTCGGTTCAACCCCATAGTTGATAAGCTAATGCAATGTATACATGGTAAAGTGGAATTGAGTTTGAGCTGATGTTTGTTTCACTTTATGACAAATTTGAAGTGTGGTGTATTTTGTAAGTCTCTTTAATTAATAAAATTTGGTAGACTTTTCAAGCAAAAAAGCTACCTTCATGTTTTCAGCTTGTGCATTGCATCATATGCATTTCAACCTGATGAACCAGTTTGCTGATGAAAGAATTATTCTTGGCCGGCTTATTTGCTAAAATTCTCCATGGGCGGTTGGTACAAGTGGTGGCAAGTATTTGAGTTGCAAGTGAGCTCTTCTCCCAAGCCTTTGATTACACTGCCACTAAATCTTTGTAGAAATGTCTGGAAATTCCAGAGCCTCCAGGACTGGCAACAGTTAGCAATGTGGGTTTCATGAGCATCGGCATTGAGATTCTCGTTCCTCCCCTTGAGCAAGGATGAGTGAAACATGAAACTGTGAGCTTTGGGACAGCTATGATCCCCCATCTCCCTGTCAAGGCCCTGGGCCATCTGTCATATCGGCAAGGGAGGAAGCACTGATTAAATCAAGCTTAATATTCCTCTCTCAAGCCTGTTCTCTTTCTCCCACAGGTGCAGGTCTGCTTCCTGTGAACACACCTTCCTTTTGCTGATGCATAAACACATACTGCTAGACATACAGCCGCTTAGACCCCTTGGCTCCCAGAATACTTCCTGCCACCGGAGCTGGCACACAGCCGTGTGTGTGTGTGCGCCACAAAGTTGAGCTTAAAAAGTTAGGCCATATTCACAGGGAAACAGTCTGAGAGGCACTGTCTGCACAATCCTTTCCTGCTCCCTACATGTTTCCACCATAGATTAAAGTACTTTGTCACTGCGACTGATTTCCACTACATTGATTTTGAAGGATGGCTTCATACCAGGTGTGTCGAACCCACCCCACAGTCCCATCCTGTTCCCAAAATCTTAGTGCAGCAGGTGTTTTCTCTGCATCTAATTACAGCAAAAGCATGCAGAGATGCAGTAACATGGTAATGTGTCATCCTCACAAAAAGTTATCAGTGTGTTCTGCTTATCACCTGTGCTGTGTTTTTGTGTCCATTGAAAAATATGCATCTTAAGGATTTCTGGTAAATTTTAACTTTGTGGGGCAGTGGTGGCTCAGTGGATACTGATCTGAAGTTCAGGACTTCGAACCCCAATATCGCCAAGCTTCCACTGTTGGGCCCTTGTGTAAGGCCCTTAACCCTCAACTGCTCAGATGTATGAAAAATAATAAATGTAAGTCGCTTTGGATAAGGGCGTCTGCCAAATGCTATAAATGTTAATGAGTGTTATTTAGCTATTTTATGATTTATAGAAAGAATCCACTCAGTGATGGCTTTCTGGGGAAATCTTTCGGGTGGAGATCTTTTATGTTGTGCAATTTCGGCATTATGTCAGAATTGGCTTTGATACAGATATTTGATATGCTATAAACCTGACTTGTCACAAATGTTCCGTGGGATTAAATGCAGCAACAAATGCATAAACAATATAACTATAACGTTTTCGCTACAGTGGTATAGTATTTCGCACGTCCCTCTCACTACAAGAAGGGCCTGGGTTTGAGTCCCGGGCTCGTGCGTTTCTGTGTGTAGTTTGCATGTTCTCCTTGTGGTTGCTTGGGTTTCCTCCCACAGTTCCAAGACAGTCACATTAGGCTTATTGGCTGTTCCAAATTTATGTTTGAGTGTGTGTTGGCCTTACGATAATTTGCCGAGCTGCTTAGGGTGTCTCCTGCCTTCACTCAGGAGGCTCCAGACTCGCAGTGACCCTAGAATTAAGGGGTTCATCAAATGAGTGAGTGAGCATACCCGTTGATGGTTTCCAATCCCAAAACAAAGATAAATCAATTAAAGAAAAGCAAATAAAAGACAAATCTTACCCATTTAGTAAGAACTAAAACTTAATCTTCATCATATCTTTTTTTTTTATTTATTGTGTCATAAACTATGACATAATCTTCATGTGACGCCATTTTCAACATGCAACTGTCAGTTATAAGGCAAGTGATTATTTTGACCATATCATCATTTTATCCATAATTTCCAACTCCAAGCTGTATAAACTTGAATGCTTA
>JAOUQZ010000039.1:20329701-20348136 GCA_028564935.1 Neosilurus hyrtlii
AAAGCTGAAGGTCCTGGCTCGATGAAGCCAAAAGGACAACGTCATCTGCAAAAAGCAGAGACGAGATCCTATGGCTATGAATCTAGTTTGTTACATTTTATTCATATGTTTGACACGTACCAAATAATTGATGAACCAACCAGTCAAAGTCATATTGATCTCATTCTAACATCTGATCAGTAAATTGTCTTTCAGAGTGGCGTATTGCCTTGTAATATAAGTGATAACAGTAATGTCTATTGTACAAGAAAAGCTAAAGAGTATCAAGTTATTAAACATAATGTCACACAAAAAAATCTATGAAAAACTATAGTGTAGATTTGTTAAATCTCAAACTTAGTAATGTAAACTGGATGCAGGTCTTGAAGAAATGAGGAAAACATTTCTAAAGCATGGTCAATCTTTTCCAATTTGTTCTTAGATGAAATAGATAACTTGGCTCCAGTAAAAACTTTTGTTTAAAGCAAAATTGACAAAAATGGTTTGCAGTTACAGGCCTGGGTAAAATTCAGAAAAACAAATTCCACAGAATCCTTCGAGTACTAAATAAAACTAAACATGAAATTGTTAAAGCTAAAAATCTCTGTGGAAAGTATTAAAGAAATATTGTCTGTCTAAGCATAAAAATGGTTCATCAAACATAGGTCTCCGTGACAATGGTGGATAAATTTGATAATTTCTTTTGTGGAGTAGCCAGTGCACTTGTTGACAAACTTCCCAAAAGAAACTTTGATTACAGTAAAACTGAATCCTTTATCAACAAAAACATGTTCAACATCACTAGACTTTAAAACAACAAGAGTTGTGCTTCTCTTTAAAAAAAGGTGATCGGAAATGTGAAGGAAACCGGTTTCAATTTTGTCAGTGGTGTCTTTAATTTTAGAAAAAATTATTCATGATAATTTTTTAAAATATTTAAATGTAAACAAACTTATTTATGAATTTTAGTCAGGATTCCGGCCATCTTTTTCTACTGACTCGGCACTGACCTTTCTTTCTGATAAGATACGATTTAACATGGACACAGGGCTTTATACAGGTGTCATTTTGATTGATTTACAGAAAGCTTTTGGTACTGTCGACCACAAAATCTTACTGTCAAAATTGAAAGCAACTGGTTTGCAAGAAGCTGTGATGCATTGGTTTGAATCGTATCTTGCAGAAAGAGAACAATTTGTTGAGGTCAGTGGAAATCAATCTGTGCATGGTAAGGTCACATGAGGAGTCCCTCAGGGCTCAATATTAGGACCACTATTCTTTACTCTGTATGTCAGTGATATATATCAATCAATAAATTATGACCTCTACCTATACGCAGATGATTCCACAGATTGATTAGTCAGTGGAAAAGATCTCAAAGATCTTTTTTTTAGTATTTGGAAAAACGGAAAGTATTCTGTTTGGTTACAAAACAAGACTCAAAAAATGTAGTAAATTATCTTTTGCAATAACGTTTCTATTTTGGCCAAAGATAAAGTCAAATATTTAGGCACAATCCTTGATCAAGATATGTCTGGTAATAATGTTGGCACCTCCATGATTAAAAAAAAGTTAATACCAAACTTAACTTTTTATATAGAAAGGGATAATTTTTTTAACATCAATGATAGAAAAGTCATGTGTTCATCATTTATTTTACCTTGTTTTCATTATGCCTGTAATTCTTGGTACAGAGGTCTTAGGAAAAAGTTAAAGTGTAAACTGCAATCCTGTCAAAATAAAGTCAATAGGTTCATTTTAGGAAAGGGCAAAAGGTATAATAGAGAATCCTCTGATTTTACCAAACTATGTAGGCTAAATGTCAAGTGTAGTGTAAGATTACCTTAATTTAAATTGCATTTTGTTACAAAACAAACTGCACCAAGCTATCTCTGTGATATTCAACCAAGTAGTCACTGTTATTCCACAAGGTACAATCAGCTTTCATTTTGTTTATCTACAGTCAAATCTCAGGGATTAAACTCATTTAAATGAAACAGTATAAAATCGTGGAATTCATTACCTTTCAGTATTAAAAGTCCTCTGAATAAACAAGTTTTTAAAGTAAAATGTAATATAAATAAAATTCACCAAATGTGATATGTGCAATAGTTTCTGTGATAATTAAGCTGATTTGATAATGTTCTACTTAAATTGCTAGTGCTAGTTGTATGGTAGTTGTTTACACTTCACTAAGGTCAACCATGGAAATAAGTAATTTTATTTATTATGTCTAACTTTTTAGTTCTCCTTTTTGTAAAAGTGTATACATTTACTTTTTTGGCAAAATGTAAATTTAGTTATGTACATCTTGGCATATTTTAAATAAAATATATTCATTCTTTCATTCGAGTGTTATATAAAACTACAGCAAATGTAAATCAATACTTCATGATATTTGAGATGTATTAGGAAGTGGATTTGTGCATTCAGAGTTCCGATTTCAGGATCATATACAGATGTCCTACCAGAAAGGCCCCCATTTCGCTGCCCTGACACACCCACTGACCCTGATAAACTGGTGAGATGAAATCAGGTGCATTTGAAGCAAGGAAAGTCTCTGTTAAATCCAGATTAATGAGGATTTGGATGTGAGTGTGGCTTCTCAGTACTATGTCACACCCTGCTGTGGATGTGAAGGGGCCAGCTGTCCCACTTGTGAATTGTGGTGCCTCCAGGGTAGAGATCAGGACCACTGCTGCTCATCCTCTAATCTATGATCATTATCACATTACTACTGCTCGAGCTAGCTGCAATCACACTTTCATCCCTCTCATTCATCTCACTGATTAACAGTGGATGTTCACCATGTGTACAGGTTGCACTAATCCTGAACATGTCACTTGATCTCAAAACAGTCATACTCTTGAAAAAACATATTTTGAAATGAATGATATACAGTATCTGCCAAACAATAGGTCAAAATAAAAGCTAAGATGTAATTTCTGTATTATTTAAATTCATTTTATAGCTACCCAGTATGTAACCTGCACAGACCTTGCTTTGGCACTGTAATATTCAAAATCTGGATCAAAAGGGTTTTTTAGGGTTGTTAAGCTTGTGGTTGGCACATGTATGGATTTGTGTGTATTTGTTATTCCTTACTACAGCTTGCACAAATGAAATCTTTCCCACAGAAACCAGCAATATACTGCAATGGGGTAGCCATGGCCTGATGGTTAGAGAAGCGGATTTGGGATCAAAAGGTCACTGGTTCGATTCCCAAACAGCAGGAAAATTGTGTGGCGGTGTGGGAGTGAGCTGCACCTTTCCTTCCTGCCTCTTCATGGCTGAAGTGTCCTTGAGCAAGGCACCTGACCCTCAACTTCTCTCTGAACGCTACAATGTGTGGCAGCCCCCTGCTCCAGATTTGTGTGTGTGTGCTCAGTGTTTACGCATGTGTGCTCACTTTGGATGGGTTAAATGCAGAAGCCAAATTTATTTAATACAGTATGTCAAAAAAAAAAAATTTCAAAAAGGCTGTCCAGTATTTGCGAATTTGAAACCCAATAACAAAATCACCCATCCATGTCCAAGGATCAAAACTGTCTGTGGACTCTGGTTGGGACGGATGGCATATTCTCACTACTGTCAATCAGAAAGAGAGTAGCCAAATGTCTGCAACTGTGATCACAAGTATGTGAAAAGGGTAAGATAGCACTTTTCTCCAAGCATGTCACATTGCCAGTTTGAAAAGCTGACGCAGCTGACTAAGTGTTTCATTTTTATGTGTCTGTTAGTCTGTAAATTGACAGTTGACTAAACTGGGGAGGGGGGAAAAGTTGCACACTTTAATATGTTGTTCTTTAATCCTCTACAAGAGTTACACAAGAACAGGAAGTGTTCTTACCATTGTGACAAGCTTCTTTGAACTAATATCTGTGCAATATTCTTTTAGAGAAGTTTCAAATTCAGTGAACTCAATCTACCAAGCTTCCCCTTTTATCACTTCATCCAACCTGGACTCCATTTTATTTAAATATAATATTGGTAGCATGAAGTTTTGACTGCAAATAAAATTAAGCAACAAAAACAAGATAAAAAAAAATAGCCAACGAGCAATCTATCAAGTATGATATAACTAAGAGCAAAACGAATGAGGAGAAATAACAGTCTAATGGGAAGCCTCTATCTCATAAGCAATCAAAGTCTATCTGTTGAGATCTGTTTGAGGCTCAGAAAGAAAGATGGGTTTGCTGGAAGATTTATAGTTAAGAGCCAACGAAATCAGAAATGATAAATACCATCTCATAGGGAAGACTATCACTGGAATCATTTCTATCTAAAAGACATGCAGAACCTTTCGTATTTGCAGTCTATCTTAGATCAAAGCCGAGCCAAAACCACAGCAATATCAGAAGTGTATTGTGTAGGTGTTGCACTTTTAGACTTATTTGTGTCTTAACCACTAAATGGCTCTAAGAGCTCATTTCTCTTTGGTCTCTTATCCTAAAGTGGGATTTTAGTCAAATTTAAAAAATTTCAATACCTAACATTTTTTTATAATTTCATACAGATGACTACGATACAACTCGCAATGAAAGCTTAACCACTACAGTGGAGAAAAGGAAACATATTTATATAATAAACAAAGGAAACAAAAATTTTAGATAATTAATCCTCTGGATGTTTAACACAAAGACATAGTTTAGGTCCCTTGACTTTTCTCATGTCTGATTAGATGATTTCAGTCATTTTACACTGTCTTTTGAAAACCTTTCTCTTGCGACATGTGGGTCTATTTTTAATTATTTGGCTTCTGCCTCTGAGTAACGGTTTTTATTTTATTTTATACAAAAATCGAAAGGTTCCGAGAGCAAATTTAGTGGCATCATTAAGTTGTATATAACACTCCCCCTAAAAAAATTTATGAAAAATAACAAGAATCCCTTTTTTTAAATCTGATTTTGTGATGAGATGAAAATCTGCCAGTAGACTCAAAATACACATAAAAACAGAATCAGTTACAGCCTTTACACTTCCCCTTACAGCCATTTGTAGTGGGTATACCTTTAATATTCACAACCCTCATGATGACTCTGCATGTATTCTCTTTTATATCATTCTCCTGTCACAGATTAGTGAATATGATAGCTGTGCATTCCTTTAAGCTGAGTCTGGGCAGTGTCACCCAGTTGATTAGGGGCTATTAACTCAGGTACGGAAGGAAATGCCATAACAAGGAGTCATCTGTCTTATTGCAGTATTTCCTTTTCACATAGTATGCCTACACACAGACATGCATATTATTCTTATAAAGAAAGGGGAAGACTTTGATGTCATGAAAAACATTTTTATTTTACTTCCCTCTAATTATAGTCATAAATCTCCACTAAAAATGAGACTATATGAAAATCAGAACAGGGCAAATTCTCAGAAGCTGAATTGCTAACACATATCAGAAACAATATGCCAGATGTCCAACTCATTTCCTCGAAATGAGATAGAATCTTTTTTGGGTTGTCACTGTGACGTGCATAACAGACGTAGTCATTGGACGCAAGCCACTTTAATTTGTCTTGCGTGGCATACTTTTTAGTTTTCTTTTTTTAATCAGATACTTAGAATACTGCATGTTATTTCAACCTCATTTCTATCCAAAACATCTATAGGGTGCATGGGATTTCCCCAGAAAATTATTTTCTTTATTTAGAAAAAGTAACCTTAACAGTGACTTTATCATTGCTGATCATTGTACTTTCCATTTGAATTCATCTTGATTGACAGATTGTTGCCAATATGTTATAGATTTTTCACAGTCAGAAAAGTGCAACATGGCATCCCACTAGTTTCTGTTTTAGGCCCCCTTATGTTCTCTTTTTAAATCCCACCCAAAAGGGCGTACAGTATGCATTTTTATATATTTTATGCATATTATACATACTGTGTTTAGTATATTGTTCCTGGTTGCTCCATGCATAATTATCTATGATTCATTGTAAGCAATACTATTAAGTGTTTCAGCCTTACAGCAAAAAGGTCCTGGATTCGAGTCAAGGGCTTGGCAAGGGCATTTCTGTGTGGAGTGGGCATGTCATGGGTTTTCTCCAGGTACAATGGTTTCCTTCCAAACGACAAACATTTGGCTAATTTTCTTTATCAAACTGCTCCTCGTGTCAGTGTGAGTGTGAATGGTTGTGTGTGTATTGGCCATGCGAAGGACTGGTGAGCTCTTCAGGTACTCCGCCTTCATCCAGAGTCAGTTAACATAGGCTCCAACCTCCCCAAAACCCTAGTAGAATTAAGCGGTTTGTTAAATGAATAAATAATTAAATAAATGAATGTAAACTGTACAAGAAACAGAAATCTTCTCTTCTTAAATATTCTCTTAAAATCTGATTTAAAAAAGAGCAGAAATACTGATGTTGTATACAACCGCAATAATGTCAACGGCTACTCTGGGAAACCCAAAGCTGTGTTTGGTGTAAATATAAATGCTGATTTATTATTTCATTCCCATGTAACAGCTATAAAACTGCATATGTGTGACATATTTAATATATGACATGCTGAGTCTACAAGATAATGAGGAAATGTTTGTACGTTGTTTTATAATCTCTAGACCATTGTAACTCACTGCTGGGTTTCTGCCCTGTACTGTCTTTAAGCCAGTTTCAGCTATTTAGAATGCAGCGGGCTGTGTCCTTACCATGAAGACAAATTCCACAGCATCAATTATTTCTAGATGCACTGAATTCCACATTGACTACAAAGCCCCACTTATGACATTCAAAGATTTATATGCTTAACTATGGTGTTTTGGATGGATGGGTTGATAGATAGATACCGACTGTATAAATAACCGAGGCCACTCCAGGGTTTGGATAAAAGCTCTGACGGAACAGCTTTACTAAGACATTATTGAAGACCTTTACTGTTAGAGTGAATTGATTGTAATTATTGTACATAACTGTGTATTTGAACTATTAACCAAAGGACAGCATGACAGAATTCAGTTGTTGTGATTAGACAAACAATATGGGCATTTGTTCTTTTTCTTATTTACTCCATGGAATTATAATTCTTATTAGTATTAATCACAAACACTGCAGGACTAGTGGATAAAGATACAGCTAAAAAATCCTGGAGTATTAAAGGTATTTTACAGATTTTTTAAAAAACTTAAACCATAATAAATAGCTGATAAAAAAAAATCCAGTGGCAGGACTCCGTCAAGCTTCTTTAAAAAGATGTGATGTGTTAAAATGGCAAATTGTTATGTTGCTATGTTCCCTGTGGGCTCCTTCGGGGTGATTAAATAGTTTCATGGGCCTGTGACACCATCACTGCTTCTCTCTAATCGACAGCTGCAGGCTTATTGTCCCAGTGAGTCTCTGTACTGCCAATCAACCCCTGGTAATCATATCAGCCTGGTCCGTGACAGCTGAATACCCTCACCTGAATATCTGAGAAATTTGCAGTGGAATATTACGGTATATATTTTTAATGTTTCAAAATGCTACAACAAATCTGCTACAATGAGTTGTTCATTTAAATGTATTTGTACAGACTAATTACAATAATCTGTGTAACTCTTGTGAGTCAGTATGCCACATGACATTGCAAGGTCAACACCTGCACCTGTCTTGCATGTTTATGACACTGGCACATGTGCATTAGCAAGTTGTACAATGCATTGCGCAGTGGTGGCCTGGTGGTAGGGTGCTGGATTACTGACCCGAAGGTCGGGGGTTTAAGCCCCACTATCACCAGCTTGTCACTGCTGTCCCTCTCCCAGTGCAGCTAACTGGGTTATCAAAGGCCAGCTATGTCTCTCACTGTCTATGGTGAGAGGTATGTAAAAGAACCATTTAGAAAAGAGCAGGCTGCATTGTTTTTAGCGTGTTTCTGCCTTGCAATGGCCTGGTGAGCTGTTTAGTGTGTACTCTGCCCTTGCCCAGAGTCGGCCGAGATGGGCGCCAGCCTCACCGCGACCCTAATTAGGATTAAGCGGTTCAGAAAATGAACAATAAAATGAACGGCTCAGAAAATGAATGAATGAACAAAGCATTGCATTTGTGATTAGCAGAGAAGACCATTGAAATGCTTTAGCATGCCTAAGGCAATGAAGCAAAGAGCCAGGCAAGGTGTTTTAATTAGCATTTGTCCTTCAAGAGGAGCAGGATGTCAGTAGAGGACACTGTTCTATCACTCTTATTGTATAAATGGCACTCAAAACAATTTGACCAGCTCATTACTACATTGCTGTAGGTTTACTGAAGCATTTCAAGGGTCTCTGCTGCTGATGTCCAAGTCTGACACAGGGTTAATTCTTTGTTCTCTGGTCTGTAGGGAAATCGCAAATGTATGCCAGTGTCACAAAAGTACATGTAGCACAGGTTCTGAGCTGTTTGCTACAGGAACAGTCCTGGAAACCGTGTATTACCTGAAAATGTTTGGATGTCTATAGAATAGAATAATATTTTAACAGTAAATTTATTGACTGGTACTCAGGATCTCTAAAGAGAGTCAAGCACAAAACTGGCAAATGTAAACTAGTAATTACTTTCTAAGTGCTTCCATATATTGTATATTACTCCACTTAGAATGTAGTAATAAATACAGTATATGAAAGCACTTAGAATATACTTACTAGCTTGAATCCTTTTAAATGTGCTTGAACCCACTAAAGATCCACTGTCGGTTCTGTGTAAAGAAGCCATTCTTTCTTCAAAGACATATTTTGGGAGAATGCGCAATAAGGTTAAGGTCAGATTTCATCAAATGAATGCTTGGTAAGAAAAGAGGACTGCATAAGGCGCAAAGCACCTGATACACACTGTCGTGTGAAGATGGCCAAATACCTTGCCTGGTCAAAAACAGAATATAATATCAAATATTTTGTACAGCATGTAATCAACATGGCATTGTTGCTTCAGTTGGTTAGGTCAAGGCTCAGCAACGTTATGTGGCGATAATATGAAGACAGCTGACGACCTGAATGTATTGAATGACCAGATTACAACATCAATCGATCTTTTCTTTCCTGATCGTATGGATATAAAATTGAGGCTTAAAAGGTGGTTCAGGCACCATGAGGAATCATTTTCACACATGAACTGTCACCACTTAGCCCTGTCCTTAACTCTATTGAAAGTCTTCAGGATGTGCTGGAGAAGACTTTATGGAGTGGTTCAATTTTCCCATCATCAGTTTTAAGATGCCGGTGAAAAATTAACCCAACACATGGACGGACATAAATGTTGTTTATGTAGATGCCGCTTAAGTTTGCCAAATGAATCCTATGGTGATTACTTGCTGTAGACAAGGCTGAAGATAGTCCAAAAAAATATTTTTTTTGGCTGAGCAAATTTCACTTCAAACCCTGACTGCACCAGAAGGCTTAAACTTGGCTGTAGACAAAGTTTTAACCAAAAGAAGTCAATGAATGTTACCTGACGAGCTATCCAGGGTGTACCCTGCCTTCACCCAGAGTCAGCTGAGATTAATTAGGATTAAGCAGCTTAGAAAATGATTGATTGAATGAATGAATCAATAATGAAGAAATTGAAATGATATCAGGATTGCTACTTATTTTAGCACTTGAATACATTTTCCTCTCTTTTTTCTTTATTCGGAAAGAAGTCTTTGTCTTAGAGAAAGCAAATAATTAATGTCTCTGCTTCTCCTACCCCTTGTTTGTATTCCCATTTTATATTTCCTACTAACTGAAAAATAATCTGCTCTGTTATAAATTAGCTGCTGCTTTGTTTATGTGATTTACAGAGAAACTTAATGTCTTGCATGTTCCTTGGCTTTCTTATTGTTCCTATTAGGCTCCACCACTGTAATATCAGGTTAATGAGTTACAAGGGATTAATGTTGGTTTGAAAAGAATCACAAACACCCACACTGCCTGCTCTTTGTTTTAAAGGGTTGCCACACCTTGAGGAACGCTTATACAGGAGTATAGCTGGGTTGTTTGAACATAAAATAATGCTTGTGTTTTCTTCACTTTGCTTGGAAGACAGTGTCCTTGGCAGAGCTTAGTCATGTGTGCATGCGCATGTAAGTGAAGGATGTGTGTTCAGTGGTGTGTGTGTGTCTGTGTGCGTGTGCAGAGTCACAGCGCCGGCCTGTGTTGTAAAATATGGAGTGATTCATCTGGAAGGGAGGCAAGGCAAACGTGTGTGTGAAGTCCATGTGGGTTTATTCAGTTCATAGATTCAAATCTGTTCATGTCTGAGTCATCCACCTTGTATTTATTTTTTTTTATTCTGATATGACTGTGTGCTTTGTGCTTCACACATTATTCACACACAGTAGTCACACATTACTGTACAATTTATTGTACAAAGATTATACACCTCGCTGAGACACATGAAGATTTGAGTAAATTGTGCAATTTTATTCCCATTACAGCCTGGCTGGCGTTCTTCTATCTGTTCATAAGATCATAGTCTGCTTGAGTGATCAGAATTATTTCATCATTCATACAATTATATTCACACGTCGTCTGCTTTACATTTCACCTTCTTTGTATATCAACTATAACAGTTTAATAGACAGCGGCCTCACTATTTATCCTTTTCATTTTAACTCCTTATTAAAATAAAATTATTAACATATAAGGAACATTTTAAAAATACACACAAAGACATCACTCACTCATTTGCTTAACCGCTTAATCCCACTCGGGTCGGAGGGAGGCTGGAGCCTATCTCAGCCAGCACTGGGCAAAGGCATGGTACACCCTGAACAGCTGGCAAGATGCACCTTCCCTTTCTCCACCTTCATGGCTGAAGTGAACTTGAGGAAGGCACCTAACCCCCAACTGTTCTTCAGGTGCGGCAGTATGGCTGTTCACTGCTCCAAGTGTTTGTGTGCTTACTGTTTACTTGTTTGTGCTCACTTTGGATGAGTTAAGTGCAGAGCCAAAATTTCCCTTGCAGGATTAAGACAGTATATCAAAAAATATATATAAATAGAATAAAATAAAATTTTAAAAAAGGCTGCAAAATAGCCAGCAATTGTGAATTTGAGCACACACCACAGAATAATAATAGTAATGGGAGGAAACCCATGCAAGCATGGGAAGAACATGCAAACTCAACACAGAAACATTTGAGCTTTGAACCCAGGAGTTTCTTGGTATGAGGCAGCTGTGCTAACCATTGTGCCACCATGCCACTCCACTAAGAAATCTGGAGCAGATTTTTTCACGTGTTTACCTTGGGACTTGCACGACTGCATACTGTATTGTACCTGTAATTGTCTGTCTCTTCTGGTTCTATTTAGGAGCTGGTTGTCAGGTTTGTGATGGGCTGCATCAGTTGTGGAAGATCAGCAAATAATTGTTCATTTATTATGGGTGAAACGAACAAACAATCCAACGTAAGTTTAAATTTCAGATTCAACATTTCAGTCTTTTCATGACTTCATCTTTGCATAAAAGAAGTCTATGAACAGGAAGTGAATTTCCAGTTTTTTCCCCATTGCTTTGCTGCAGTGATGAGCTGTAACAAGTACATGGGGGTGGAGGCCTCATCAGTTATAGTTTTCCTTCTTACTCATTTTCTGACCACTGATTTCCTGGTAGATCCATTAAAAGCTTATTTCTTTTGCAGTTTGGGGTCTTCCGGGCGGACGCCAAGGCGTTCTCAGAACAGCTGAGAGACATAGTCCCTCCAGTGTGTTCTGGGTCGGCCCCGGGGTCTCTTCCTGGTTGGACATGCCCGAAACACCACACCAGGAAGGCAGGGAGATTTCACTCCTATTTTTCCGAGCAAATTCGGTATACACACATTTATCCTAAAGTCTGTGCTGAATATCTTCATTCTTTTTGGTCTTTAATTATTATAAATACAGCCCTACTAATGTGATGCTGTGAGTTACAGGGTATCACACTGTAAAGGTTTGAAGCTTGTAGACAGTCTTCTTCTTCTTCTTCTTCTTTTATTTAAGCTGCTCCCATTAGGGGTCACTACAGGGGACTTTTTTGGAGGACTGGATCAAACATGACTAACCAGGATAAAAGTTACTGCAGATAAATGATGGTAATTTGTTTTTTGTTGTTTTGTTGCGTTGAAATATTCATGATTACTAACATATTTTACCCTTCAGTTCTGTAGGATGTATCAGCTAAACTGTCCTTTCCTGAACTATATGGCTGCTGAATCAAAATTTCATGGTGTAGTGGTGAGCACGTCCACCTCACAGTAAAAAGGTCCTGGGTTCGATTCCTAGGCTTGGGCGTTTTGTGTGGAGTTTGCATGTTCGCCCTGTGCTTGGGTAGGTTTCCTCTGGGTACTCTGGTTTCTTCCTACAGTACAAAGACATGCACATTAGGCTAATTGGCTGTTCCAAATTGCCCCATTTGTGGATATGAATGTGAATGGCTCTGTGTGTGTGTGTGTTGGCCCTGTGATGGTCTGGTGAGCATTTTTACGATGTACCCCGCCTTCACCCAGTGTCGGCTGAGCTAAGTACAGCCTCAACACAACCCTAGTTAGGATTAAGCAGTTCAGCAAATGAATAAGTGTTGAGGTCCTGCTGCAAAACCAAATCATCTCAACACTGCCATCTTGTGGAATCCTGTGGGAACCCCTTTTGTTTTCTGACTTTACTTTGTATTTTATTTGCAAAACATTATTCCATGTTCATTTATATGTTGTGCTATATAGAACACTCAGAAAAGAAAAATGACCTAAATAACATGAGACAATTTATTATTTAGCAAAAACATCTGCATTCATGTTCATATCCCCCCATTAGTTCATTTGCTTGGCCTGTGTTTTGGCACCTGGTATCTCATCAAAAGCACAGTGAAAGAAAATAAAAGTAAAATATCAAAGCGATGAGAAAAAAAATAAGAAGACTTTTAGTAAGCAAATCTATAATGCTAAAGCTTATGTACTGCCCTCCTAGCAGTATTCACTGTTTTGTATCTTTTTCATTTCATTTACAGAGGTTAAATGTTAAAGGGAATGTATCACCAGTTATGCATGCACACAAGGGACTGGCTGTGCAAGAGGCAAATGCACATTAACATATTTCAAATCTATGAGCTATCAGGAGCATAGAAATACATTTCAGTCCATTACTCAAAGCACAGGAAGTGGGTTAGTCCACTTGTGATTGCTGCCTTTGGAAAAGTGCTAGCTGTGCTGTACAAAACAAAGAACAAGAAATCTCTCCTCTTTTTACTGTAACTCAAGTGAGTGTAAATGGCTGGCAAACGCTGAGTCAGTTTTAAGGCTCTGCCTGCATCCTTATGCACTTTTGCAGGGGTGATCCAGCGAAAGCATCAGCTTTCCAAGGATAGACCAGCAAACGCCTGGCTTTCTCAAAGCCATGTTTCTAAACTGTGAAGCACAAACTTATAAAAAGTCCTAATTCAAGTCATTGTCTTGAGTCACAGTACTTATTCTTTGTTTTTTTGCACAGATACTAAAAAAAAAATTATAAAATTGACTCAGACTGTAAAATTCCTCTTCGTGATGGCAGATAACTTCCTCATGGCCCATGCAGAAGTTTCATGACCGCATTGTGCACACATGACTGGTGACCATTTGAAAGTATATGAAGTACATCGATGCAGTATACTATAGTTGAATGGTGACATCACAGGTCAGCTGATCCAGTGAGAATCTTCAGGTTGGAAAAACAAAATTAAGTCATAATTGTGTTCGGTTCATGATTGAACTACTGAATGATATTCTTTGATATTTTAATATGATAAACAAAATAACAGTTGGCTGTTGTGCCCAGATTGCACAAAGCATTTTGGTAAAGATGCAGGCATCAATTTTTAATTTCCGAAGGATAGCAACAGAAAATTAAACTGGCAAAGGACTCCCAAATAGACAGGCTAACTCAACTTTAGTTTAAAATGATAATTATTAACATATATTTTTCAATTTAATTACTTTTCATACATTTTTGTGATGTTGGTGATAACATTTTGGTTCACATTCGTTGTGAAAATGTCCATAACATTCCTTGAAGAAGTTACCCATGGTAGTTTTTAGAAAGTAAAGCATACTACTGATTCATATATCCCAGAAGGTGAGTTCGCCCTCTTTATTTGTATTTTCCAATTTGAACGATTAAGTGATAGAGAATCGGTAACTGTAACGGTGTAAAAGTGTAATATTAGTCTGCATGAAGGGTTCACATTTTTAGTGATAAAACTCAGTTCAACTTACCCGGCATTGCATCTGCCTTGAGCGATTTATCGAACACCCTTACTTTTTTATCCAAGTAGACCCCTGGCTCATGAAGCTTGTCTACAACATGTGGGGATGGTGTAACTTTCAAACAGGTTGATGATTCTTATAAAATTCCATGATATGAAACCTCGTGAACGTGGCTGGAGTGATAATAATTATATCCATCCAAGGATCATTGATTTGTGTAAAGTCCAGGTTAATGTATCAGATAGCTGTGAATACTCGGAAAGTTCACATCAGCCACTTGCTGGTTCTGCCAACAACCAGTTTATCATGACATCTTTCCAATGCAACTTTATCCAAGTTTGTATTTTATTAGTTTGTTGTTGTTTTTTTGTGAGACTCCATCATTGTAGTCCTTTGTCTTTTCCTTTTTGGCAACTGTACATGCACAGAAAACATGAATCAAAATAAAAATAATAGATCTATAGTATCACCATTAGCATGTAAAGTCAATCATTTTGTAAATGCTATGACTGAAGCTGAAGACTGAAGCTTTTTTAAAGCTACAAAACCTACTGTTATTAGGCTTCAATGAACTGCCATTAAAAGTTACACAGCCACCTTAATCGATTCATGAATTTAAAGAGTGGCAATGACAGGGCAACCCACAAATCTCCGGATGTCATTTTAAGCTTTTAAAATAATCTGATTTGCCAAATCAGATTTGCTTAGTTGTGGCTGAAATCCCAGCCTTATTGCCACTGGTAATCTCTCCATTTCACCACAGCTTGTTGTAAGAGCAGATCTACTTCGCAGCAGTGCTACTCTGCCGGAATGGAGGGAAAGAGTGTGACTCATTGGCTGGTCATGTAACGGTTCGCTTGATTCAGTTTGCTAGAAATAATGTGCCAAAACTTTCCTATAAGCTGGAGCTCTTCTCTTATCGAGTTCCCCTGAGCAGAAGGAGGCCAGTTAAAGACATTATTATTATTATTATTATTATTATTTTGTAATAGGACACAAAAAAGGTGTTTCTGTGTGTTGTTTGCATGTTCTCCCAGTGCTTGTGTGGGTTTCCTCCAGGTTCTCCGGTCTCCTCCCACAGTCCAAAAGCATGTAGGCTAATTGGCTGTTCCAAATTGCCCTTAGGTGTGAGTGTGAATGGTTGTGTGTATGTTGGCCCTGTGATGGCCTAGCAAGCTGTCCAGGGTGTACCCTGCCCTCACCCAGCTGAGATGGGTGCCAGGTTGAGATGGGCGCCAGCCTCACCACAACCCTAATTAGGATGATGCAGCTTGATGCATGAAATGCAAGGGTCTTAAGCTTCAGCCACGGTCTTTTTTTCCTGCTCTGTTTGTAAAGCAACCAAAGGGATAATTAATGATATAAATTATGCTTATTTTGCATCTTTATTTTTAAATCAAAAGTACAATCACAAAAGTAAATTCAATCACTTCATCAGCAACTGGTTTGTCTTGGTCAAGATGGCTTTGGATCTGGAGTCTATCTTGAGAAACCTAGGAAAGGGATGGATGAGATGCATACTATTACCCTGGCACCATGTATACATATTCATATCTAGGGGCAGTTTTGCTTTGCTTAATGACATGATCTGGGGGCTATAAAGAAGGAAATTGGAATACCACAGGAAACCTGGAATATATTCAGGGTGTACTCCGCCCTCGACCAAAGTCGGCTGAGATGGGTGCCAGCCTCTCCGCTACCCTAATTAGGATTAAGCGTTTCACAAAATTAATAAATGTATAATACTATTAGAATTTTTGGATGATAATGGTTTTGTAACAAGGGTTTAGTAATGTTTTTGAAGCAGTAACACTTCAGCATGGTGCACTTTAGCGGCATCTAGTGTCACTAAAGGCAAAATGCAGATGATCTACAGTGTCCTCGTTAGTACTGCTGGCTATTTTAAGAATACAATCAGAGGACTTCTGAAGATATGTGAGTCCTAAAAACATTCCTGAGGCAACAAGCAAATAAACTACACTAACACACTTCATCCTCGGTTCACTTATTGTTCCACCACTCTGACATTCCTGGCTCTAAGGTCTTTCCATTAAAGTAATATCAAATCTACTCCAAGATTGTTACAACACTGAAATCAGCTCAGATCATGATAGATTCCTACCACATTTAGCATCATTTTCCAGGTTGTAGCACGTCAAGCTCATTGCTTGCAGGTTATAGGTCACTTTTTTAATGTTTCATTCATTTCTTCTTAGAAAGGATAAGCTGATCCATGACCATTATTACTGTGGAACATGCTGACTGATGACAAATTTCCAAGTCCTTTTCTAGAGCCTGGCATTTGAGACAATAAATGCTAAGGGTGGCTTGATAACACTGGTCTACAGCCAAAATGCTTCTGAAATAAATATAGTCAAACTTTCCTAAGCTGCTGGGAATGAAGCTGATGTTTAATATTGTTGATTGGCTCTAGTTTTTAAGGTATGGTACTGGAATCATGAATGATGGGTGAGTTATCATGGGAAGGGATCTAAATCTAGGAATAAACTTTAGGTAAATACGGTAGGTTCATTGCCGGAACATTTACTTCAGGTGAAGTCCAGTTCAGGTTACTAAAATTGCAGTGTTTTATTAATTTATTATTAAATTAATTTAATTGAATAAACTATTTGTCAATATATTATTGTGCTTTTTTGAGCAAAAATCAGAAAAGAAGAGAAATATATGAAAACAAATAGTGTGTGCCTAAATTTATCTAACACCCAGATAAATTATAAACTTTATATTTCATTCATTATTATTATTATTACTATCTATCTATTTATTTATTCATTCATTCATTTATTTTTATTATGATTATTTTTTTTGCCTGCTCATGAGATTTAATGATACTTTCTCACTAGTTGGGTGGGGACCTGTTCAGGGTGTACCTCACCACATCTCTCGTGGGAAATCAGCTAAATGGCTAATTGACAGATAAGTGGTATAGATAATGGATGGAAGGCCTTATTACTGAGACTTGTGGCCTGCTGAGATGTCTTACCTTTCATTTACATATTAAGTGGATCAAAGCCAGGAAGCAATTGCTTGTTTTGTCGATCCTCCTTCTGACAATACTGTTATGCTTATACGTCAATACGCCCGATATTTAACAAGAATAAGTAAGTAAGTAAGAATAATAGCTACTGATGACACTACTAAATATTAGCTTTCATAAAGATAGTACTTATGTAATATTAAATTTTATCATACATGAGTTGTTTTATGAGTAGCAGAATCACACCAAGGATTTACCAATCCTTCTTTGAATGTTCTACTTGCTAACTCCTGTGAGCTAAGTAAAATAAAATATAATTAGTAAAATGTAACCTTATTTGCTAACAAATCTTCAATTGAAGTTAAAAATGTACTGCACTGCTGTGGTGTTGATAACCTGGCTAAAAGTTAACATAACGACGTACACATTGTTGGTAAAACTCCCTCGTTTCATGTCTGCCTCATCCTTGATTAAATTTTAATGTTGCAGTGTGTTGGTTGTATTTTTGGTTTTGCATTTTACTGTCATTCATGAGAAGTGTCATTATTAGTGTGCTTCAAGGTGACTGGCTTTCTGTTCTTTTTTTGAGACGTAGCTTATGTAGCAATTTCATTAGAGATGTTTTATGATTCCTTTAAGCCACAGTGTTTCAGCTTTCAGTGCTGCAGACTTGTGTGGATGTACATTACAATTCATTTTTCATTCACCTGCTAAGTTTACAGTCCCTAGCTGTGGGTACCATCTATAAAAAAATCCTAGTTATCCATATCCAAGCTGCTGTAGACAGATCGACATCTGGAACATCGAAAGTAAAACCCAAAACTATAAAGCTTCATGGAGAAGTAAGACACCTTTGTACGTAGATGATGTGAGAATGTGTACAGGAAACGTGAAAGCAGAAGAGGCAGAACCTTCATTATGTCAGAAAAAAGTGGGAGAAAATGTACAGAAACATTCTTTGGGTAATGTGAGGAAAAAAAGGATTAAGGCATTCACCTGTCTGTCAACAATTTATTCAGCACAGAGAGTCCAAATAGACAAAATATTTTTTAGAATGTGAAATCTAGAGCACTAATTAAAAGTTAAGGCTCCCAAGTGGCACATCAACAAGGTGCGTGACTATTACCTATCAAGAGATACAAGTTAGAATTTGGGTCGATGCCACAGCCATCTGTAACCGGGAGTCCATGGGAGCTAACTGGCCGAGCTCTCACCGGAGGCAGGGATAGCGTACACTCACTTCGGACTGTAATGAAATTTACATTTACATAATTTGTATTTTATGGCTTCACCCAAATGAGGATGGGTTCCCTCCTGAGC
>JAOUQZ010000039.1:20360705-20363205 GCA_028564935.1 Neosilurus hyrtlii
GACCCTGAGATACTTGAACTCCTCCACTTGGGGCAAGACCTCATTCCCGACCCGGAGGGTGCATTTCACCCTTTTCCGACTGAGAACCATGGCCTCGAACTTGGAGGTACTGATTCTCATCCCAGTCGCTTCACACTCAGCTGCGAATCGCTCCAGCGAGAGCTGAAGGTCCTGGTTCGATGAAGCCAGAAGGACGTCATCTGTGAAAAGCAGAGACGAGATCCTATGGCCACCAAACCAGAACCCCTCAACACCTTGACTAGAAATTCTATCCATAAAAATTAGGAACAGAACCAGTGACAAAGGGCATCCTTGGCAGAGTCCACCCTCACTGGAAACGAATTTGACATGTTGTTACCGATGCGAACCAAGCTCTGGCTCCGGCAATACAGAGACCGAACGGCCCGTAGCAACGGGTCCGATATTTCATATTCCCGGAGCACACCCCACAAGAGCCTGAGGGACACGGTCGAAAGCCTTCTCCAAGTCCACAAAGCACATGTGGACTGGTTGGGCAAACTCCTATGCCCCCTCCAGGATCCCGTAGAGTGTGTAGAGCTGGTCAAGAGTGCTGCGGCCGGGACGAAAACCACATCGTTCCATCCTGAACTATCGGCTAGATCCTCCTCTCCAGTACTCCTGAATAGACTTTTCCGGGTAGGCTGAGGAGTGTGATTCCACGATAGTTGGAAGACACCCTCCAGTCCCCTTTCTTAAAAAGATATAAGAGATAGAAAGAGGAACTACCACCCTGGTTTGCCAATCCAGAGGTACAGCCCCCAATCATCACGCGATGTTGTAGAGGCGTGTTAACCAAGACAGCCCTACCACATCCAGAGCCTTGAGGTATTCAAGGCAGATCTCATCCACCCCCCGGAGCCCGGCCACGGAGGAGCTTTTTATCTACCTTTGTGACCTCAGCCCCAGTGATAGGCAGACCCCCCTCTGAACCCCCAGGCTCTTCCCCTTCCACAGAGGGCGTGTTGGTGGGATTGAGGAGGTCCTCGAAGTATTCCTTCCTCCTCCCAACAACATCCCCAGTTGAGGTGAGCACCTCCCCACTTTCACTGTAAACAGTGTTTGTGGAGTACTGCTTTCCCCTCCTGAAGCACCGGATGGTGGTCCAGAACCTTTTCGAGGCCAACCGTTTTTTTCCAGGCCCTCGTTCATTTTCTTAGCCGGTTAATCCTAATTAGGGTCACGGGAAGGCTGGTGCCCATCTCAGCCGACTCTGGGTAAAGGTACACACTAAACAATTCACCAGGCCATTGCAGGGCAAACACTCACACCTATGGGAAATTTGGAACTGACAGTCAGCCTACTGTGCATGTTTTTGGACTGTAGGAGAAAACCAGAGTACCCAGAGGAAACCCATGCAAGCAATGGGAGAACATGCAAACTCCACACAGAAACGCTTCAAGCCCTGGGAATGGAACCCGGAACCTTCTTGCTGTGAGGCGAACATGCTAACCACCTGGATAATTTCCTATTGAAAATAATAATAATAATAATAATAATAATAACAGTAATTGTAATAATAATAATAATTATTATTATTATTATAATTATTATTATTATAACAGCAAGGAAATCAAAGCACTAGGAAAAAACCTACGCAAGCACGGAGAGAAAATGCAAACTCCACACAGAAACACTCACTGAGCCCGGGACATGAACTACGCCACCATGCCATCTTAATAAGTACTTTAGATACCTGTATTTATTGTACTGTTTTTATTTCTATTTATCTTGTGCTCTTTTTTCTGCTTTTATATTTTAATTTTCCTTTGAGGATCAATAAAGGATTATCTTATCTTACTTTGTCTTATCTTATCTTACGTTATCTAAAATTAAATCAAAAGATTTTTTTTTGAAGTAGACATATGCATGTGATTTAAAAAAAATTAGTTCAAGCAGATTACATTTTCCTTGAAAAATGTTTTGATTTTTCTAAAATACAAACTAACCATCCTCCCCTCCGTTTTCTGACCCACTTAATCCTACTGGGGTCGCATGGAGGCTGGAGCCTGGAGCCTATCTCAGCCAACTCTGGGCCACGGTGGGATACACCCTATACAACATGCCAGTCAATTGCAGGGCAGGCAAAGTATGAACCTCATTTAAGCCACTATGACCGTGAACAGGTTGTTACTAACGGTGCATTTATATTTATATTTATGGAATTTATTAGAAGTAGAAAATGGAATTTTTTAGGGACATTATGTTCCTTCACAATACTTTTGCATTACTTCACAATACTTATGCAATCTCTGACACATTAGTCTTGCATTACCTTGCAGTAAAGAATATAGTATGGGTAAGATTTCGGGTTAATACAAGAGTATCATGTGGGAGCCACGGGTTTGTGTTTTGTCATGTGTCTTGCAGGATCCCAGTCTCAACCAAATGTCATGTGAACTTTTCCGGCAAGCTTTCTACAAACCATCCATTCATTCATTTTCTTTACTGCTTATCCACAGTGGGTCATGGGTGAGCTGGA
>JAOUQZ010000039.1:20368205-20374975 GCA_028564935.1 Neosilurus hyrtlii
GTGCTAGCTCATTCTTACTACAATCAAAAGAGTTTGAGTTGCTAAGAAGTTATTGCAGTGTATTTTAACCCACGCATGCAGTAATCAGTAATGCAATCTATTTGTTCCTTTAATCAGCCTCACTATAGCAGTGAAATTTTTACGACCGTATGTGGGCAATAGGGCATTGTCTCTTGTGATAACTGAAATGAACTGGCAGCTTCCGTCTGTGTATCCCTGAGCACACCGTATCAGATGTTACCATGGTGTAAACAGTGTAAAGAGGCACTCGTTCGTCTGTGTGAGAACATTTAGTCTTCTACATAAAGGGACCCCCCGATCCTTCCTTGAACTAAGTCCTAGTTTAAACGTTCTAAGTCTTTGGATTTTTACTAGACATCGCTGTCTTATTAAAAACCCTTAGGCAGTTTTTTTAAACAAGTAAACGTGGCTAAAATGTCCACATGGCTGCATTGCTTAACTTTCTCACCTTTGCTTGCTTTGCGGTTGCTTGCACATGTACATGTTGAAATGTTTATCGTGTGCACACGTCACACACCTGCTGTCAGTCAGACCTCGGTGCCCTCTGTGTGTGTGAGTGTGTTGGAAAAAGATCTTTTTTTGTTTTTAGTCAAGCGGCTGTGTGTTTCTGTCCTGTGTTGGAGCTGTGGCTAGAAGGTCACATTTAAGAATTTCGCGCTCTTCAGGAAATATTAAACTCCTCTCTTTAGCTCTCTGTCTGCGGCCCAGAACGGCCCAAACGTTGCAGGAGCTGCCACCTACATGTCTAATAGAGTAAACTATGGCAGCTTGGATGTAACATTGTAGTATAACGCATCTGATAGGTGTGTAAAAAGGCTTTTAATTGTAGTGTGCTTATGTTTATGTGGTGCGTAACGCCACAGAAGTTTGCATTAGAAACAGTCTAACTGTGTGTGTGTGTGTGTGTGTGTGTGTGAGTGTGTGTGGAAGAAGCATCTAGTGAGCATCATTTAAGAATGGGACCTTTCACTTTGCCTATTCAAATATAAGGAAATGAAGCTGTTGTGGAAATCGAGTCATTTTGACAACAGGTTTCTGATGGATAAGCAACACACTGAAACAAAACAGTTTATATTTCCAGAGCATATAACTATTGAACTTTTATTTATTATTTTTTTTCGGTATTTAATGATTTCCTGTCATGGGTTTGCTAAGCCGATGTACCAAACCTAATCATATATTCATCAGTCGATCCACCAGGCAAATGAGCTGCACTGTCCAATTAACCCAGTGGAAAAATCCCTGTAACTAATATAATTAATAATATATTGATTTAGGTGCTGCTAAAAAACGGAGTTCCTCATGAGGTCTTTCTAAGTTTTTTCCTCAGTTATTGCAATGATGTTTATCCCAAAAAATCAGTAGTTTGGAAAACATTGGAAAAGTCCCTGTTTGCCTAAAATACAAAAATACAAAAAAGGTCCCATCATTGATTTGGGAAGAAAGAAGGATTCATCATTCATTTTCTAAATCGCTTAATCCTAATTAGGGTCGCGGGGAGGCTGGCACCCATCTTAGCCAACTCTGGGCGAAGGCAGAGTACACCCTGGACAGCTCGCCAGGCCATCGCAGGGCAGAATCACGCTGACGGCAACTCAATGGCCTTCTCTTTATCAACGACAGCAACGGTTCATTTCCAAGCTTCTCACCACGATGGCTGGCCTTTGATAACCCAGTTAGCTGCACTGGGGTAGAAGTAAGGATTATTTCAGTGAAAATAGAACAATTTTAAATTCCTGGATGTTGGCATGTATCAAGTCCCTCCTACAGAGCAAACAGCCAGTCATCGCAATGCATGCAGATGTACTTATGGGAATCGCAAAAATGCAATGAAAATTAACTCTACGACTAACATTATTTCAAAGTGCTTTTGGTAGCAGTGGAGTTTCTTCAGACGCAAGTGGCTGAACTGAACTGAGTTTGTGTGAACAGAAGTGGGAAGGAATTCGAGGTAGAAAGACACTTGGACCTTAAGCAGTATAGATGGAGATGACTGCATTTGTGCGGACTTCAGACAGAAGAACTAGTCTTGCACCTCAAATAACTTTATAACGTTACTAGTGTCTGTCTTTACACGTGTTACTGCGTTCTGTTGCTTGAACTGAAATTATGTAAGTTATTTTATTTTACCCTATGCTGTATTGCACTTTTATCACCATTTCCACATTCCTTTTATATTCCCCATACTGAGAAGATAATCTAGCATGCATATAACATAATTAATATACCTGATAAAAATAGTTCCTGCCACCAGCCAGACTACATAATGGGTTCTTGTACATTGTGCAGAAATAGAGAAAAGTATGAGCTAATTGGTGTGTATTATGCTTTGAGTATTCTGGAGCACTGAGGACACATAAAATGAGGGTTATTTTTCCAAACTCTGTACATATTATGTAAAATTCCACATATGAATAAATACACAATAGTACCTTCAAATAAAAAAAATAATACAAAGTATCAGCTCGTCTTGAAAATATACTCAAGTTAAATTTTGGACAAATTTGAGTTTACCACTTGAAAAAAAGCTCAGGATTCAAACTAAAATAGTTTTCAAAGGAGGATGTTTGTCAGGAAAATCTTTCCATCCAAAAATAAGTGTATGTTGTTTAACTGAACTGTACAAAACTCTCTATCCCTCTCACACTCTCTCTCTCTCTCTCTCTCTCTCTCGCCTGTGTGGACACACACACACACACACTCTCTCTCTCTCTCTCTCTCTCCGTCTCTCTCGGCTGTGTGGACACACACATAACTTTCATTGTTTACTATTTCTTGCACTACCTTAACCCTGTTATTATTTCATTACGCTGCTATGTTTATGTGTATATTTATATCTATGCCTATATTCTATTTGCACTCCCTCTACCGCTGCTACTCTGTACATCATTTCATTTTTTTATTCCAGCTCTTCCTTTTCTTTCTTTCTGAAAGAAGTGTCTTATTCTTGTGTTGTCTTTTTCTTTGTTCTTGTATTGTCTTTGCACTGTTTGCACATAGTTCGAATTTGATCTTTATGCTGTATGTTTATGTAGCACCAGGTCCTGGAGAAACGTTGTTTCGTCTCACTATGTACTGCGTCAGTTATATGTGGTTCAAAAGGACAATAAAGCTTCTTGAACTTGAACTAAATCATGCATTGGTGGCAATATCCCTGATTTGTTCTGCATAGGGCAGATCTGAATACATGCGAGGAAGTGTTCATCCAAAGTGTCCACTCTGAAACCTTTTTTTCAAACTCCAGTTGAACTTTAATTGCAATAGTTCAGACATTTTAATAATGGGATTAAAATTTAATTTAAAAACTGAACTGAAAATCTTACTATTTTTGATAATGATAGTTACGGCCAAAATGTAAAAAGTTTTTATAACCTTGAACATTTAAGAAAATTAATACTTAAAAAAACCCTAGCAAATTACAAACCTTTATTTTTAACTCGTTTGGGACTTATTGCTCTATGACACTGTGAAAATGACGTTTAAAAAAAGTCAGGTGAGAAGAAAATATAGAAAAATATATTAATGCATAGCCTGGACAAGCCGCTAGTGAGTTGTCCACTTCTGCTAACTGCCAGGCAGTTCGTATATTGTTAATATACCAGTTAACAGTCAGTGTATACTACAATGGTGTGGCACAATCTGATTGGTCCACTACTAGTGAATTCAAAAATATTATCTCCAGTGGATAATTCTTTCATCAAAATGATGGCTACTCACAGTTGAGCAGGCATCGTCGTTATTGTCATGGTTTAAAATGGAAACATAAACCATAAATATCTTGTTTTAGTTTTTCTTTTGTTTCCATGTAGTTTATACTGAAACTTTGAATGAATGTAAAACACACCCTTACAGAGCATCGTTCACTTGCATTTCTGTGTAGTATATACTGTTGTGTTCTGTGACACACACTTTTCCTTTGGAAAATATTTGTGAATTATGTCTTGGCAGCAAGGTGGTGCATTCAGCAACTTCCATCGAACCTAAGGTGAATAATTGTTTTAGTATTTACTACACAGGAACATAAAAAAAACTAAATCAAGATTTTTACAAAAAATATGCAATAGAATACAGAAATAAAGGATTTAATGGTAAAAATGTGTGTTTCATTCTCCAGTAGTCACTTTTTTCCCCAGCAGACGTCACCTTTTCGGCTTGTTGTGCCACCTTGTCGGCAGAGTTCCATTTTCTAGCTAGCTTTCTTTAGGAGGAGTGGGAAAAGAGGGTGTCCAATATGATCGATGGGTTTGCACCCTTGTGATAGCGCTGTTAGGTGGCGGAACTTTGCGCTGCTACCCACTCCTAGATACGGCCTACAACATTTGACATTTGATCAGTGCCGCAGTGCTTCAATGTAAATTGTGCTAGCTCAATAACCAAAATGGCGGTGGTGGAGCCGTCCGCTGCGAGGCATGGCTTGTCTATCTAATATGATATCTATGAGGAGGAACATTGGGGTGTGCCAATCATTCATCAGTCATTTAACTTATGTCAATGATGGTTAAGTTGGCTTGTCAAAGAATATCAAGAATTTACTGGTCGCTTGCAACCGATTAGAAAAGAGAAAATATTTTGAATGTATAATAATGTCTATTAACCCTGAAATAGTGGACCAGTCAGACTATGCCATTAAGTGTTGTGCATACATGTTGATGAAAGAAACCTCTCACGAGTAATCATTTCAGAAACCCATCTCACAGTCCCACCGCATGGTCACAAGACACAATTCCGTTTAACAGTGTGCACATTAAAATAACAATAAAGCCAAGAAGAGTTGAAAGAAGTCAGATTGTTGTGTTAATCAGTCACTAGAATACTCATCACGGTGTAGCGTGGCGATGCTGGCCAAACCCACATGTTTTTGTTCAGTGCATGTTGTGACAAATTACACATGTTCCTGGGAAGAACTGGCCTGAAGGATGGAGTTTAATATCTCAAGTGTTCTGATTGTGTATATCCAAATATCTTGTAATTGCAAATTATATACCATCTAAATCTTGTTGCTCCAATTGCAAACATCTACAGTACCTGAGGGCACTTTCATCCCTATTAACCCATCTGCTTAGTCAGAATCAGTCACGTAGATTCTTTCATTTTGTTTGCTCGCCAGTTGGTTTTGTTTAGTTTCATACTTCACATAACTCAGTGAAACACAAAGCAAAGTAAATAAATAGGAGGCTATAAGATATATGTTCCTTTTTATAAAATTTATACACTTCACCCTCGATTTCCCGTACCCCTATTTCAGGGATTTACCGTACAAAATCTGGTGTCGGACATTATTTGGTATTGCCGGAAAAATGCTCGTACAAGTCCGAGAATCGATGATGGCAGTCCGGGTCAGTAATGATTTTCCAACTTCCCTTCTGTCCGGCCCGTTCCTGTCCGAGTGGATAGACGAAAATGAAGCAGCAGAGGGGCACGAAATAATGTCTGATGAACAGATAGTGGCATCAGTGACAGGAGGACTAAGTGACAGTGAAAGTGAGGACAGTGACGACGAGCCGGAACCCACATTTAAAATGAATGTGATAAAACAATGTGCTGAGGCACTCCTTAAGTTTGTGGAAAAACAATATTGTGTATTGAGTGTTTGATAAGTGTTGTAAAAGTCCGGGACTGCTGCTGAATAATGGCGATGACCAGACCGATTATGGTAAATGTCTGGGAAAGGGTAGGGACCCCGGGCATTAGTGATTGCCGAATTTTTGGGGTTCCGGACAGCCTATCACCCATAATAGTCCGGGAGAAAAAAGGTGTGCATAAAATTTATAATCTATATATTCTATATATGCAGTATATCTATAAATAATATAGTTATAATATATTATATATATTTATATATATATATATATATATAGCAGAGTTGTACTTCCTCAATCGGAAAGGTTTGCACCTTGGTGTAGTTGTGCTCTCACCTGCCCACAGTCACACCAGGAACTAAAGACTAAATATCAGAAAGCCTGAAGTGCTAAAATGGTGTTAACTTTGTGGGATAAGTTGAAAAAACTTGCTTGAAAGTTCAAGATTCGACTTTTATCTGCTGCCATTGAAACATAAACAGAGATTAAACTGTTAATGGATAGTAAAAATGGCTACAAGGTCATAAAAATTGTCACATCACTCTTGTGAGGTTTTACAATCCTGGAACTTGGTGTACACGTGCAGGCAGCACCAAAGACTGTGGCTTGTTAGGCTTGTTAGTAGAGGAAACGCACTGAAAAGAAGACTGATGGTGATGTGCTCATGGTGGTCATGTCCCTGATTTTCAACAGAGGTTTCGCAGGAAAACATGGTTAACAAACATACTGTTTTTAGATTTTGAACATGGGCTGGGTGAGTTGATGGAACAAATTGAATTGACTTGAATCTGTCTTTCTTTCTGTTTCTTGATTTCCCTCAATGCCTCATTAGCTGCTTCTGTCCTGTTGTCATGAGAAATGCTAGTGATGTGCTATGTTTATGCAAACCAAATAAACTTGAATAAAAAAAAAAAATCATTTGAAAGAAAGCCTGTCTCGGAGAATGCGTACTTTGCATTGTTATGAGCTGTTATGAATGCGTGAGTTCAACACAAACACTAACTTCATTGTAAAGACTTGCTGAGTTTCCCTTTTAAATAAATACATGCATGGCCACAAGGCTTTCATTTTTAGCCACAATATGGTAAACATTGAGTGTGTGCCAGTACACACATGTCAAGAGGTGAAAGTCCGTGTCCAGGGTGTCGTGTGTGTGTTTTTTTATATATA
>JAOUQZ010000039.1:20384639-20405318 GCA_028564935.1 Neosilurus hyrtlii
CACACACACATATATATATATATATATATATATATATATATATAATCCTGAGTCGATTTTCCTTAGAACAGTGCTTGAGACATTGAAGTAGGGGGATATATATATATATATATATATATATATATATATATATATATATATATATATATATATAAAATGTGTATATGTACATGTAATTGATTTCACCTGTATTTCCTCTGAAAATATCTCTGTGTAAACTCTCCGCAAAGTAACTCCACCTAAACTTGCTTCACCTCCTGTTTCCTTTGCACTCTCTATGAGTGGAACAGTTGAGGAGTTTTTGGAAACATGCCTTGAAAATGTAAGTATTTCCAGGGTAGCGTTGTGCTGCCCGGATGTTGATGGCTGTAAGTCGCCGGTTGTGTGTGGCCTTAAGGGAATCCACTAAACACTGGAGCTTTGATTGGTTTGTGTAATCTATTCTAATTAAACCCTAGTCAGTAGCAGGGAGGGATGTGGTGAGTCATATCACGTCTCCAATTACTGTAATCTGCTCGTCAGTCGAAGTAAAATGGGAAGGTCGCTGGAACATTTCTGGAACATCTTTTTGTGATTCGTTTAAGGCTTATTAGCATCATTGTGCCTGAAAGATAGTGGGGAGGTATTACTCTTCTGTGTTTCTTCTATTTAATTTCATGTGGTATTGCCCCAATTCATTACAAGAATTTTAGGATTGTACAGTACACATACGGTGACTACATGTAATATGTACACTTTGATAGACCTTAATGTTTCCTAACATTTGTGGCTAGCGTCAGGCTTCAATACAGGAACACACTCCAGCTTAGTTTTTATTTAGCTGTGACTAGTCTATAATTAAATGATCAATTTGACAGGGACGCTAACTAGGGGATATGTTCTATGAAGACACTGGATTGTGATCAAAATGGGTAGTAAAAACAGGCGCAGGTAGTCAGGTAATATTTTATAAATGAATTACGATAAACATCAGTCCTGTCAGTCCAGGGAAATTTAATATCAGTACATCATTACAGTAGATCGTGAATATATGGCTGCGTAGGCATAATCAAAGTTTCAGTATTAAAGTGAACTTTGAGTTTTGTACCGACTTGCTGGTCAGGACGAAGGTTATCGCCAGCATGCTGTTTACTGGTAACGGCATTTTCCATTTTCCACTTTGGAACAATGCAGCAGCTGTAGAGTACTGTTCCCTTTTTTCCAGGGCCTATTTTTATCCCACAGCGGTAGAGCTTCTCAGTTAAAGACATCCTTTCCTTCAGAAAGCCCCGAGCTTGCCCTCGGAACCACCCTCCAACTCATCACTGACTAATGTCATAGTCTAAGCTCCATTTAAAAAAAAATAAAAAAAAAAAAGGAGAGAAAAATAACTGATTGTTAAGTCATATAACAGTGACGATGTTACTGGATTCTTGGAAGTGCTGTTGTTTTTTCCCACCTCATGACTGCGTTCTTTTTTTATTGCTGTTACTCCATTGTTGTGAATTCATGCTGCTTCCTGCTTGTTTGCACTTTGGAGTGTTATAGGCTGAAACGGCACGGCTTAGTGCATTCCAAAGAAGGGAGGTTCCCTCTGGGGTTGTTTTAGCTAAGGTTCATTTTTCCTTTACTGTCAGCTCTTCCTGCAGCCAAAAAGCTTTTTAAAGATCTCAAATATTTATCTCTGTGATCACTCAGAGGTTCCAGGTTATTACTTCATTCATCTTTATTATAAACTAGAGTTTGTATGAGGGCGGGGGGGCTTTACTAGGGCTTGGTATTGGCACAGATGCCATGATTCGATTCATTTCTAATCCACGGGCTAATGATTTGTTTGAATCAGATGCAGTTTCATCGTGACACATGATATAAATATAATAGGAATGAGATATATTATACTATACACCTATCAGCCATAACATTACCACCACTTGACTGCAGCCCCATACGCAGTATGGTGCAATGTACTGTGTTATAAACACTTTTCTATCATAACCAGCGTTAACAGGTTCAGCAGTGTATGCTCCAGCAGCTCTTCTGTGGGATCAGACCAGGCATACCAGCCTTCGCTCCTCACACACATCATTGAGACTTGGGCACCCCTGACACTCTTGGCAATTTACTGGTTGTCCTTCCTTAGCCCACCTTTGGTAGTTATTTACCACTGTATATCAGGAACACCCTATAAGACCTGCCGTTTTAGAGATGAATAGATGCAGTCATTTATCCATCACAGTATGGCTCGCGTCAAAGTCACTTATACGCTTGCTCATTTTAATGGCTTCCAACACATCAGATTCAAGAACTGGATGTTCACTTTCTGCCTAACACATAATGATCAGTGTGTTATTCATTTCTCCTGTTAGTGCTCAGAATGTTTTAATGTTATTGCTAATCGGTTTGTATCGAGAGGTTTCTATGTATTTCTAGGCTGTTAAAGGTTAACTGAGAGCATGTTTATGTAATTCCCTGGCTATTTTAATTATAGTGAAATATGATTCTCGCTAAAAAATTCTTATTTGCCTAAATCTAAATCAATTTGTAAATGTCACAGAGCAATATAAAATAGGAAGAATAAAAAAACCAACCAAATAATTAAGAAAACAATAATTTTGCACTCTCCTGTAGATTACTATACACATTATTAGATATACCACATATCAAATGAATTAAAATAAGGTGCACAATTCCTGTTTTTTTTTTTTTTGTTTTGTTTTTTTGCCAGAAGAGTTCACAGTGCTCATGAGACTAGTAGAGAACTGAATAAATCAGAAACATTCAGGCATGTATGAGCAAAAATAAGTTTACAAGCAGAATAATAATTAAAAATAAATAAAAACTAACCTGTGGTTTCAACTTCAGGTTCAAATATGAATACTAATGTTAGGTAGTAAACAGTTACAGATTGTGTTATTACACCTACTTCAGTCATATTGAGTTGGCAGCTTATTATATATACCACCAATCTAATCATTTATAGCCTAGCAACTCACAGTATACAGACAAATGAAAGAAAGTAGCCTGGTGAATTTGGGACGGAGCCCGTTTTCCTGTGCTCATGTTCTACATCTGACAAAACCCTATCAGAGTCCTACATTACACATAGCCACTTGTCAGGCTTGAGTCTGTCTGTAGTTCTTCCTGTGCCATCTGCTTCCATCAAACCTCCCTGTGTGTGAACCCTTCTTCTCTTTAGAAAGGTACCATGGACTCCAGTTGTGGTGGCACTTTTTTTTTTCTCCTACTGAAACTTTAAAAGCTGTACAGCTCCATCAACCCTGTCAGTAAACGCTAAATCTTAATCTAGAGGAGCCCGAATTCTTTCCTGTGATGAGCCAAAAATTCATTTGATGTTATATGAAGTGAAATTAGGTTAATATATTATATTTTATAGAAAATAAAAAAGTACAAAAAATACTGACCTCTTTAATATGCTTAACAGTAGTTTAGTTTTATTTTATTTCGCAGTAATGATTATATATCAAAAACCGGTAAATATCCTTATGATTCTTTTTGGGGTATAAACAGATGTGAAAGAACAGACTTTATGTGAAAAAAAAACATTTGTAACGCATTGGTCAGTTCTTTAAAAATAATATTAAAATACCCTCTATGCTTAAAATACCCTCGATGGTGTGTTTCTGGTTACCTCCTCAGGTTTTTGAGATGTTGTTTTGCTTTGTGTATTAAAATTAATTAATTAATTAAGCTAAATATTCAAAATAAAAAATTGAGTTGCGATAACAGGAGTTGAAATACAGCACGTCCTTGTATATAAGGAGTGTAATATGCTAGTAAAGCTTAACAGCACTGTGCCACACATTGCTGTAAAACTCAGATGCTTTTTACCTCACTAACCAGAAAAACCTGGCCTATGGGCTGAAAATGGGGTGACCCTGCCCTAAATCTTGGTCAAAGTATCAAAAATAAACCCAATAAGTCTCAGTAAGTATTATGAGCCAACAAGCTGAGAATTGTTCTGTGTACAATGTGTCACAGTTTCATGGTTAATCATAGCGAATGACTGAGCGATGGCCTCATCACTGGCTCTTTTCAGATACACAGTCTATTGTTTTAAACTGTGCAATGTTTTTTCAGCCATTGTCTTTTTCCTTTTAATTGTTATGATAAATACAGGCAGTGTAAGAGATTTTATGGGATTATCATTCTCATAAATGTCTCCTGAAGGACATTTGTAGTTTGGTTGTAATGAGTGAGGTGGGTTTATTAATCAGTTATTACATAAACAACTCTGGGGTTTTAGTCCTGTCCAAATCAGTTATGTTGGTACGTTTAAAAGGTTGTCCATCTGGAAGTTTACACCCTGTTTACTTTCCAGTAGATTTAGCCCCAGGTTATCCTGACTGATTTGACATGTTAGTAAAGATTACACCATATTCTGTGGGAAAAGACTCTTTTTTTCCTTCAGTAAACTCAATCCAGAAGTGCTCCTTCTCTCTTGCCTTCCAGCGAAAACAAACTAATCCTGAGTCTTGACTGAGGCTTAAACAATAAAATAAAAAGTTCCTGTTCATTTTCCAAACAACTTCATTCTTTATTAGGGTTATGGGGAGGCTGGAGCCCATCCCAGCTGACTTTGGGTGAGGGCATGGTACACCCTGAACAGCTCACCAGTTCGCAGAGCCAACACACACAACCATTTACATTTACACCTAAGGGCAATTTGGAACAGTCAGTTAGCCTAATGTGCATGTCTTTTGACCTGTAGGAGGAAACTGGAGTACTCGGAGGAAACCCACACAAGCAGGGGAAGAACATCCATCCGACTGGACATCTTATCCTGCCCAAAGACACAAAAAAGTCTGTTGGGCTTTTAAACCCAAGCCTAGCTTATCCCGATTTTTGTAGCATGAAGCCACTAGGAGTTCAACTCCTTGTGGATGGGATGCTAGTCCATCACAGGTTACCTTCCCAGTATTTATTCTGGTACCCATTTAAACTGATGGGTGGACAGAAGCACACTTGTGCTTTAAGACCTTGTGTCTTAGCACGGTGAGGGTCTAACAGGGATTTGATTCCATGGTGTCTTGATCATGAGATTCCATGGTGTCTTGATCAGCACCATAACCACTACACCAACCGGGCTTCTTTATAAAAAAAAAAAAAAAAAAAAAAAAGAAGGGAAAATTTTTACTGTATCTTATCAAACACAGGGATGGTGATTATAATGGTAGGATGATTCTACCCAAAGCTGCACTCGTTAGTGTTGAGAACTGTGTGTCTGTGCAATGGGGGGGTTGCAGCTAGACAGATGGAGAATGTGTTTTCTCCTCTTCTGTCCAAATGTAAATACCAAAAGCACATGGGAGCAAGGCACCACCACCTTTTTTACAAGCTTTGGCACCTGATCAGGATTAAATGAGACTGCTGTCTTATAAAAGAAGTGTGGAACAAGGGCACATCATGCTTCAAGGCTGACGAGGTTTGTTTGCCATGAATGACCTGTGTAATATTAGATTTGCGCAGTGTTTAGTAGTGTAACAGGTGGCAGACGTCACTGAGGGAAAGTAACCGTGTCAGCGAGGTCTGCCTGATGCCAATGCCTCCAGGAACAGGCATCCTTGATTATGAATTTATATGATATATGGACAAATACTATGTCATGGAAATAAACACTCAAATAATTTCCTATACTTTGCACACAATATTTATAGCTGACCCAGAGACTCATAAGCGAGTCAGCCTGTCTGGGAAAACATGCATATAACGACAGGACTATTTCCATTGAATTTGACCGCAACTCTCTTCTGTGCAGTTTATTCTGGTTTCGAAGTGTTCGGCTACTTCAGGAGTGACTGCGTTTGGTCTACTCTTCTGAGAAGTTTAACATTAGAAATGGTTTTTATCTCAGTTTTTTTCTCAGTGTTGATTTGTTGTAATGTGATCATCATGCATCATGCTCTGAACTGTAGAGCTGATCTGCTTCTCAAGAATTGATCAAAACCTGAACGGATTAATGAGTTGATATAGTGTCAGAAGTTTAGCCCATGTCATTTAGGGATTACACTGGAGAGTGGCTATTGAAGCATGTATTTGTGTAGCTGTTGTAGTAGACGCCATTGTTTTTTCTTTTGTGAGTCATTTGAAATCGAGCCAACTCAAGACTGGATAATCAACCAAACCCAACCTGGCTAGCGGCACCCACATTCTTATAATAATAGTATTACTAATAACAATGCTACTATTAATAATTATAATAATAATAATACCGATTCTATTATCATTACTGCTGCTACTACTACTAATAATACTAATAACAATACTATAATTATTATTATTATTATTATTATTAATAATAATAAGTAAAAAAATATTAATAATAATACCGATACTACTATAATTATCATCACTACCTTGGTTCGGTAACTGAGCTCAGGCGTTTCTGTGTAGAGTTTGCATGCTCTCCTCGTGCTTGCGTGGGTTTCCTTCAGGTACTCCAGTTTCCTCCCACAGTCCAAAAACATGGACAGTAGGATTGGCTGTTCCAAATTGCCTCTAGGTGTGTCTATGAATGGTTGTGTGAGTATCGGCCCTGTGATGGCCTAGCGAGCCGTCCAGGGCGTACCCCGCCCTTGCCCAGAGTTGGCTTAGATGGGCTAGAAAATGAATGAATGAATGAATAAATAAAAAGAACAGAACTATTTTTAATACGTTCAGAAGGAGAGGTGGATAGTGGATGTTGCTGAGATCGAATGTCAATGGGACTATTTAATTCAGTGATGTTTACCAAACTTGATTTGCTTACTCGCTCATTTAGTCAGCTGATCATCAATATCTCAAGCGAGCTGTACATTTTGATTTACACTGATTTACAGTGTCATTTTCACTATATTTTTTTCTAGCGATGCATTCTGGGTGATTTCCATCTGCTTGCCCTATCACCTACTTGACGTTTATCAGAAAGTTTATAGATGTGAGGAGTCACTTATAATAAATACCTATAGGCCATTTTAAAGGAAATAGATAGTCAGTGGACTGGTATTAAAACAGGTATAATCTGATTTTGTCTTCTAGCACGTTCTGTAGTCAGATACACTCTTGCAAAGCTGTAGTGTTGTGTCTCTCTCTCTCTCTTTCTTTTGCTCTCTCTTTTTCGCTCTCATGCTTGCATCCTCTGTAGAACAGGAAAAGCCCAATTATAGAGATAATAGCGCAACACTGCAAACGTGATAGCCTGTGAAATGTCTTGTGTGCCTCTTGTGGGACTATGTTTGTCCTGCTTGCAGAGCAAACAGGATGGCGTGTTCTGGAGAAAGGCAGGAGATAAGACCAGAGAAGAAAGAGAGGAAGATGTTTAGACAGCCTGGCGGGTGGGTTTGAAGCATCAGGATGTAAGCGTCGAGTTGAAACTGAGGCTGGCCAGTGGATGGCTGTGTTTTGTGGGCTGTGTCACAAACAGTGACAGCTAACTGAGAGTAGTTAGGGAGTGTCTGAAGATGGATGGTGCCCTACTGTAGTTAAAAGGAAGCACAGAGTTGTTCACCTCTTCATGTATAACGCCTCTAACCATTTCCTGTTTACTGCCTGTTCTTGCACGAGACAGAATCCTTTTTGCTTAGGTGTCTTGGCGCCATGCTGGCTTTGTGCATGGGAAGGGTTTTCCTGATGAATGATTAAATAGTCCACCATAGCAGCTTTAAACGGCCCATAGACGTCTCCTGTACGGACACTTCTGCGCACGTCTTCCTTTTCCTGGTCTCTGAACAAAAACACACTCCAGTCCATTTCTTTTTGTAAGCTTCTAAATTCTTTTTTATTTTCTTGGCTTAGCATGTCCCTGTTCTGAAAAGGTTCTGTTATGATCTCTGTCACAAACAGGTTTGGTAATGAACTCTTTATATGATGGTTTAATTATCTGATCAAGCTTATTATTACAATAAATTACGTTGCCAAAAACATTAGAATTTCCATTCCCTGGAACCAAAGGGCCCAAACCTGTTTGAGCATGACAATACACCTATATACAAAGTGAAGTTCACGAAAACATTGTTTACCAAAATTGCTGTAGACAAACAAAAACTGTAATGCAGAGCCCTGGCCTTAACACCAGTCGCACCCAAACCTCTGGGACCTCTGGAACATTGAATGCCTAATATCAGTGCCTGACCTCACTAATGCTCTTGTGAATGAATGGGCTCCAAAAGTGGAAAGCCTTCAAAGAAGAGTGGAGGTTTTATTAAGAAAGGGGGTTATGTGATGAAATCATATGTTCAACCATTGCTCATGGGTGTGATGTCGGGCAACAAATGTTTTTGACATATAATGAGTTTAGCTGTCCATATTAAAGCTCATTTAATTTAATCTGCCCATGAGGGTTAAAAAAAGTAATCATCAATGTAATATAAATGCTGTATTAGAATCCCTGTACATATCATTGGCAAGCAAATGGGTGCATATTGTGCAACTACATCTTGTCATTTACGTTGAAGACATGACCAAAAATGTATGCAGTTCAGTAAATGCAAGAGTCAAGAGGAAGTGCTATTTTATTATTGTAAATGACGAGAGATGCACCAAGAAAAGATCGTATTATAAATAAATAATATAAATAATAGTACATCCTGAACAGCTCAGTAGTCCATCGTGGGCCCAACACACACACTACCATTCACACACACACCTAATGTGCATGTCTCTGGGCTGTATGAGGAAACCGGAGTACCCAGAGGAAACCCACACAAGCACGGAGAGAACATACAAACACAGAAACATCTTTACCGAGCCTGGGTTTTGAACCCGGGACTTTTTTTAACTGTGAGATGGACATGCTAACCCCATCCCACTGTACCGCCCAGCTTTACACAGTTTCAGTGAGTAATTTGATGTAATTTTAAGATGAGATTAAATCACATTGAAAAACCAATTCACAGAGTAATTAGACATTCACATATGCTTTTGTGATCAGTGTGATCAGAGCTTACCATCTAAAGAAGGAACTTCATGCGTGTTGTCATAGTTTATTCATTGGCCCACATTAACAGAACCCTGGCATGTATGATTTAATAAGATTTTAAGTAACCTGATTCAAAAGTTCATGACAATTCATTCTTGTGCATGTCTATTTTCGGAATCCACGATTTGGAATGTGCGTCACAAAAATACCAGAAAAACGATACCTTCCGCGACGGATTCCTTCACTCATACGCATCCAGTTTTCAAAAGTAAGGTATCATTTTTGATGATTTTTCAAGCTCTTTGTTATGCAGGCAACATTTCTTTCAAATGCAGGCAGCATATTTAAAAATGCAAATTATTACATATTTTCATCTTTTACCATATACCAAATAACTTTTTTACTCAGTTGACTTTCTTACTTTTTGTGTCTGGATGCAGCTTTTCCTAAACATTGTAGTTCTCTCCTTTTGGACTACAAACCTCTTCAGCCGAATGTAGACTTTTTAGTTTCTTAATAAAGTGACTGTAATGAAGATACTTTAGTTGTGTATTCAGTTATAGTTTTAATAAACCCTAATTACATAATACATTTTTGCTTAAATGTTCACCACTGACTTGTGTTTTTCAGTCGTCAATTAATATGATGTTACGTGGTATTATCATGCCTTGAACATTTCAAACCGTAAAATCCAAACTTCTGAATAAGTAAACAAAAATGACCCCAATGACTCCTGTGCTATAAATCTCATACTGACTAACTATAGTCCTGAGCAGGTCTGCTGGGGCTTTGTGAGCCTGTTTGTGGCCTCTCGAGAAGTGAATATGTCCAAAGTTGGAGAAATCAGACTATTTACAGACTATTTTACATGGGGAAAAGGGGCACAGGAGCGAACTTCCACATGCTTTTATATTATTTTAGGACGGTGTTTTCTTAGTGTGGGAATTGAATGCAGTGTTTAGTCCTTAAGATTTCCAGATATTTGACCTTTTTACTTATCCTCCTTTCACAATATTACAACGTGACTACATCAAGAGCCACCCCTGATGATGGCTCTGCAGTAGGTGGTAAGGTAACACTTTAAGAACGAATCCAAATGGCCACTGTGTCTACTGCCATTTTATTTGAATGAGTCTTTTTAACTTAAATGAGGTGCTTGTAAGATGCGGACCAAATTCCGTTTCGTCTTTAAATTTTTTTTTATGTGGTTATGGTCTGCCATTTTGACAATAAGTGTGACCATGAACCACTTACTTCCACAGCAAGAAACTATTTTACTTACATTTCATTCGACCAAATGCAGACCCTTTTCCTTTTGGCAGTCAGAAACCATGTGAGACAATCTTATTTTATCACCGCTAGCTGCGTCATATAAAGCTAGTTGAGTTTTAAACCAGGTACCATACCTTGCTTGCCAAACGTTTATTGTGTAACAATAAAGCCATAGATTTGACTCTGAAGCTTGTGACCAGAGAAGTGTACCAGAGGTAGCAGAAGCTTCATGGTGTGTGTCGATGGAGCGTATGTCACTGTGATTTGAGACTGAGACTGTTCTTGACTAAACAGGTGATCTAGGAGTAGGGGCTTCATTACTACTTCTGGTACTGATACGTCTTCAGGAAAGATTTTTTTTCATTTCCATTATCTTCTCGGCCACTGGGGAGCTTTCTGGATCATCATGTAAAACACATTTCTCTTTAGAGTTATGTGTTAATATGCATGATTATAGAAAGGTCTCCCTGAACCCAGCCATTCTAAGTTAATGAGACCTCAATATAACGTGAGGAGACAATTTCCTTACTGGCTGATGGATGAAATGTTTAGCTCTGTGTGCTTTTCTCATTACTTGGATCCTTTGGATAAAATATTTGATTTATATGTGAATCCCAGTTCTTTTTCCTCCAGTTCTGGTGTAGTGCCCAGGCAATTGGCAGGAAATTATTATGCTGTATAAAACAGTGTTTCTTTGATGATGAGTACATGCTTCAATGTTATGATCTCGTGCCCAACTTGTGAACTTGTTATACTCTTAGATTAGACAAATTATTGTTCTCTGTTTCAGTGCTCAGTAAAGCTGTTTTTTCTGGCTCAGTGGAGCCAAATAACTGTCAGATAACCGCAGGCATTAATTATCTCATGTACTTTGAGCCTTTTTTGGCTTGAGGAAGTCGTATGAACATGTTATGTGTCCATTTCTCTGTATTGACTTTTATTATTTTGGTTTGGGTATGGATAAAAATGCCTATGAATAAATATTACAAGCCAAAATTAGGAAAATACCCTTCAATTCTTGTGAAATGTGCACTAATACATATACAGAGTTCAAAGAATACTATTTCACTTGCTTTCAGGGACTGCTTTGTATTGTCCCAAGTACCACTTAAAATTTTTGTTAACCTTCCCACCGCTGGAGGTTCATGCTACGCCCTGTCCTAACCGACTGGGTGCACCCTATAATTGCACCAAGACCGCACACACTCTAAAAGCAGAATTTGTTAGTGAGTAAAAGCCACAGTAGTGGGAAGACATCACTATTTTATTTCATGTTTCCAACTTTAAAGCCTTGTGCACCTGTGACTAAAGCTGAACTGGACAGGAATATCTCTGAGCAGGCGTTCCAAAGCCAATGTAGTGGATATAAAAGAGCCACAAAACATCCTGTTCTCCAGTTAAAGCCACATCCTAGCATTATGAGCCATTTAGATGTTCCAGTGATGTTCCATTAGTGTAGAGCTACACATTTACCCAGGGAAGTCTCTAATTTGCGTCTTCTCGAGAAATGATGTGGTACCAGAGCTCAAGCAGAACTCATAGTTTAGATTGTTTCCCCCCACACTAACTTCCTGGAGAGCATTGTTGCAATTAGGCTAAGTGTGGTGTCATATCCTGGACTAATGATACCAAAATCTGCGTTCTGATTGCAGGCATTTTGTATTAGTTATCATTCTTCTGATCCTTCTCCAGCATCATCCCCACATGTCTTCACTTGTCTTAGAAAGAATGGGTCAAGGCCACTGATTAATTCTAGCTGCTCTCTCGTTCTCCATGGTCTCAGCCTAATTAGTTCTGTAATGAGTGACCCTTGCTGAGGATTGCCATTGCTTGCCTCTCTGAAGAGGAACACTCCATACCAATCCAAACAAGGCAAGACAGCAAACAGAGATTGCTCTTTCTCTCTGTTTCTGGAGTGCTCTGTCCTTGCTCAGTCTATATTTTTAGCCTGGCTGATGTTCCCCAGATAGCACGCAGCCTCCTTTCCGTGACGAGGAGCTCAAACTCTTGACAGAATTCTTTAGATGGATGACTGTATTGCCACGTTTGTTACCTGACATGATGTATTGAAATGAAATATAGATGCTTGTAAAATGAAAGCATTGAAATTGATTTTAATGACCAAAATAAAAATATTATTGGTGATATTTCAAGAGATATTCTGTCACTACTGTACTTTGCCTGAGCTGCATGGTGTTATTTTCTTCTTTCTCATTCTTATTTGCTCCCTTTCCTTGTCATCATTCTTATTTAAATTCTGATTTCTGATCATGTGCCAGCAGAAAATCTGCCTGTGATGCAAAAGTATTTTAGTGTAACATTTGCTTTGGAACTCTGTGATTTCCTACAGTAGAATAATTGCAATTAGGTTTTGGTTTGGGTTTGTGCCTCGTGGTTTCTTATGAAAGATGAGAAGTAGAAAGTTGTGCAACTTTAGCAAGGAAGTACAGGTTTTCTATACCTGCTCTCGAAGCCAAGCTCAATCTTTATTCAGGCTTGTGACATACAGTGGTAACCTAACATTTATTACTTTTTAGGTTGACCTAGGGTTCGATGCTGTTTAGTTAGTAAACCTGTTTTTGTTTACTAAAAAAAGCATTTTTTTTTAACGGAGTTGCTGGAGGCAGTCGGTTGATCTGATGTCATTGTACAGTTTTTAACTACCTTGTTTGAACCTGACAATGATTTAGTGCTGCATAATCTGTCAGTAAAGAATAGGATGATGTGAAACATGCCTAAGGGCAAACCTGAGTAATGCTTAGAGTATACAACAGTTATTTCCATTACACTAATTTATTTGGATATGGTGTTCCAGAGCTGCTTATATTTAGTATAGCCACAGTGGGACGTTTCACTGTTTGTATCACTCTGCTCGTGTAGACACCAGTCCCACAGAAACCAACATTACTTAGTGACATTGTCAACGGACACGACAAGCTCTGCATTTTTTTTTTTTCTAACCAGTAAATCTTCTCACTTAAAAGTTTTTAAAGTTATAAGAATAAATTCAAGATAGTTTTTTTCCTTTAATGAGAATGTACAAATTTGTTGTGAACTATCTAGCCATGTAATTGTGGGCTATCAGTAGGGATGTGAATCGAACAACAGCTCACGATTCAATTCGATTCCGATTCTTGGGGTGACGATTCTTTTCAGAATCGATTCTTGATACAAATCGATGTTTGATTCATAACCATTACAAACAAAGGGAGCCAATTTCATGAGTAACTACATTCTTCTATAAGCTGGGAACAACTCTTATATAAGAAAGAAAGAAATGATATTACTAGACAGCTGGTTTTGTAGATGTACTGATCCGCTTTGTTCGTTTAGAGTTGGTTGGGAGTTTAGTGAAGTGATGGAGTGTGCGTTGGTCAGGAGTTGGTCGTGCCTGCTGCTCCGGTTCTTTTAGCTCCGGGTGATGGTGTAAGATGTGGGCTCGGGGATGTGAATTGTTCCCGAAATGCTTGACTTGTCAAGCTCCTTCTTACCCGGAAAATGTAAAATCCAAAGTGCAAGCATTTGCCTTCAGCGAAGACGGCGCTGGCTGTATTTCTTTTCCCTCATCCATGTCAAAGCTAGGCTAAAAGCTAGTTCTAGTACTCACTGGAACAATTCACTTCAGTGGCCGTGTGTGGACAAACGGTACGCGTTGTGCGTAAGGTGGGAAATGCTTGAAAAAACGTGTTCTTAAAAATCAATTCTTGAAAATTTGAATCGATTCAGAATGCTAATAAGTAAGAGTCACGATTCAGACGTGAATCGATATTTTTTTCCGCCACCCCTAGCTATCAGTTCTCTACCCACAGGTTTTTGCCTATGGACAATCAGATCCTTGAGGATATGCAATATAATCACACACTTGTTTGTGTGTTATTGCTTTATTTTAAATTAGTATGCTACAAATCTTTCCAGGACACATGCAGTCTAGCTTTATAAACATGTTATTACTAAAAGTTATGCCATTCTCTTCTACTTGCTATAACATCAAAATTTCCATTTTCATTTCCAGTATGGAGCCTCAGATCTGATGTGATAAGACTTGGAACAGCTTACAATTAATAACATTGACGACACTATTCGTTGTGCGCTTCTAATAAACATAACAGGGCGGATACTGGTTTGATATCTTGGGGTGCCATTAGATTTGATTTGATATTTTCCACTGACTGACACTACACAAGTCTTAGTGCTTGATAAGGATACATTGAATCTTAAAAACACACCTGCTCCTTTGTACTTAACCTGCGCTTGTTAATTAGAGGAGGTCAGTATGAGGAATAAGTTGATATTCCGAGCTCTGAAATGTGTAATTGGTGCTTTTCTACTAAATATTGAAGCAACTTGCCTTTTGCAAATACATACTCTTAGTCTGATCTTGGGGATATTTTTACTGGTGTTCTTTCCTGCAATATAGGTGTGAGGTAGAGGTGCTTACTAGAGTGGTGCAGTATACACAAGGCAGGGATTAAGTAATGAAGCGTTAAAGTGGAAGGTTACTTCTCAGCGGGGATTAAAAAGTGTGTAGGTGTGTTCAGCAGCAGCTACTGCAGATGTAGATTCACACTACAGAATAGAAACAGTTAGCGATTGGACAGTGGAGTTATGGTATGGCCAAACTGCTATTAAAGAAAAAAGAAAGACCTGTCTTCTGGGGTCTGTCACCAGAACACTGGGATCACCAGGGAACACTGCTGTCCTCATGTGGTGTACAGTGAAAACAAAGATATTGAGCAAAACTGAAGTACAGACAAGGAGAGCAAAGAATTTCAGCATGAGCTGCCCAGACAAAAATAGTGGAAGAATGTAATTTAGCTTAAAACCAGATTGATAACTGTTGGCCAGATGTTGCCTTTTGTGTTGACCTGGGCACTAGACATTTTTCTGTACTGATAAGTCTTAATATTTATCATGACTGGTAATTGCACAATACTATTACAGTTCTTACATAATGGTCCCTGGTGGTGTTCTTACTTGACCACGATTTGCAAAATTCTAGGAATTTTCATTTGGAAATATTCCATGGGAATGAACAGAAATGAAGTGGAAATTTGCCAATCGCATGTTAGTGTATTACAGAGATTTCTTTTTAAAGTAGTTAGTTAGAAAAAGAAAAGCATAATAGCATAATATTGGTTAAACAGTTGAATTTCTACAAAATTAAAAAAAAAAAGTAAAAAATATTATTTTAAAAATGTGTTTGAGAAAAGCATGTCTGCTTATGACAAAATAAAATATTCATATTTTAATTAATATAAAATTTATATAAATTATTCCAATTTTTGATTTAATTCTCATGAAAATACCCATTCCTGACCTGGAAGATTCCCAATATTCTCTTAAGTCCCAATAGAAGGTTCCGGTAAATTTACCGGAAATTTTTCACCTCTTTGCAAGACCCTAGATATCAGGTAGGTATCAACTCTAGGATCAGTGCAGTTATTGTGATCAAAAAGAAATGATGCATATATGACTAACTTTATTGTGTGGGGAGCTGATGTGAAACAGCCTGTATAGTTAGATAAGATCCTCTAATGATGATAAATATGTCCATTCCCAGAATAAACCAGCCAGTGTATTTGCCTTAACTTACTTAACAAAAGAATAGTGGCTATTAGCAAAGCCAAGAGAGATATTACCTCTGCCCAGTGTGATGAATTTGCTCATCCAGTCTTTCCCTGCTTCCAGTAATGAACATGTTTCTGGAGTAACATAGAGCTGAGAATATGCTTTGTTTATTCTTTTAAGCAGAAGATTTTTCATGAAGCTGTTATTTAAGTTTTAATTTGATCTTCAGAGGCAGTGTGACTGCTGTCTTTATCACACTTTCAGATTCCCGTTCAGCTGCTCATTATGGTTAAAAAATAAAAATCCAAATTAATTATTTAGAGTATTGTGTAATGCAGTTATTCACTGTCCTCTTTTGTTTTGTTGCAAGTGCTGTACCATCAAACCTGCAAGTGTGTATGAGTGACTGAATGAGTTAGTAAGTGTTTTTATTTATTTATTTTGAGCTGGATTTGTTTAAAGCGCATATTAAATAAGTTGGATTTGTTTTTGCAAATATAAGGGGCTTGGCTTATTTTTGTTTTTGTTTTTTTGAGGACTGGTGGTGCTAAAGTGTCTAATCACTACTCAGTGTTACCTTTAAATCAGAATTTCACAAAATCAAGATCTATACAAATGAGTTTAAAACATCTTATATATCTAGATATTGTATAAATGAATTATGCATATTATATATAATATATACTGCTGTATACATTGTATGTGTTCTGTATTAGGTAGATATTATATATAATATGCATAATTCATTTATTCATTTGTGTAAGTTTTTGCATTTTTTTTAAACAGGATGTTTAATGAGAATAGTAAACAATGAACTATAAACAGTGCAATAAAAAGGGTGGAGCATCAAAAGACCCAGCAACAGTTTGCATTAAAGAGAAGCTACAGTGTGTTTTGCACCCAAATTGCTCAGTTTTTCCTTATGTTAAATTTTCTCCAATCTTTTATAATAGTATAGTATTATAGTCTAGACATATATCTAATCTAATCTAATATAAATAACAAATGTCTAATAATGTAATAAAAACAGGTCAAATGTAGCTGCCCAATCATTTACTTTTCATAAACAAATAAAATAAATATACAGAGCAACAGAAAATGCAAAAATTTTGCTTTAGAATTTTAGTTGACAAAGTAGTTCAGCGCATAATGAAGGTTGTCTTATATAGGAGCAAGAAACAAAAATATTCAAGACCTGTAAAATGTACCCCATGATGCTTGGAAAAATTTAAAGGCCAACAAGAGCACATAGAGAGCGCAACCCCTGGCTCTGTAGAGGGAGAACAAAAGGAAAAATGGCTCAGTGTGAGCCACACAACACTGTTCCAGCCAATCAGCAACACAGCACATCTGTAAATGATTGGCAAAAGCATGTGGAGGTTCACGAATGGACATAGTCATAGCTTTTATGAAAAGTCATGAGTAGTGAAATTGGGTATTGTGCCATATTGCACAATATGTGTGTGTGTGTGTGTGTGTGTGTGTGTGTGTGTGTGTGTGTGTGTGTGTGTGTGTGTGTGGTCTTAGAGTATTATTTAAAAAAATCATATTATATTTGACTTAATTTCAGGGCTGTTCTGATGTCTGCAGGGTGTTTCCTAAAAGTATTAATAAGCTTTGAGTACGTTTATAAACCATGCAGCAGTTGTTTGTGCTGAATTTTAGTGGATTAGAAATGAACTGGGTCAGAGAGCAAGAGAGGGGGAGAGAGAGTAGGGAGAGTAATTAAGAAAGACCTCAGTAAGTTATACAGCGGTATTTTTAGCCCTCCTTCAGTGGAGCCCTATCTCTAATTAGCAGCAAATTAACTGATGCTTTAAAGAGAGAAGGTGCAGACCTCATTTTGGAGGAAACCCCAGAGGAAATGGGGCCTACTTCTACACTCATCCTCTAGAGAGCGGCGCTCAGTGGAGAGAAGAGCAAACGTGTACAACACCGCTGCTCAAGGTCACTGCTATTCTGTATCGGTATCCTGCAGCTGTTTTAGGAATATAAAATCTACTGTTGTACGTAGCAGTGCTTTTAGTTTGAGTTTCCATTTACACCCGTTCATTTGGAGGAATATAATCCAAGAACAAAGCTGATGATGACAGACGTTTCTTTTTTAACTACCAACTGACCAACCACAAGTGAAAGCTAGACAAAGCCACAACTCTACACATAGACACACGCGCGCACACACACAGCCAAGCGCACTCACATATGCAAGTATGCATGAAGACACATGAACACAGACACACACAAACACATTGTAGCTGGAGAAAGCCACAGTGTAACATAAGGTCTGACTCAGAAGTGCTAAAAGATGTAAAACAGTCAGTCAAGCTATGAAGAAAGCTGACTTGCGTAAGAGTCAAGTGACACATGCAAAGTATACAGTTCTTTGTCAATACACAAAATTAAATTGCATAATGTACTACTTGCAGTTGTAGGTGCCGTGATTTTACATGAAGTCTAGGATATGATTTAAACCAGAATAAGGATTGTCATCATGAGGCAGTTGAACATTTTTCTGTACCAAAGTGTTGGTGTAATTTGCGTCGTGACCAAATAAGTCATTGTTGTTTGTTTTGTCCTAATTAGCATTAGGTGCACTGCCCATGAAAAATTCATTTCTTTTTTTAGGCCAGATTCTTAGGAAAGAATTGCAGTAACATCACACTAAACCTAGATTTTAAAGTCATTGAATTTTGTAAAAGTTTTATGATTGATTAAGTCATTCGAAGGGTTTTTATTTGAGTTAGCAGCTGACTGATCAAAGTGTTCAAAATGTCACTGTGGTATTTTTGTCACAGAAACAGAAGAAGCAAAGAAACCATTGGAAAATATGATGTATGTAGAGACGAGTACAGGGACAAACACGAACGGCATGTAAATATCAAACGCAAACAATTAAATATATTAGCAGCTATTATACCATGTTATCAGAGGAGAAAGGTCAACAAATGTACAATTTCACTAAATTTTGAGTCACTGATGAGAAAGTAAGTGTATATAAGATTTTGATGTTTGAAGTCAAGAGAAGTTTGATGTTTCTGAGTTTCTCGTAAAACTTTTTTCGACGTTTATGCCAGGCAGTTGAATAACGAATGAATAGAATTTCTCTCTCTCTCTCTCTCTCTCTCTCTCTCTCTCTCTCTCTCTCTCTCTCTCAAACAAAAATTACATACATACAGTGCAAAAGTTTATAGATGTTTACTTTATGACTTTATTACTATATCAAGAAAAATACAATATATATATGTATGTATGTATATTTACGTGTGTGTATAAATGTGTGTGTGTGTGTATGTGTGTGTGTGTGTGTGTGTGTATATATATATATATATGTGTGTGTGTCTTGTTTTTAATCTGGAATGAAAGAAAATGTGAATAATCTAGAGGTGTGATTATTTTCAGTACCCACTATAGACTCTTCTGATCAAGTTTAAGAGCACTCCATTTTTTTCAGTTTTACTGAAATTCAGCATTTCAAGACTGACCTGAAACAGAACACACACAAATAAGAAAATTCAGGCTGGAAGTGACATTTGTACTTTCAAGCTACACTACCTTTCTCCTTGATAAGCTGCAGTATGACACACAAGACCAGGCTTTTCATTGAGTTAGAATTGTGCAGGAAATTTGATGTTTCCTGTATTAAATCTTGCTTGTAATTCTGAGGACTTTTCCTACAAGAATATACAGTTGGAGTGCTAAGGAGGGACGCAAGGTGATTTACTCTTTTGAGCAGATGGAGGAGAATAAGAAAGGAGTACATTGACTCTAAATTGCTGAATAAGAAGTATCATGTTTGTGTTCACTTAGAGGAAACCCTGACTGGTGAATACCTCCATTGTTCAGGTGCTTCATGAAACCAGGCATTTAATTTCACCTCAGCTGTGTCCCAGGAGCGATGTGGGTGTGATGTGGGACGTGATGTGAAATAATCTCCCCTGTGACGAAGTTCACTTGTACACTTGTTGACATTCAGTCACCCCAAACTCTACCCATATAGACACACCCACATTGCCGAAACCTGATTGTGCTATCTGAAAAGACATCTTTAAACTCAGCTTTATGAAAGACGTGGATACCAGGGATCCGTATGCAAGCTGTAATCAGCATGTTGGGGAACAGTGGAAAATGTACCTCCATACTTGATTATGTAATGCTTATGGATGTTCAGTAGTCTGTACAAATTTGTAAACTTAAGAGAACTAGAAAGATAGTCTGTCAAGCTATCTATGATATAGGAGAAACCTTTCAGCCCGTTTTGGTGTCTACTTTTCTCTTTCTCTTTGTTCTCCCTTTCTCAGATCATGATATGAGCTCTCCAAATGATTTGTGCACACCCATGCCCTTAAACTGAACTTCTGCACCAGTATGGTGCTGCGGTTTAGCGATTGGAAACACCCCTCTTACACTTCCATTAAAAAGGCCTGTTTTATGTTTTGAAATGTAGTTCCAAAAGCATGTCACAATTCTCTGGTGTGGGGGTTGGGTTGTAGTAAAAAGATGGGGTTGCAGGAGACGAGGATTTAAGAGTGAAGCCTTCACGGAACCCCGGGAAGGGATTAGAGATCAAACTAACAATGCAAATCAAACTGTTCTAAAGACCACTTAGAACTTTAGTAATGAGACAAAGTCTTTGATCATCCTCCACAGGCTGATACATGCTGGCTATTTCTTACTGCAACCATGGAGGGGAGGAGGACTCTGCTACTCCCCTCCTCTTACTGTAACAGGGTTTACAGGTGGGGTTTCCGGCGATACTACATTCAAGTAATGGCCCAAAATGAAAAAAGAAAATCTTTGACTGATTGCTGTTAACATAATTACATACCAGCCCCAGTATTGTGTGCTATAGTACTTGGGTGTGGCATCACTGTCACTAATAAACTACAAGGCATCATGATTTATTCATACACACACACACACACACACACACACATTTATATATATAT
>JAOUQZ010000039.1:20413542-20442019 GCA_028564935.1 Neosilurus hyrtlii
TCTCTCTCTCTCTCTCTCTCTCTCTCTCTCTCTCTCTCTCTCTCTCCCCCTCCCTCCCTCCCTCCCTCCCTCCCTCCCTCCCTTTCTATCTCTCTCAATGAGAACACCATGGGTAAATCTCTAAGTCATTGCTGTAATCTCTCTACAAGTGCATGTTTGGATACCTAAAACCACAGCTCGGAGACAGAAACTTTATGAAAAGTATTAAGGACAGATTGTGGTTTATTAGTGTCGCGTGTATCCTTACGGTGCATGTATGCAACTGATAAGAGATCAAGATGTGCCTTTGTGCAAGCTTATAAAGATCATTTTTCTATGGTCTCGGTTTTTCCATTCATGCGTAAGTCTGCAGTGTGATCACTGATATGTACTTGATTTAACTTCAGAGAAGGATGTCTTTCTACTCGAGGAAGCAGCTTGGCTCAGCACGTTACTCATGATGCTGCATTTTCTTGCTAGATCCTATGCTGTGCCACAGGTTACTTTTTTTCACCATGAAAGAGACATTGAGTCTGTCTGAAAGGTGATTGCTTTAACACTACATGGGAATCCTTATGATTCCCTGTTTTTTTCTTTATCAAATGCTGAAGTAGACTTTAATTTTTAGCAAGTATATTTTTTACCCTTCAGCACCAAACCTGTCACATTTTTTCAAAATGAGATTTTTTAAACTAGGGCTGTGGGGAAAATAATAATATAAAAAACTGGAGAAAAATTAATTCAGAGTTAAACTCCAAAATAAACTCTTTAGCTGCATACATTTCTGCAAAGACTGTCAGCATGAAATTTGGAACAAATGTTTAACTCTTCGAAATCCTCAATTACACAGAGTTTCATGAATATATTTCATTTGGAACATTCCTATCATAGTCTCTCATTCAAGGGAAAGAGAAAATGCAGCTTTATTCATTTATAAAAGGTGTATCGGTTGGATAAGATGTATCCTCTAAATCGGACTTTTCACTGTCAGACTGCGAACACATGCTTTTTTTCTGCAAACATTTTTCCATGATTGTGACACACATTCAACAAATAAATCAGATCAATTTGATGAATCTGCAGCGTTTAAATTGAGTAATCTTGTAACATGCCTCCATGGTAAAAGGAGCTTCATTGAGTGGGTTCTGTGAGGGGAAAGGGTTTGAGTTTTATTTTCCAGCCCTTGTATGGTGATACAAGCATAAAACTGATAATTCCTCAAACTATACTCACTCACTCACTCATTTTCTAAACCGCTCAGACCTACTAGAGTTGCGGAAAGGCTGATGCCTACTTCAGCTAACACTGGGTAAAGGTGGGGTGCACCCTGAACAGCTCCCAGAACAAGCCCACTCACACTTAGGCAATTAATATTCAAATAAAATAGGCAGTTTAACAGGCGGTTCGCATGATGTGCATACTCCACACAAAAATGCCTCACTGGATATTGATTTTTGGAAAGATCAAGAAGTTTTCATTGTGTGGGTAATTTGAAGACAGGTAATTTTGTATCGCAACCTTTAAAAACCAAATATACGCTATGATGAAATTTGACTTTTTAAAAAATTTTTATACTAGTTAACATGCTTTAAAAAATACATGAGTTAATTAAAAAATATTTTATATATATTAAATATTTAAATAAAATATTTTATATATATAGTTAGGTGCTTCACTACATGAGACAGGGGGGAATGTCCACTCACATGTCACTGTTTTATTTAAATCTAGTTTGGCATAATTTCATGGTTGGAAGGATGATATTAGACCTGTGACCTGATTTGATTAAGAAAAATGGCAAAGAGCATATGAGGTCACTGGCTTTCAAAGAGAACCACCTAATTCCACAAGTATGAAGTTCAGTCCTGGTGCATTGCAGATTGGTTGTGGTATTTTGGTTACTGATTTTGATTTTCAGGAATCAGGACTTGCCAATTCTGATTTTATTTTAACAGCTATAATTGGCAGCATATGCAAACACAAACGTTGTTTAAATGCAAAATGTTATTTTATTACAATAAAATAAATGATTGAACATTATTATTATTATTATTATTATTAGTAGTAGTAGTAGTAGTAGTAGTAGTAGTAGTAGTAGTAAGACTCGTCTGGAATCTAAACCAACTCCAAGTGAGATTTCAGCAGTGCTCAATACATCCTTTAATTAAAGCTAAAGGTGGTCCAACAAAATATTCAACCACATTGTGTAGGTTCCTTTGAGTTCTCTGAGTTCCTCCCTCCTCTCAAACAAATGCTGGATGTATGTATATCCCTAAATTGGTCATAATTGTGAATGTGTGTGTGCATGGTGCCCTGTGTTGGACTAGTCTTTCATCCAAGGTGTGTTCAAATCAATTCAATTCAGTTTTACTTGTATAGTGCTTTTTATAACTGAGGGATCACTAAGCATCCTGCATTCTTTTTTCCCTGCCTCATGCCCAGGGTTTCTGGGATCCACCACAACCCAGGGCAGGATAAAGTGGTAAATGAATGACCATAGATTTGTGATTAGTGTAGTGCTGTAGTTGTGTAAAAAAAACACTAATAGCAACAACAACAGAGAATGTTATGTAAGCTATACATGTCTTTACGCAATGCCTAGTGAACCATTTTATTAAAAATAATAATAATAAACATTACTAACATCTACTTTAAATTTTAGCAATAAAACCAAATCATGATTATTAATAATAATAATAATAATTATTATTATTATTATTATTATTGTTATTATTATGATTAGGGGTTCACTGATACCACATTTTTGCAAACCGAGTACGAGTACTTGCATTTGAGTACTTATTGATATCGAGTGCTTATTAATATCATTATTACACTTCATAAAATGATTTTTTCCATCTGATGTTTGAACATTCCTTTATAAAGCAATAATTGCTCAACATTTTGCTCAAAAACAAAGAGAACTACAGTTTAGAATTAATGTTTTAATTAAATTAACTGCATATATTTTACCGCAGCCTTGCCACACAAATATTGTGAATTATAATACAATAAATATGACAAAACATTGAACTTTACTGACATAAAACTGTGGCAGTGCAAATGAGGTATCTGATCAACATCACGTCTAACTAACCTGCAATGGCTTGGCTTGTGTGTGAACCCCGAAACTGTTTTGCATGTATGATGACTCTTTGCAGAGTAAAATCCTCATCTATCCACTGTGCAGTTAAGCTTATTAGCGATGCCAGGCTAACACGGCTCGTCCAAATATCAGTGATGATATATATGAGATCAGAGGAGTTTTGCATTAGGCTGTGGATATGTTTCAAGCTGACATGAAGTGGTAAAGGTGCATGGTATTGGGGCACTTTTTTACAAGTATGAGTACGTTACAGGGAGGTGGTATCGGTGCATTCCTAATAATAATAATAATAATAATAATAATAATAATAATAATAATAAAATGATCTAGAGGTACCTCCGCCAGGCACAAATGGATTACAGTGACATTAATTAACCTGAAAAATCACTCTAAAGCCACAGGTTTTATTATAACTTGACATAGTTATATTGGAATGTCTCCCCCTAGTGGCTGTCCGATAAACTTTCATCCACCCATGGCGTACATTTATTGACATTTTTTTTTCAACATGATCCCATATGTGGATGACCTCCAAAATTTAATGACCTGTTACTTGTACCACACACTATTTTAGAAAAAAGTGATTAAAACTTAACGTTTTGTTTCACATTAAACACAAACAAACAGACACACTAACACAGGTAAAAACATAACCTCTTGGCGAAGGAAATTATTATATCATTGTTTTCGACCATAAGCCCAACCATTACAGCTATCATTCCTATGACAATTTATTATTTGCTCTTCTGCCACATTCCCTATGCGATGTCCTGATTGTTGCCTTAATTTATCTACTACTACTTATTGTAGTAAGATTACAGACATACATTCATCCATTCATTTTCTAAACTGCTTAATCCTAATTAGGGTCATGGGGAGGCTGGCGCCCATCAAAGCCGTCTCTGGATGAGGGCGGGGTACAACCTGAACAGCTTGCCAGGCCATCGCAGGGCCAACACACACACACAACCATTCACACTCGCATCAAGGGGTGACTTGGAACTGCCAGTTAGACAACTGTGCATGTTTTTGGAATGTGGGAGGAAACCGGTGTACCCGGAGGAAACCTACAGACATTATAATGCTTAATTCAACTCCAGGTTTGCGTTGAGTTGTTTTTGAGATACATGGTTCTAAACTTTACTTTGGCCTGGTAATTGGAGTGTTGACACACCTGCACTTGCTACACTACTGATTTACACACAGAGCAGAAAACTGAACAGCGAATAGCAAAGCTGTATGGCTCACGTGCTACTCACGCTTCATGTACGGGGTTGGCAGCGGGGTTGGCAGGGTTGCTCAGCGGTTTTCTCCTTTTACACTGTCACACTAGTTTGGAGCCACTACAACGAAAGTGATGTTAACTGTATCCCTTCACACTGCTTTGTAGAGTCTATATTTGGCCCAGCATTGTGATAATTTGGATATGGTTGGGTATTAGATACTTTACATGGATGAAAACAGCTTGATCTGTTATAAGGGTACATTTAAATTTTGTTGTGTAAGCTAGCATGATGTGTGTGACGTGAGACCTTCCTCTGTGCTTTCGCTGCTCAGTCTCCAGCTCCTCATGTGCCTGTCCCTTGGTGTCTGCCTCCCTCTCTGTGTATCAATCTGGAGGCTTCAGTACTTGATAATAACTAATGTTATTTACTGAGAAATAGAGAATTATAACATGAAGCTTTTTTATTTATTATTATTTTTTTTTTTGGCCATGCTTGATATTGTTGTGACAGTGTAGAACTTTTGCTGTTGCTCGTCCAATGCAGTGAGCGACATATTTAATTATTTCCCCCACGCTTAACACTCTCCCTCTTTGGAGGTCCATTGAGACTTTGAATTTTGCGTCTCTTGTATTTATGTTTGAGTTGCTTTTTAGCTCTAATTATTTTTGGTAAGTCAGGGTGGGTGTAGGGGGGGTGGTTGACACAGACGAGACAGTGGATGTGATGAGATAAGAAAATACTGTCAGACAAGACTGATATCTACATGTACTGGACTGAAGGTGGTGTGACGGAGGGTGTAGGAATATGTGGTTAATATGAGTTGGGATTTCTGTTTCTATATTACACCTTTCTGTTTATGCAGTGTGTGCATTGCACATCTCTCAGGGCATCTTTTTTCAGATTTGTGGGATGGCTTGGTTTCATGCTTTGTTATTGAGGACTTTATTGCGAACAACTGCAGAGTGATTCACTGGTGTGAGAAGTGGTGCCAGAATAGTATTATTATTATTTTATTTTTAATGAGGCACAGTATATTTGAGTTTTTAAATTGCATAATGACAAGTGAGTAAATGATAATAAGAAGGTGAGTAAATGCGGCTTTGGAATTAAAAAGGTGTGTCCATGGCAAATCATGTGACCCTTTTTCCCCCTCTGCATCTTGCCCTATGTTTTGGCTTCGTCTAAGTTTAATTTCTTTAGATATTCTTTGTCTGAAGGATCCTTGTGTTGCAGCCTCAGTACATGCATATCTATACATTGAGGCACCTCAATGAGGTTTTGTCTAGATATGCTACAGTTACAAAGGCAGTCAAGTGAATCAATGACTGGTGCTCTTTTTACACTATTCGTCATGTGTCAAAATTGAGGCCTGCTGCCTTGTTTCATTTGGCCAGCACAGACATGCAAAAAATAATATTTGGATAACCCACAGTATCTGCTGCTCGACATTTGCACACTATCTAGAATTCGGAACTAGACTGGTAGCATAGCAACTCCCCTTTTCCCCATGTGTGACACTCTACAGCATGCAGCGTGGGCTAATGGCTCACAAGGCTGCAAAAAAAAGGCCCAGAACAAGGTTAGGTTGTGTTGGGCTTTAGTAACTCCAGGATGGACTCCAAAAGCATCCCAGATGTATAGTCTTGGCAGATATATACCTGTATGAATTCTTTTTGAAATCTCTCTTTAAAAAAAAGTTTTATATGCATCTTATTTTTAAGTATAAACTTTGATATAGATTTTTATTTTATGGTTCTACATTACTGAGTTACTGCAAAAAAAATATATATAATAAAATTATATTCCAGCATAAAAATGACGCATTACAGGAAATATTTGTGTATCAGTAGAGATATCAGTGTATTACTAAAGGGTTTTTCATGCAAAAATAAAAAGCAAGTGTGACCGTTAAAGACTCCAGTGGCTTCTGCACAATCAGCAGTAAAACTTACCAGCTCATGTCCTTATAAAACTGAACAAATTGCAACTATGACCACTGTTTTTTTTTAGCTGATTACACCAAATATTGACATTGTTAAATTCCCTGCTGTTTAATGTAATTTTATATATAGAGTTCAATTCGTACAATTTTGTGATTTTTGAAGGCATCTTGACTCTAAAGCTTTTTTAATGCGAAAGTATGATTTTTTTTTTTTTTTTTTGCATTTGTTTTTTTGAGAAACTTGATTTTACTTTTTAATTCTATACTATTTCTGTACTCAGTGTTCTATCAGAGCCTGGGTTATTGGTGTTTATCAGTAGAGTAGCTATTAATATGTTAAGGAATGAATAGCCTGATGTTATGGCCCTTAAAAACAAATAAAACCAAAACTTGATAAAAGTTTGCATATGTAGTTTATATTTAGTAGTCGTTTAAAGTTTCCTGAATTTTTTATTTTTTTTATGTACAGATTATAATGGAGCAATTACTCTGCATACAGGATGGTGACATTGTAATGCAAAAACTAGCAAAAAGTCACATGATCATCTTGTGCTCCACTGAGAATGCGGTACTAATTTGCATATGAATACATAGCACGGTATTCTTTAATATGTAGGAGTGCACGCTTGTCCTAATGTACAGTAGTGTGCAGTGAAGATTATACATCACCACTTTTGTCTAAAAGGGCTCCTAATAAAAACAAGTCAAAAATTACTTCTCAATAATTTTTGGGTGAAAATGTATTGAGCAGTGATGTTGCAGGCAACGAGATCCAAAAAATCATTCCGACAAGTATATTGAGGTAAAAGTATGGCTACTAAACAAAAACACTGAAAATACCAATTTTCGAATTATTGTTTGGATTATTGCCATTAACTTGCCGTATATGCACTGATGGATTCATGTCCTATTCTTACGATTTCTCACTCTCACGAGACAGTGAAACAGCAGCCTTGTCAAACTGGCTAATGCAAACCATCAAATGTATTTTAGCAGATTGCAACTTCGATTTCAATAAAAACCACCCGTAAGTGAAAATATATATGTTCATGTGTAAGAGGAGAGTTTTGAAGACTTGGCTTTCATGTTTATGCAGTGCAATAGCAGTCACAAGTTTGTGGACCCCTAACCATAGCACTGATATGCTTCTTGAACATCTCAGTCCAGATTATGTCTCCCTTAGCCGTTGGAACAAACTCCACTCTTCTGGGGAAGCTTTCCACAAGAATTTGGACTGTGTTTGTGTGAATTTGCTCAGTCGGCCACAAGACCATTCATGAGATCAGTTACTGCTATTGAGTGAGGAGGCCTGGGATACTGTCAATGTCCCAGTTCATCCCAAAGGCGTTCAGTGGGGTTGAGGTCAGGGTTTTGTGCAGGAACCCTGAGTTTTTCTCCTTCAACCTGGGCAGACCATGTCTTCATAGACCTCATTATGTGCACAGTGACATTAGGTCCAGTGAAGAGAAATTACAATGCTGTAGCATATTATGAACTCCTATACAAGTGTGTGCTTCCAACACTGAGGTAACAGTTTATGGAAGAACCATATGGGTGTAATGGTCAGGTGGCCACAAACCTTTGTGCTGTTTATAGTGTAATGTTGGTTTTGTGATTTTGTAATTGTAGAGAGTGATGTTATTTACAATAGGTGGGAGATTATCTTGTGACGTACCTCGAGATTTGGTTACCGATGCAATGGGAAAATTGTGTTGTGGGATATATGTCATACACATTGTATTCGACTGTTTGCCCATCTAATGTATCTAGTTTCCACTGCAAACAGCAATTAGGAAAAGATAAAGCACACAGGAATACGAGTATAAACAATTTACCGACATAGAAAACACTCCTCTTTGGCAAACATTCATACTGTACTGCATCCGTGATCTACCAAAAGGCACACTTGCTTGTGCTAGTACTTTCCGAGTGCAAACACAAACATGGCTCGTGGTATTTCTGTTGTGTCAATCATGTTATATTTTACTATACAGAGAATAATTATGTATTAATTTTCAATTAAATGCAAATATAAATATATCGACTGTCTGCTTCCTTATATGTACTTAGCAGCCGGTTTATTCCTGTAAGTGTCTTTCTTGTGTTCTCACATATCAGGTGCATTTCTTTCAGTAAACTCTGTAAAAGTTCACTTAGTATTTATGTACAAAAAAGATATTGGGACATCATGGCTTCACAATGCTCAAGACTTTCTATTTCCTGTGCAATAATAAATATAAGAAAAAAATAAGCTATTTATTATGATAATGGGTTAAAATAAACTCAGTTAATTTAACGATAATTAAAGATCTCATGGATGTACTGTAGGGAACTAGCACAATACAGCTCACAGTTTAACTCGTGAATGGGAAACATTTTAAAGGGTTACCTAGGCAATAAGAGCTGATGACACTTCAATGGCAAAGCGATTCATTTGCCTTGCGAGGCAATTTGCGTGCCGTTCAGAAGAGAAGCAGTTCGCCTATTGCTCGGCACTTCCTGTGTGAATGCTGCTTTACAATAGAACTAATAACTAAAGAGATTGCCTTTTCAGGTTTAACTAAAAATGGAACTATTAGCCATTTAAATACAAAAAAATTGTTGTAATTAAGTAACTTCCTTTAATTAAGCGCATAATTAACAAGCAGTTGCTGTATTAAAAATATTTCTTGAGCCTGCATAAAAGGCATAGGATTCTTCAAAATACCCCACGGCAATTACTTTGCGTCATGGCACTCAAGTACCAGCTGAGAACTACTGCTTTATGGATGTTGGACTTTCACACACATAAGTGTCAGTGAAGCCTCAGGAAGGCTCTAGTGCAAGTGATGTACCTGTGAGACAGAAATATTAGAGGCTGCACCCCAAAAATTACAAATACAATATTTTAAGTTGTTAGTTTGTACTTCTAGCTGACTTACAGGATTAACTGTGATCTCCAATGAGAAATCAGTTTGGAACACAACCTGCTCATGATTATTGTACTCCTTGAGAATAAAAATTGAACGTGAATAGACTGCCCGGCTTGGTGCAGGTGTTTGAGGGGAAGGTTTTGTGGTCATAGCGTTGTTTGAGTTTTATCCATCACAATGCTAACCCTGTTGTAATTTCTTACATTTAGGTTTAGGCTTACACTTTTATTGTATTTATAAATGTAAGCAATTGAGGTTTAAGGGCCTTTGTAAGTAACCTAGAGCATTAACTACTGAGTTACTTATGCTTCTCCGTTTCCTGTTAGAGACCAATAATAGCCAAGTGAGATTCATAGTGACCTTTGCCCTCCTGTAAAATTGTCTTGGGTTTTTTTTTTTTGGCCTGTGTGTAGATGATGGTGGGAAAACTAAGATTACCCCATAATGACACACCGTGTTTTCATCTTTCCATTCTCTCCTCGTCTGTCAGAGACTAGAAATGTTCAATTTATTCAGCATGAAATTAGTTTATTTAACAGACACTAGGCCTAGGAGATGTGGGTGTGATCAGAGTATCTGCAGGAGTTAATAAACCGTCTCGTTCACAGCTCTCATTGGTGCCACGCGGTGCAGTGAGAAGAGATGGTGCTGAACCTATTGGTGTAAGCAGTAAGCTGGGAAGATGTAATACAGTCTGGATCCACTGCACTAAGTGGCACACTGCAGCCTGATAGAAAATCCATAGTGTTATTGCTCTACATTACCTTTATTTGATTTGCCTCTTAGTGGGAATGATGCAGGAGTTGACCTGAAAGCCTGCACGTGTGTGTTGGCCTTCACGCTCCCCAGAGAATCACAAATCCTGATTGACGCTCAAATAGAGCCTGTCCAGCACCCAGCACCCTGACCCCCAGAGAGTGTGCGAGCGCTGTAATTCACTCCACTATGGATTTTCTGTTGCAAGTCACACAGGGAAGCTGGAGCTACAGTCTAAAGTGCAGCCATGTAGGGGCAGACGTCAGGAGGTATTTGTCTCACTGACATTCTAGCAAGGTCTTCATTAACCTGCTTACTGGGAAATCTGAAATTGAGAACCCAAAAGCGAGCAAAAAAAAAAACAAAACAAAACCCAACCCTAACTCAGATATCACAGAGAATATTTTCACACTCTCATGAGATGGTTTGATTTGATTCGATTGACAAAATTTGAACAGAAACTCACACGATATGAAGAGCATATGGAAATTCTTCCTTTCTTAAAAAAAAAGCCTTATCTCAAGAGGAGACACTATCACATTACCCCAACTTTAATTGCATAGCATCACTTAATAGAGATACCATTCAAATTATATTCAGTTCATTTCTTATTTAAATGTTGCTTGTGTTTTGTGTGAACCGCAATAGAAACCTGGCGGCTGAAGTTCGTGGCTATATTCTGCTGTTCTTTTCTTTTTTCCTCTTCCCTCCATAGGTCTCTCTGTCTTTCTCCTTATTTCTTCTTCATTTCTGTCTTGTTTCTCTCCCTGTTTCTCTTATTACGCATTCTTGGTGATAAGACGGGATGCCTTTTTTGTTTCTGCATTTCTCTTTCTCTTTTAGATGATTAAATGATTGATTGATTCATCTATCTATCTATCTATCAATCTATCTATCTATTTATCTATCTATCTATCTATACCTGACATTTCTAGTCAGTATCTTGAGAAAGGCAGTCCTTGCCAAACTTTGCCAGTTGAGTCCTTTGGTGTTTTGTGTAATCATTTTTCGGAACGCTGTGAGGCTGGGCTGAAAAGTTCATAGTCTGATAAAGGGAGTAATGCCAGAGCAATGAAACTTTGGAGCTTCTAAAGGAGGTCTAAGCACTGCAGCACTGATGGGAGAAGAGTGTAGATCAAAGCGGAGCCTAGGTTGTAAAATAAACCAAATTTCTCCATTGCTTCATAGCCAGCCTATGAACTTTTCAGCCCATCCTCATATTAGCGGTGTTGTCTATAAGCCGTTGTGGCAGGCGCTCAGTCAGTTTGATAGAGTGAACCATGCATGTTATGCACACAGTTGTGGTGGAGGTGACACTCACAGTCTACATTCTTGCTCTGTCATGTGCTCAGCGTTGTAACACACACTCTTTCAGTACACACACAATGAAAAGAAAAAAAAAACCCAATAACAATTTAATTAAATAAAGCTCAGGATGCCTTCTGTACTGAACTATTTGCTCATTTAAACATCTCGTTTATCTCATCTATTTCTCCCTTTTCCTCTCTTTTTTCCTGTGTGTGTGTGTGTGTGTGTGTGTGTGTGTGTGTGTGTGTGTGTGTGTGTGCGTGCGCTACCCTCTTAATGTTTTTTTTTACACTCATCTATGTGTGTGTGTGTGTGATAGAGGGAGTGTGATGGTTACTATATATGCCTGGGGCCTTATGAGTACAAATACACATTGAGAGACAGTGTACAGTGTCATACACCCATTAACTGTAACGATATTCTCCATAAGTGTTCATTCTGCTCCACTGATGCATTGTTTCCTTTCCAGAGAATCAAGGCCACAGACAGTAGCCTAAACAATCAACTCCACCCCCCCTCTTTATATTTCATCATTACACACTTGCACAGAGATGGTCTGTAAAGAAAGTCGCAGTGCTTGTTCTTTTTCGACGTGCTTACTGTCTGATTTATAGGTAATATCCTCATGCAATATTTATTCCACGATCTGCCAATGAGAGAGAGCTGGTAATACAACAATACGTATAATATCAGTTTTGTAGAGATGTTACAATACCTGCTACAGTATGCTTATAATGATTAAGAGGCGGGCAGGAGTTTGACGTTGGATGGTTTAGGGGTGATTGTTTTTAAACGAAGGAAACTCAGTGTTGTTAATGTGGCCTCACATGGCCTCGGTGTGTTTGGTGTTCATAATACAGGTGGACCAAAAATGGGTTCTCTTTCTGGGTATTAAAGTGTTGATGTGAGTTCTCACCACTTGTTATTCATATCAGGACTCTTGCTAACATGACAGCTGAGTAACACACAAATGTCAGATGTTCATGCATTTTTAATTTTTTTTGGTAGGTTTGTTTTTTTTATTTATTCATTTTTTAAATTTTAATTATTTATATTTTTTTGGGTGCTGAAATGCTATTATTCAGATGATCACCAGAGCAGGCAAAGTAGAATTAAAGTGAAATACAGCTCCAGAGGCATTTTAATTCATTTCATACTTTGTACCACAGAGCTTCTGTCTGTAGTACTGGCTAATGTGAGTAGTTGGGGTAGACAAGCTACATGCATTTATACTCACTGGATTTTACAGTATTAGTCCTTGAATTAATACAATACTATTATAACTTCCGCACGACGACTTTATAGCAGCTCAATAGCTAGTGCCTTAGTGGCTCTATTAACTTATCTGTCATGTATCCTCATTGTGGGACTAAATAACCTCATGCAAAGCCCTTTAAGTTGTTTTTGTGTTAGGTGACAAAGAATGAAAGTATATATTATATGCACAGCCACCTTCAAGTTCTTTATCTATAAAGCAAAATGTGAACTGACTGAGACTGGTTTATTTTTACCAGATCGTATCCTTAGCCTGTTTCTGAAGGTGGTCTAATTATCATTCATGGTGGGCCACTTTAGAGGGCCCAAGTTCATTTGTTGATTTGTTGTGTTTGCACATGCATGTGAAATGCCGAGTCTTCCATTTGAGACTACTTAGAAGGCTTGGAGCAGGTTCTGTCAGAGCTTTTCTGACAAATGCAGCTTTTTTTAATAAAATTTTTTTCTTTTGGACCCTTTAATTTGTGTGTTGTTTTTTTTTTTTGTTTGTTTGTGTGTTCGTTAGCAGGATTACTTTAAAAAAAAAAAATAAAAAAAAAACCCTATGTGTGGATTTTCATAAAATTTATACCAGAGGTGGGGCTTTGGACAAGCAAGACTCCATTAGATGTGGGAGATGATCCAGATCAAACTCTGGAACCAGGATTTTTTAAAAGATTATTTAACATTGTGAGATTGGTTTATGTGGGTTGCTTAACATGGCAGAGGCTTGCGCTCTCTGAGGGCTCTTGTTCATGTTTTTGTTTGTATGTTTAAACACAAAGTTGCAGCTTTAAACTGTATTTTGTGAAGCTTTGTTAATATGCTGCTTTGTAACATATAGAAATACTTCATCGGTTGAACATTTTTCATCAACAGATTTTTTTTAATTACCGTTTTGATGCACGTCCTCCTTGATGTCAGAAATTTATATGCTTCGAATCGTTTAGTGTAGACACACCTGAGTCGACAGAGCCAATGTGACTATAGTCTAACAAATTTGACTCTGTTGTTTTAATGCACAATATAAATACATTTATATGTGTATACATATCTGACATAAAGTAGATGTTTTTCAGAACAAACCCAGCATATAGATGTATCATGTTTTGCTCTAACTTGCCACCAATGTGTGCTTTCTTTTCAGACGGTGCACTCACATAAAGCACAGTTTGTGGCATTACACTGTCAAGAAGTGGGCGGGAAAAGCTTCGAGGAGTCCATGGTACACGTGGACAGCTTCATCAAGTAAGTGGGTAACTGTGCCGTTCTAAAAGGAGATTTGCTCTGAAAGTCTCTATTTAGGACGTTCATAGTGTGATTGACAGGCAGTGGTAAAGAAGTGGCTTTGTAGGACGGCATTTCTATATATTGTTTTTGCCCTACATACAAGACAAGCTAGCAACACTGAGGTATAAATATGTGTAACTTGAACCTCATTAAGCGTGTAAGAATGAGAGTTTAAAGCAAATAGTGAGAAATATGGAGACATGAGTCATACAGTTTACTGAGAACCTCTTCTCTTGCCCGATATATTCAGCCTGAAAGTTCATAAAGTGCATTTTAGCTTCTGTGTGCATTTTGCTTTCAACCTTGAAGAGTATTTGGATAGTAAGATTCACAACGACAGCTTTAGAGGCCATAAAAGTATTTACATATAATCATTTGGCAGCATTTGCTTCCATTTAAACCTTTCGCAATTTTCCAAACATGAGCAAAAGAAAATATGAATCACTGTTTGTTTTCATCAGCTATCATTGATATGGGGAGTTTCATAAACAAGAGTGATGTATGGTTATGTAATTAAAGGAGTGCCAGGTTCTTGTGTAGTGGTTGTTTGTTTTTTTTTTTTTTTACAACAGGTTGTTTTCTTTCTTTCTTTTATTTTTGATACAGAAATATTTGTGCCATTGTCAACTGTTCGTTGTAGCTTTAGAGCAGAAACTGCACATTGGAAGGTGAATGTAATCCAGGAAAGTTGATTTGCAGTGTGACGGAAACCTCCTTCGTCCTCTGATGAAAGCATCACTCTTCTATGAACCCTTATTGTCTTGTTGCTCAGACAGAAATTTATTAAAGGTAATCCCCATCCAAGGGGATACACTGTTTTTGGGAGTTCACTGGCGCCCTCTTTTGGTCACAGAAACATAGGAAATCTCATAAATGGTGGGAAAAAAAAACCCTTGATCAAACATAACCCACTGTGCACTGCACTTGATTAGTGTCTAGTGTCGTGTACATTAAATGGAAACTTTTTTTTTTTATTTTTATTTCGCCTGTCAGAGAGTTATTGTCCAGCGACGCCATGAAGGAGTACAACAGAGCCCGTGTCTACCTCGACGAGAACTACAAGTCTCAAGAGCATTTCACAGTAAGCTTTCTTTTTATCACGAGGTTTGTTGTTGTTGTTGTTGTTGTTGTTGTTGTTGTTGTTGTTGTTGTTTGATTCTGATGTTATTTAAAGTGTGTTATGTAAATGAAATATGTCATTTAGCCGCTATGGATTCTCACACAGTTCCTCTACCGTCTGTCTTCTTTTGTCATAGCTAGTGATTCTGTTAAAATAAATTATATATCATTTAATGTGTTTCCATAGATAGATGAATTTCATTCGGATTATATCATAGTAACCCTTTAAATACCTACATTAACAGAGTTGTTCTGCCCACTTTGCTTTATCAAAGCAAAATATTTGCATGATTTGGTCGGACATCATTAAATTCAAATTCAAATTTATTTGTACATATAAATTATACACAGTACAATATGTAGTGAAATGCTTAGTACGACTGTCCAGAATGTAAAGAATAAACAAGGAGATCAGGTAACAAGGAGAAAAACAAAAGAGCAAAGGTCAGATAAATATGAAATCTACATAAAAGCAAAAGGATAGAAATGGGAAAATGTATAGAATAAAATAAAATAAAATATAATAAAATACACATCTAAGAAAAAAAAATTCATTGAATAATATATTCAATATTATTAATTTATTTATTTTTTTGTGTAGGTGAAAGTGTTTCTATTTTTCTTCCCCAAAATTTCTAATTTTTTATTTAATGAAGGTGACAGCAGCAGCAGTACTGTATATTTTCCTATTTAGTAGTCTGTCTGTTCTCCCTCTTGTCTTTGACCCCAAAAAAATTAAATTGCATAGTTTGGCCACAAGATGGCGGCATAATACTGCTGTTCCTACAATAATTCCAGTGTGTTTGGGTGGTTTATTGTAATCAAAGCTAGACTCAATGCATCATGGTATAGCTGTAACAAAATAAATAAATAAAAAAAGAGAAACATTTTAAATTCTTTATATTACTTAAGTTTCTGTACTTGCACCATTTTGTTACTCATTTGCAATTTCGTTACTCATTTTTCATGTAACATTAATCGGTCTGTGCATTATATGGATTCATAATGATCACATAATTGACTTTTACAATACTGGTGTCATCAGAGGTAGCAACCTGCAGGTCATTCTTGTAATAAAATAAAGGCGTGCCGTTTTTAAGCAAGCTCCACTGAATCCATGGTTCACTAGTATGATGCACTCTTGATATCCAGCAGTGTGATCATGATATAGTAGGTCAAAAATAAGAAAGTTTCCAGTGTATGACACAGTCAATAAATCCTTCAATAGTCTGGTCATACAAAGCGTGTGCCATTTAGCCACGACAGCGTGGTGTTTGTTTTTCCCAATTTCGATTTTTCAATCGAGGGTAATTGTTTGTTGTCTGGTCAAGCTGTCAATTTCCGAATAATGAGAGCAGAGGTCTTGTAGGAAGCGGGAGGTGTGTAGCATGAGGACAGTGTGGTCTCCTCCTTTTCTCTATTTAATAATGTAGACGGAGCCCACAAACCCCAAACCCAGAAGATTAAAATTAAATGTGTTTTTTCCAGGTAATTTACTGATGAAACCCTTTTTATATTTAATAATGGAGCAGAGTAAAAGTAAGTGTGTTGGGCTTTTTTTCACTCGAGCTTAGTGGCTCATCACGCCAGAGCTTATCCTGGTTTCTGTAGCGTGAAGCAACTAGGAGTTCAACTCCTCCTGGATGGGAAGCCAGTTCATCGCAGGCTACATTCCCAGTATTTTTACTGGTACCCATTTACATATGCTGCTGGGTAGATGGAGGCACACTTGTGGTTAAGACCTTGCCCTGGGGTCTTAGCACGGTGGGGGTCAAATAATGGCATATCTAAGGAATAAAAAAACCAAAACACAACAGTTTAGTTTCTTACAACAGCACATTCTAAAGTCCTCCCTAATGAAGACTTAAATATGCAGCTTTAAAAAGTGCTGACAACTTACAGAACATGTCATCATATCAACATTCATATATCATTTGGTATTTAATAACAATCGAATGATGTTTTAAGGCCTTTTATTGTTAGGTATAGATTATGTGCAGTTTTACGTAAATTAATCAGTACTGTATTGTAAAATATTTCGAAGGGCTTGTGAGTTGCGGTTTCTTCTGCTTTTATAGAAACTTAATCAAAACGTTCCGACCAATTGTACACTCTGGGATAGATTTACCTTCCTTCCATTATGTAATGTTAGAATAATGAGAATAAGCTTTAAGACTAAAAGTCTATAGATTTTTATTGTTATTAAAAATAGCAAGCTTTATTAATGTATGCACATATTTTTAAAATTAAAATCAGCCTATTATTTTGTGCCATCATTTTATAAAACAGTAAAACTCATCAGCCTTAAACAGCTGGGCAAATTGTACCTGATAAGTGAGTCGGCTCACATAATATCGACTGTATTTCATTTGCTGCTGTTAATTCTATTTTTATCTATCTATTTATTTATTTTAATGTAGAGACATTTAATTTCATCATTTCTGAAAGCATTTTTGCTCTGCACAATTTCTTTGGATGTGCCTCAGTCTTTTGCACAATACTGTGTGTGTGTGTGTGTGTGTGTGTGTGTGTGTGTGTGTGTGTGTGTGTGTGTGTAAGTGTAAGTGTAAAATACTGCAAGCCTTCAGAAGACAAATCTGTTAAAGTCTAGCATGATTTTGTACACACAAATATCTATATATAGCAAAGCACATACATTCATTTATTTATTTATATGAATTTGATCAAATCTGGACTACAAGGGTAGCATCCTGAAATAGTACAGTCAAAAATTGTAGAAACAAAAATGTAGTAGCTTGGGGTATGATCATCATACATCATTTATGTTTTCATGAATTTTTTAGTCTGCAATGCAGCTGCAACAAGTTGATTAGTAGAAATGCTGTGGCATGCACTGCAATACTTCACTTCACAGTGAAGCAGATAACAATGTTATTGGAATCATTAAGAGTAGAAGTAGCAAAACTGCTTTTCAATCCAGTATCAGTGAGAACCGATACATAATGTAACTTCCTTAACATTCAGAAAAAAGGCCGAAATACAATGTAGTGTATGTGAATTACGCCATCGAAGGTGCTGGGAGTCGATCTCAGGTATAACTCCAACTCCTAGAGAGATGATTCCTCACACCAACGCATTATTTCACCTCATGCAAATACGAAAAGGAAAATTAATTTAACTGAGTGCTTTATTTGGTGTGACAGCCGATGGATATCAGAAGGTAGTACTGTATATACCACACAGGAACGGCGTGATCTGGTTGGTTCACTGTTTGTCCACAACACAAATTTGGAAATTAAAAAAAAAAAAAAAAAAAACATTGTTGTGTTTGCTTTGTTTATGTGCCTAGGTAGAACATACTAAAAGGACCATCCACCTCAGGCTCAGTGGAGATTGCTGAATAATCCTTTATTATCCAGGGTGAATGATTGATTGTAATTCGCTTAGAATTGAACTTAGGAAACCTGGAACAGGGTTTGACATGCGGGTGACATTCTCTGTCAAAGGATCATTATTCAGACTTAAATATAGTTCCAAAATACTGTATGGAACCAGAAAAGGTACAGTGGATCCAAATCTCCGAGGGTGAAAGTGCTTAAATTTTGCATTCTTTTTAATTTTAATGACACATTTTTAATTACTAATGATATAATCGATTACAATATAAATGAAAAAGTCAAATATTTGAAATATTTGCATGGATTTCAGGTTCTTTGCATTTGATATCTCTCCTTTTTCTTTTGCTTGAATGATATGGCAGGCTGGCAAGGACTCCACTGCAAAACCTTCTAATACATTATTGATCCAATTCATCAAAGTGTTGTCTGGAGCAATTAGGAAAAATCTATCTATCCATCTATTTATCTATATATTTATGTATTTATGTATTTATTTATTTATTTAACAAACCAGTTAAGATCTATAAATAATTATTACTAATTTAATTACATTTATATAGAGAATCATAGATAATACAATGTAACATATTTATTGTTTATTTTCTTTGTTTCATATGTTTTAGAATTCCAAAATGTTTATTATTTTTAGTTGAAAAACTCCGGATTTTAGAATTCAAAATTCAAGATCTTTATTTTCCATTTGTGCACAAACAGACAGTTTGGGCACATAGGAATTCTTGTGCAGGACTGTTTAGTAATTTATAGCAGAAAGAAATACTGAAGGCAGATAAATAAAAAGAGAATCAACTGGCAAAAAATATAAACCAGCCAAAGATATATAAATATATAATATAAAAATTATATAATAATATAATTATATGAAAATATAATAGTAAATTAAAAAAAAAAGGTATCAACACTATAAGAAAATCTCAAAATATATACAGCACAAATGTACAATTGTAAGTGTGGTACAGAGTTTTCTCATATTCCGTGCAATCTCAGAAGTACAGCAGGAACTCATTTACATGTCTGATAAATAAAAAAGTGCATTACAATGTGATCATTTGCAGTGATGTATTCTCAGTAGTTGCAGCTCTAGTGTGAAATATTCTTAGATCATTTTCTAATATGCTTCATTTTTTATTGTTATGCCAGCCATATCTCTTGTTCTGGTGTGTTTTCTTGCCAGTGAAGAGGAGTGTGAAGGGTGAGTGACAGGAGCCGCTGTTTTACAGGCTTGTTAAGGTATACAGCAGGTAAAATGTCAATTAGGAAAAGGCGAGCAGATCAGATTGCCCGCCGTCCTCCTTGTTCCACTCTATTAATATTTATCATCCACCTCTGCCCCTGGGCCCCCGGGCTCCATGGGTAATGATGTGCTCTAATGTCTGCCTCTTATTACCACCCTATGTGTCAGTTTATCTCTCTCTATAGCTACATGACCTATTACATGTGTTTAAGCCAACCTACACGTCTGGCTATAAAGCAGGCCGTAGCTCTTGAAGGCCTTTGTCTCTGCCAGACGTTTTAATTGGAAACCTGTCCATCTTCATTCCCACCCAGCAGATAAGAGGCAGCTGAATTAGAGCGAGAATGAGGCATTATCATGTGACAGGAATTGTGGGTCTGGAACAGTGACATGGATCAGCTCTGCGTGACAGAGTAATCTTGTCTGGTTTGCCACAGTTTGACATTTCCTCTGGGAATGGGATTAGCCAGCCTGTAAATTAGACATTGACGGTGTCAGTAAATATTGATTACATTTAAATACAGTATTTAACATTTTGCATATTTGTATCCAGGCTAATTTTCTCAAACATTAAAATGTTTATAGCTGCAGTCCTTACTGTGCAAATCCATCAAGCATTCCATTAAAGTCGACTTAAACACGTGTCTTTGGAAGTGTACACTCTTAGTGTGTGTGCCGTGTTCAAAGTAAACCCAACCATGTTATCTCCCTCGGGTAAGCTGTGTTTGGGCTGCTGAAACATTGGTGTAACAGCAGCAGATGTTATCAAGAATGAGGGAAAGGCACTCTGTCAGGCCATGAAACTTTATCTGAGTAATGGCTGGAGGCCAACAGTGTGTCAAAGTGTCCTAAACAGCTAGCCGAAAACTGCTAACCCTCTGTTTTATCCTCACACAAAGCTTAGGGAAGCTCAGGTATAACTGGTGTTGCCAGGAAGAAGACCTGGAGTAGTCTGCTTAAACATGACACCCCCAAACAAAAATCAAAAATAGTTATATAAGTAAACATTAATTCAGTTCTATTGCTTGTGTTTAAGAGTTTTAAGCATTGAAGGTCTGTGGTTCTACAATAGTAAAAAACACCAGTGATGACTTGCTGCCTGGAAGAACTCTAATACAGCGTTATATCTGACAACAGGGTTCACCCACCTCATACCATGCATTCTTGAAATCCATTACAATGCTGTCCAAGTCAAAGCTAATATATAGATTTATACACTGTGTAAAAGTGGCGCTCCGAATAGATGCCTCTATTGATAAGTGTCTGAGCCTAGATTTGTGATTTCCGCATTCATTTGTTTCACCTTGTCGTTTGCTCTTGGATCATTAATTTCCCTGCAAGTTTCTCTGCCCACCTGATTTCGATTGTGTGTATTTTATTCTGTGCAAGTCTGAGTGGTGGTGTATGAGCCAGTCCTTTTTGGGTTTCAGTTTTGTTATTAATAAAATAAGTTTTATTTTGGGCTTATCGGCTTACAGCCTTATTGGCATTTCTGTGTTGGGCACTGGACAGACATGAAACAACCAGCCAAGCCATGCTTCATGTCTATGATATAAGGGACAACAACATCCTTTTTTTTTGTAATTTATTTTTTTTTTTATTAATGTTGCAGTACACTGAGTCAACTTCTTCATTTTAGGCTTTTGTTTGGCTCCAAATATAGCACAGCCTTGATACCGAAAAGAGCTGCTTCATTCCTTCCTTTTACTTGATAATACAATTCACATAGTACCAGCAAAGAAGGTGGAGCTAGAATGCCTTGCCAGTGGTTTCTTTTGAATTGTAATATTGCACACATGCTTAGACCTCTTTTACTATCTTTTCTTTATCTGTGCTTGATTTGTTCGGAAGGGTGGGTGAGATCACTGTGTTAAGGTCGTGAGGAAGCTGTATAATGACTGTATCAGGTAATGCTGCTAGCCATGCGCACACGGTTCCCTCCTCTTGTCAAGACAGTGGTGCATGCATAACCAGGTGAAAAATATGGCGAAGTAATTCCATAGGCTCTCATATGGTGCAAAGTACAGAGCACTGTGAGGCTATTTGAATGGAGGAGATGTCAGTGGAGCAATATTGTAGCACCATAACTCTCCGAGGCCATCAGTCAAGCTTTCAGGAGTGCAAATACACAGCACACACATCCACTCAGGCCGACCCCGACACACACTCACACACTCACACACCCACACACACACACGAGCACACACATGAGCACACACGCACACTCTCTCCCCAGACATATGTTGAGCACCAATCAATGAGCCTGCCATCAGAAGTGAATTATTAAGAGGATAAGGCAGGCTGGGGCTCACTGGAAAAAATTGGGCTGAAATATACACACAATTAATGGATTGTACAGAGAGGTGGAGAACGAATGCCTTTATTATAGCGAGCCTAATCTGTGGAATCGGAGTTCACGCTCTCCTTGGCGCTATCACAGCAGTGTGCCTATAACATCCACTTATGTGTGTTTTCCCTCTCTGTTGTCCCCCCACCGTACACACACACACACACACACACACACACACACACACACACACACACATGCAGACACGGGTGCAGAGCCAGGGGCCTCATAAAACCAGGCTGATGAAGTGGTGTGTATATGGTTGGATTAGTTTAGTGGGGGCATCAGGATATAGGGTGAGGAGTAAATCAGATGGGTGTGTGTGTGTGTTTACGTGTTGACCAGACACAGATAATGATGTGATTGGAGTGTTTGGGGGCCAGCTGCTCTGTGTACATTATGGTGCATGGCCCTTGCTGTGACTCCTGTGTGTGTGTGTGAGTGTGTGAGTGAGTGTGTGTGTGTGTGTGTTTGTGTGTTAAATTATAATAATATTAATAGAGTTGGTCGTGGGCTAAGCTAAGTTGCTCAGCTAACCCCCAACACTGGCTCTATTCATCCATGAAAAGCAATCACATTTAGAATGAAAGTATTTAAAGTAATTTGACCATATTTGAATTAGATTTTTCCCCATTAAATGCATTTTGAACACCTTGCTGCAGGGAACAGCTAGGCCTCCAGTCCTCAGTATTGCTTAATGCTGGAGACCAGGAAAGATTGATGTATAAGAGCAAATTCCAGTCTGGCACAACCGTAAATGTGGATAGCAGCCAAGACTTAGTTAACATGCTAAACCTAGACAGCCTAGACTTGTTTAATAAAAAACAAAATGTGGAATGAACATATCTGATGCTAATTAAATGTTTTGTTTATTTTAAAGAATCAGACTTTTTTATCCACCAAACACGACTTGGCTCTTTCATAAACTATTTGATGGTGAGAACATACACTTTTTTGCTTATTTTTATATTTGATTTAAATAAGGAGTTTGCATGCTCTCCCCATGCTTGTGTGGGTTTCCTCAGAATATTCTGGTTCCCCCCCACAACCCAAAGACATGCACATTAGGCTATTTGGCTGTTCCAAATTACCCCTAGTTGTGAGTGTGAGTGTGAATGGTTGTGTGACTGTTGGCCCTGTGATGGCCTGGCAAGCTGTCCAGGGTGTACTCTGCCCTCGCCCAGAGTCAGCTGAGATGGGCGCCATCCTCCCCGCGACCCTAATTAGGAATAAGCGGTTCAGAAAATAAATGAATGAATGAATGAATGTTATAATGTCATAATAATGTTATTACAAGCTATCAGTTGATATCCAATTCAAAGTTATGGAATAACTGCTAAATATCATTTAATATGCTGTATGTGAGGATAAGAGAATTTATCTTCAATTAAGCTGGATAAAACATTTCTGGTTTCTCATCAGTGCCCGCACCCAGAAATTGGTGCTGTATCTAAGTTGTTTTTTGTTTTTCTTGTTTTTTGAAAATTCACCCTCAAAACCTCAGAAAATGCCTCAGACAACGTAATAAGGACAGAGAATGTGATATCATGTTAGATGCTGTGATTGTGACCCTGAAATTGGTTTAATTCTGCTTAAAATAGTTATATTTTCTGGATAAATGCAAGGATGCTGTTCTATAGACAGTTGATCAGAGTTTCAGAGTTTAATACGTGTTAAATGTACATGTAAAAGGATATATCGCTTCAGTCACTTAATCTACATTTAGCTGTAAAAGCTTTCAACAGTCACCTCATTTCTCTATTAAAAAAATAAATGCGTGCCACAATTACAAGTTCTGATGAACCCGGGGATTTTTTTTTATCCGGCCTAAGCTGTGCCAAAAAAAACCCTGCAGGCTAATTTTTTAACTAGTTTTTGCCAATCCTTTATTTTAATAAAACTGTGAAAACAGAAATTAGAAAGAGACAGATTAAACTGAGTGAGATCCACCATAGATTTAGAGTGCACCATTAATTTAAAAAGGAATGGGGTAAGGTAGAAAGAAAGGGGGAAAAAAACGCATTTCAGCATTTTAAGATAGTGGAACTAAGGGGGAAAATGAGCTTGCATGAGCTATTTCATCATAATCTCCATTTGATTTGGATTGACTTTCTCTCCATTCCTGATTCAGGATCAGTCTAAAACAGTATGAATAATGAAACATCAAGTCAGAATGCACTTAATGCAGCATTTCTCTAAACCTGGAAAACAATCCATTGTAAAAGTGCATTTTCAGACGTCTTCGGTGCCAATTTGCACATTATTGCTGCTAATTAAAACAAATGGCCTCAGAGAATGAGATAAGAAAGAAAATCAAATTGTGACTTCCGTACTGTCCTGCTGTTTGGGCCCGAACACCACCTCGCAGCCTTGCTGCATCAAAATCAAGCTACGCTGATTAAACAAATTAATGGCACACATCTGTAGGGACATCTTGAGGCTCTGTGTTAGTCAGGCCATCAAAAACTCCCACACAGAAACACAGGCTGCAAGAATTCTCTGCATCTGCACGTTCTTACAGCTTGGGCTGTACAATATGGCTGTTTACATATTTAAAGCAAATATGTTGTGCATTTAAGTATACTGTAAAATAGTAAAATATGCACAAACCAGCTACGTAGATGCATGATACAGTAGACAGTATATTGATATAGAGTACACTCTCACACACATTTGCTGAGCCTCTTAATCCCACCCTAAAGTGACACAGGAAGGCTGGAGCCTATCTCAGCCGACACTGGGCGAAGAACAGCTTGCCAGGCCATCGCAGGGCAACACACACACACACACACACACACACACACACACACACACACACACACATACACACACACAACCATCTACACTCACACCTAGGGGCAATTTGGAAAAACCAATTAGACTTGTCTTTGGATTGTGGGTGGAAACCAAAGTTCCCAGAGGAAACCCACACAAGCACAGGGACTGTAATTTATTTTATCATCATGTTTTATTTGGGTAAAATAACTTAAAATGTGTCATATTAGGCTAATCCACCAAACACACACACATACACACACGCACACACACACACACACACACACACACACACACACACACAATCACACACAGGCACATTTTGCACACATATTTATTCCGAGAGACAATTTAGACAAATCCCCAATTTGGCACGTTTTTGTGGGGTGAGAGGAAACCTACACTGACTCAAATACTTTTGAATCCCCAGACTTTGCTAGCCACACTTGCTTCTGTGTTAATAGTTAATCACATACACATGGTTACATTAGTTATTGGTTTAACATTATAATTATCATGCTTTGGAATGAAATAATAATAATAATAATAATAATAATAATAATAATAATAATAATAATAATAATCAAATTAGATTTTGTGTGTGTGATTTTTGCATTGTATATATAAATATGGGTTTGGAATTATATACAGAGCATGGCTTACTTATGAAGCATGTACTAAATTCAGAATCATTAGGCCAAAGAGCCATCATTGTCGACACAAAGCTTATCTCAGCTCAGAACACGGAGCTCACCTGACCTGCCTCTGTCATGGTTAATATATGTAAAAAATAAACTATTAAAATCTCATTTTAATTGCTTTCCTTTATTTTTTCGTTTATTATATCTTAAAGAGATCTAAAGCAGCGATGTTACACAGCTCTTATGCTTCCTGTGCATATCCTCAGAGCTCACATAGCTGCATCTGTTATTTAAAAAGAAAAGAAGAATAAAAGACTGTTTTAGTTTGCTTTTCTTTTTGTTTTTATCACTTAAACTCTGAAAAATATTTAAAGAGAGACTGTTACACAGGGGCAGCTCAGCGGTTCAGAAAATGAGTGAATGAATGGACTGCTCTTATGCACATATGCTCGGAGCTCACCTCCGTCCATCTTGTTGTTTTCTTTTTTAATTAAGAAATAAACCATAAAAATATTGTTAGAGTATTTTTTTTGTTTGTATGTTTGTTTGTAGAATATACAAACTTATTGTCTCTTAGTGAGAACCACCTAGCCTTCAGCACATTCTAGTTAATTACTCTATTTAATACATTATGTTTTTGCTAAAACAAAAATTATTCTAACATGCCAATGTGAAACATGTAAACAAAAAAATTGATAAATGTTATTTTCACACAGTATTTTTTTCAATCAATAGAGGAAAATATACTTCAAATGTCAGTTTGTTTAATTATTAATTTGTTTGGTTTTTGTTTCTTTATGTATTTATTTACAGCTTCTAAAACTGTTATGCTGCATGGATGATGCAATATACAAGGTATATAAGACCATTAAAGTTTTCTTTACTCTAAAGCCACCATATAAACCATAGCTTGATGTGTAGTAATGAAAATATTTGATTTCCGACAGTTGTATAACACAATTTTCTTGTGGTCTCCCACATGGCCTTTGTACTAGCTTTAAACATTTGAAAGTAGCTTTTTTTCCATAAGTGTTTAGCAAATTGCACATAATGCCTTTGTGTGTATGTATGATTAGTCTGAAACACAGTGAGCATTGCAGACCTGCTGTCAGAATTACTGCTTCTATGATTTATTCTAGCCAGAAAACATAAACATTTTTTTTTTTTTACATAATCGCAACATTAATCCAGTTGTAAAATATGTGCTATTGTCTGCAGAGACAGTACAGATGTGTCACATGGTGTAAGCAATACTTTGTATTACAGGGAAAATGTGCAAGTGGAACCACAACAGTTAAAAAACAATGGCTCAAAATCCTCATATTTGTGACAACTATTAAGACATAAAGCATGAGTGTTGTGTGTGTCTGGAGCATTAGGCAGATTTAAGACAGAAAATTCTGATTTTGAGGTGCACATTGCTGCTCTAAGTGACTGAGATGAATTGACACTTCAGGCCATGCTGACATTGATGTATAAGGGGAATAAAAAAGAGGAGCTGCTATAGAGAAAAAGGATCAAAACATTTCCTGCAATGGGCTTCAAATCCAGTGCAAGCATGTACAGACTTCCCAAGATGGATGTTATAATTGAAGCCAAGAGAAAGTGGTTTAAAATGATTCTCAAGCCCTGAACTAAATGAACTTCACAGTGAGTCTACATACAGTATACAGAAATGTTCAAGCACAACATTGTTTCATAGGTTTTTTGTTTTGTTTTGTTTTTGTGTGTGTGTTTTTCTTTCCTTTCTGTTTTACTAAATAATGGCACATTTGGCAGTAAATTAATGACTGTAATAAATTATAAATACTCTCCTCTGCCAAATTTGGCACTCTAAAAGGGATGTGATGATCACAGCCACAAAAATAACTATATCCATGCCTTTCTATTGTTATTCATGCCCTTTACCTGCATGAGGGTTTCTGCCTTCTGTCAATGACTAAAAATAGAGTCTACAAGTCTACTGGCCTACCAAGGAGATATGACTATCCATCCACCCATTATTCATACCGCTTATCCGTCATGGTCATGGAGGAAGCTGGAACCAATCCCAGCCAACATTGAGTGAGAGGAGGGCTGCATCCCGAACAGGTCACCAGTCAATTGCAGGGCTGACACAGCCACAAACAACCATTCACACTCATTCACACCAATAGGCAATTTAGAGTAGCCAGTTGATCTAATATGGAAATATTAGTTTTGTGGAGAGAAAACTGGAGCACCAAGAGGAAACCCAAACAAGCATATGGAGAACATGCAAAAAGATTCAAACCCTGAGGGGGTGAGAGCCAAAAGTACTCACGACCCCAACACATGAATATCATCTTTCCAAAATATATTATATAATTTGTTTTGATGATGATGATGATGACCATATTGACGATAACCATGATGATGATGTTGATATGTGTACATTCTGAGTCATTTTCATGCTCATCTATGACCCCTTACATCCTGCGTGTCAGGTGAAATTCTGGAAAGGTCTTTCAAGTTTCATCATAGAATATAAATAGCAATTATTCATCTCAGACAAGGTGGACATCACTGAGTAGTCCCTGAGGCAGAACATCTGTTTTAATAAATACTACACTGTGTGCACAATTATTAGGCAAGTGATTATTTTGACCATATCATCATTTTATCCATAAATTCCAACTCCAAGCTGTATAAACTTGAATGTTTATTTGAGGGAGGGTGTGGCCTAAGGAGATCAACACCCTATATCATGTTGTGCATAATTGTTAGGCAGATTCTTCTCCTCAGGAATAATGGGCCAAAAAAGAGATTTAACTGACTCTGAAAAGTCAAAAATCTTTGAAAAGTCTTTCAAAGGAATGCGCCACTCTTGACATATCTAAGATATTGAGGCGTGAAAACAGTATGTTTTGTTGCAAGTAGTCAATAGCGTCGCAAGAAACATGTCGAGAAGAAAAGACACAAATTAACCACCGAAGATTTGAGAAGAATCAAACATGAAGCTGCCAGGAACCCATCATCCTCCAGTGCTCCATATTCACAACTGCAACCTACCTGGAGTGTCAAGAAGTACGAGGTGTTCAGTTCTCAGAGACACGACCGAGGTAAGAAAGGCTGAAACCCGACCACCTCTGAACAAGACACATAAGTTGAAACGTCAAGAATGGAACAAGAAATATCTGAAGACAGATTTTTCAAAGGTTTTGTGGACTGATGAGATGAGAGTGACTCTTGA
>JAOUQZ010000039.1:20450601-20468216 GCA_028564935.1 Neosilurus hyrtlii
TATACATACATATATATATATATATATATATATATACATATACATATATAACCACAGACATACTCACACCCTGCACACACATGGACCTGCACAGGTGCCACATGTAGGAGGAAGGGGATCTTCAGGGAGCCCCTAATCCCAACATTGTGAACTGAGAACATTTTTCTCTCATTGGTTGCTCGTGATTCTGAGGCAAGAGAGGAGAGCTCTCCCATGAGGCTGAGCACAGCCGGGTTCAGATATGTCACGTACGTGTGGTTAATAGCACAGATAAATCATTATTTTAAATCCCAACCATTTCTCATTTCTTACTAGGTAAGAGAAACAATGATGGGGATTTTTTCACAGACAGGCTCTAATTATATTGAGAGGTAGTGACCTTACATACATTTACTCAGAATACACACAAGGAGAGCTGATTGTGTTTGAGGATGTATTGGATTTTCGTACTTAATGTTTGCAATTCATGGAAAAGTTGTTTCACCTGATAGAGCTTGAGTTCCCTCTATCTTTCTCTAGCTATCTTTATCTGTATCTTCTAGGGCTGCATTTGGAAACTGAAATTTAAACATCAAAACCCAGAAACTTTATTTATTTTGTTTAATTACATTTGAATGTAGAAAGGCTGGCATTGTTAACAGGATGTTTAACTCTTACAGTTCCTCAGTCCTAGCTTAAGTTCATTATTGGATTGTTTATTTGTTTGGATTTATTTTACTTCCTCCCAAAAGGTTGTTTTATCCTCGGTTTATTTGCCTGATTGTTAGTAGGATTATGCAAAAAGTCGAACGCAGATTTTCATGAAATTTCTATCAGAAGTAGGACTTTGGACAAGAAAGACTCCATGAGAATTTGGAATTTTTAAAGGATTCTTTAACTTTGTTAGATTAAATGATTTTTCTGGAAGTGTCGTATTACAACAGGCCCTGCAGGGGTGTTGTGTCCATTCATTCATTTTCTGAACCACGTAATCCTAATTAGGGTCGTGGGGAGGCTGGTGCCCATCTCAGCTGACTCTGGACGAGGGCAGACTACACCCTGGACAGCTTGCCAAGCCATTGCAGGGCAGAAACACACTGACGGCTATGCAGCCTACTCTTGACGAAAATCAGCAATGGTTCTTTTACATGCCTCCCACCATAGACAGTGAGAGACATGGCTGGTCTTTGATTGACCTTGGGATCAGTAATCCAGCACCCTACCACCAGGACACTGCTCCGGGGGTGTTGTGGGCTTTCTGTTATTTTCTTAAAAAAAGAAAATAAATTCTACCAGAGGTGGGCTTTTGGACAAGGAGGACTCTGATTGATTACGGAAATGATCTGGTTAAATCTAGGATTCAGGAATGTTCTAAAGGATTGTTTACCACTGTGAGATGATTACATTTTGGTTCAGATGGTTGGATTGCTAAGTTTGGTTGAGGTTTGCACTCTTTGAGTGCTTTTGTTTTATTTTGTAACAAACTGCAAAATGTTCTTTTCCATTTTACTGTAGTTTATATCTATTTAACACTTCATTCATTTCAGTTACATTCCTAGCAGTCACAATTTCATAAAATTATAAATGAATTTTCTCACATTTAATTTTTTTTTTAAATGCCAAAGAGCCTGTCTTCTTCACATTGCATGTTATTTTTTTTATTTATTTAAGCAGATTTATTTGTTTAAGTTGAAGATAAGTGAACTCTTCATCTTTTAGTTTTTATTTCCAGTGTCACATTTTATAATATTACCTGCACTCTGGTGCCTCAAAGGTACACCCATTTCAGGGATGAAGTGCACCCTGACCGCCAACATCTTACTTCTCTGGCATCAGAAACTCATGCTCTTGAATTGTAGGATGCCTTCAATACCCATAATGGACTTGGCAGTGGTCTATGTGTTGTGCCTTGGGCTTTTCACTCTCCTCTCTTATCCAATCACCTTATTCTAATGCATGTGCAATGTTTACTCAACTTGCTATACATTTACATCAACCCATAACCACAGGCGCTACTCACGGCAAGCACTTAATCGAATTAGCAGGTATTGTGCATCAGATTTTGAACTCATACCAGACTTGACTGCTCCTCTGCTCTTATTCACCAGGCTCCTACATTGCTCTCTCACTACTGGTTTAATTGATGGCTTCTGTCTGTGATTGATTTTTGAGTTCTTGGTCTGCATCTCTTTATTCTTGTGCTGCAAAAGAAGTTCTCCAGTTAAACATAGACTTATATAATAATAATAATAATAATAATAATTCATTACAAAATGTAGCATATTGGAATCATTCTTTATTGACCCTAACAGACATCTTAGCCCAGGACTGATTTTCTAAAGTATCTTTAATCTACTTGAAGTCAGCTATACATGAATGAGTGGATAAGAAATGCATACGCTGCCTAAATGCTCTTGTGATGCATATTCCTTACATGCCTTTGCAAAAACTAATTAGCTTTCCATGCTTTCCCGCTGTGGTTATGCGAAGATAAACACACAGCGAATCGCTGGAATGGTTTTAGCCTCTCGTTTTCTAACAATATTAAATGTTCACAGACCAATTGATTTTAAGTGGCTCTTAACCCGAGTCAGGGGAATGAACAATGACTTTGTCGTGCACCCTGTCCCAACAGCAGCAAAGTGTATCTTGTAAATGAACTAGATGCTCCTAATAAGAGAGGATAGCATCTCCGAGACCCATAATGTGCTCTTGCTTCTCTCGCCTGAACCCCTTTAAATTGATTTTTGTCAGGAAAATTAATATAGTGTATTCAAGATTATAGGAAGAGAGTGCTTTTCTGGTTATGAAGATCATAAGACTGAGTTTATACATAAATGAGGCTAATAAAAGGGTCAAATATGAGCTGATATATTGTGTTATTGGTGATGGGTGAGATTTTACGGTTAAAAAAGCCTTCAGTATGGGATTTTGTGCTTGTCTATGGGAGAATTTACTGAAATTACGAGTGATGTTGCCTGAATGGGAGCCTTTATTAGCATAAAGCTAAAGTGTGCTCGAGTGGTAGGTCGTGTGACTCGGAGCTAATAGCAGCAGCTGTATTTTACAGTAAGATTGAGTGCACCTGAGAGTGAGCGAATGAGACGGAAGAAGAGATGGAACTGAGATGAATGAGTGTCGTTCACAGGCCACCTGGATGACGGGAAACCTCCATGTGAACTTGTGCTGGACAGAGAAACCCACTCATCAAGCCAGCAAGTAAACATAACCATATTTCGGATTCTAATGCTTTCCAAGCGGACTTTAATCACAAACAAAGGCTCCCCGTGTCAGCGCAGCTCATGCGCGAATTTCACCCACAATGCCTAGCTTGTGTGGCCATCCTCAGTTAATTAGTACCTTGTTAAATGCTCCTGTAATTAGATCGCATGCTATATTCCTTTACTTGTGTTCAGCCCCTTAATTTTAACTGCTTAATGACATTCCAGTTCTATTCCCTCGTTCTAACCTGTATCGAGTTCATAAGAAAACTCTGTAAGAAAAATCTTATCTAATAGAAAAATCTCATGTCAATAATCTGTTAAGAGTCTTTCAACACTGTTCACTTTTAAAAATATAAAAAATCTTTTTATATTCATAAAATATTTAATTATTTAAAATAGTCATTTGGATACAATTATGTCTCCTAGTGGGCAGAACGGTGACGTAGTGGTTAGCATGTCCACCTCACAGAACGAAGGTCCTGGGGGCGAGTCCCAGGCCCCGGTGTTTCTAGGTGAAGTTTGAATGTTTTCCCCATGCTTGCATGGGTTTCCTCCAGGTACTCTGGTTTCCACCCACCGTCCAGAGTCATGCACATTAGGCTGACTGGCTGTTCCAAACTACCCCTAAGTGTAAGTGGGAATGGTGGTGTGTGTGTGGTGGTCCTGCGATGGTCTGGCGAGCTGTTCAGGGTGTACCCCACCCTTGCCCAGAGTGTGATAGACTCTAGCCTCCCCGTGACCCGGGTAAGATTAAGCAGCTTGAGTGAGAGAGTCGGTTCTTTTCAGTTAATCATTTAAAACATACACACACACACACACACACACACACACACTGTGTACACTGTGTACTGAAAGGGACAGAGTAGCCCAGGAAGTGAATATCAGTTCATTCAGACATTTTAATATACCTTGACATTGAAAATGATGAATGAGTGGTTAATATATCTGTAATATGATTTGGCACAATAAATCTACACCTTGCTGCTTTCATTCTGGGTTTTTTTCCCATGCAACAACATGAAAGCTGGTTGATTCAGAGAATATGCGTTTTAATATACTGTATTTGTTTGTTTTGCCTTCTTGAGAGTTTAATCAGAATTATCACCTGTACAATATATCAAACCAATAATGAAAGAGTAGAACGAGGATGTGGCGTTCCATATAATATATAAAAGTGAAAGGTACTGGTACTAAACACTGGGTTTTATAAGAACTTTCCTGCCTTCCCACTATCTATACGTCTGGCCATTTTTTGGCTTTACCCCCTGAAAAGCTGGGAACAACAGCGTTTTATGATTCAGGAGAACATCTGCGTACAGAAACTCCTCTTTTTCTTTTATTAATCACTATTATTATATACCGCCCCCACCCTCTTGCATGGCATAATTTCTATTAGAGAAACCTTTCTACCAACTGCCAGCATAGCCTCCCCATGCCCTCTCTTTCTCCCTCGTCCTCTCTGCCGATGCACTGAAGTATAACTAAGCTAGCATGGAGGATATCCTGTTCAGGCCCGGCCAACTTTACATAACACATCATCGGCAGGCATCCGCTTTTACATAAAGACAAAGACGCAGCAAATACCGTCCAGAGCCGGGACTTAACGGAGATGAGGGAAAGCGAGCGGCTTTTTCTCCGCTCCCTGTAAAGCGGCTTCACGGCTCTGTGCTCACTGTTTGTGTCGCGAGAACGCCTCTGACATTAGCTGTGGAAAAGGAGGCCAGCTTCTCTTGCAGAAGGATACCTTTTCTCAGCCAACTCTTTAACGCTTGAAAATTCAGCATGACCCTCCAAAAGGCAACAGATTATACGCCGTCCCCTGAGGTGGAAACCTAAAACCTGGGGCTTGATTTGTACCGACCCTTCTGGATTGTAAGCCAAACAGCTCCACAATTGATGTTTTGATTGAGCAGAGCAATATGTGGTCATATAAATGTAATAGTCCTGTAGTGCAAGGGCCATGTGAACTCATTTTGGCGTAGCCTTGTGTGATTGGAGAGGACAGCATCAGAAAATGAGAAACATACTGATAAATTTTTCCCCAAACAGACTGATATATGGCATTAAGATGTCTCTGCAGTATATTTTATTGTGGCCCACTGCTATAAAGCTGTATCGAATTGGACATCTGGAGGGGACAGTATGTCACTGCAAGGCCACTAAGACATAACACCTGGCTCTTCTTGTGCTTGTGTTGCCAAATGCCTGCCTAGTCGTGTCGACGTGTCAGAGTAGTGCCAGAGAGATGACCAATCAATCTACAGCAGAGACACTTCCAAACCTGCAGTGGACAGTGTCCACGGCCATTTTAGCATTGCTTTATATAAGAAGCTTTGTTGCCAGACCTACAATAAAGGATTTTGTGGTTTGAGCTTCACATAAGGCATTAAAGCTGCAGTGAATGCACTGAAGTAAAAGTAAATACATGCTTTTAGTAAAGCCAGTGGGCGGCATGGTGGCGTAATGGGTAGCATGTCCGCTCCACAACCAGAAGGTCTATGCTTGCAAGGGTTTCCTCAGGGTAATTCTAGTTCCTTCCACAGTCCAAATACATGCATGTTAGGCTAATTGGCTGTTCCAAATTGCCCCTAGATGTGAGTGTGAGTGAATGGTTCTGTGTGTGCGTGTTGGAACTGTGATGGTCTGGCGAGCTGTTCAGGGTGTATCCCACCTTTGCCCAGTGCAGGCAGAGGTAAGCTTCAGCCTCTTTCCGACCCTATTAGCAGTTTGGCAAATAAGTGAGAGAGAGAATAATGCCAATCCTGTGGCAAAGATCATGTGATCATCTCGACAGTGGACTCCATTCACGTTGTTGATATTGAAATGTATCAAGTTGTCACAAAGTAATTATTTAATGTAGCTCACAGATCAACGAGGTGAAAGTTCAAACTTATAACTACTCTAAATCAGATTAAGCCTCTAAGTGCAAAACATGACCAAACCAAAACGATGCCACGTCAAATCTACTTAAATATTTTACAATATACCTTAAAATGTAAATGCGAGGTCCTTATCCTGTTCACACAACATGTTTACTGGTTGGACGTATCATATGAATATTACAAAATACTAAAAAAAGGCATTGTTGTAATATAGTGGGCAATTATTATTTTTTCTAAATAACTAAGCTTCCTTTATGCAAGTTTTCAGCATTTACATATTCATTTAGAAATCAATCCCTTTTAGTAAACTGGAGAAAAGTGTGACTGCTTGCTTAATTATACACAATCAACTACAAAGGCCAAAAATACATATGTTAGCTCAACACTATAGCTTTTAAGACTGGAGTAATAATAATAATAATAAAAATAATAATAATAGTAATAGACATATCTAGCCAATGTCAAATCCGCTTCAGTTGTGGAGGTAGCTGTGGCCTGATGGTAAGAGAAACAGGTTTGGGACCGAAGGTTCAGTTGTTCGTTTCTCGAACCAACTGGAAAAATGAGTGGGGGTGGGGGTAAGCAGCACCTTCCCTTCCTCCACCCTCATGGCTGAATTGCTCTTGAGCAAGGCACCTAACCCCAACTGCTCTCTGGGTGTTGCAGTGTGTTGCAACTGCTCCAAATCACTTTGAATGGGTTAAATACAGAAGCCAAATTACCCTAGCAGGATTAAAACTGTATATCAAAATTAAAATAAATAACAACTTGTCTCACTTTGGTAATATAATGGATGCATGCCAAAGTTTCCACTTAATACAGTACTGTTTCTCATTTTCGACTATAACAGTTTTTTAAGTCGCATTCTAGCCTACTTTTACTTTTTCTACCTGTGAGGTAAAGCATCAACTCTGCAGTCTTGTGCATGTGATGAGTCCTGAATTTCTATTCGCTTTGTCTGCAGCTTGTGTAGGACGAGATGATGGTGCCGTGCACTTTACTTAGTATCTTACATCCATTTGAACAGCATTTGAACTTAATCCACAAAGAATTCCACAATCCACATTACTCCCAGCCATCTGATAACATTAATTAAATTAATTAACACTGTAAATTAAAATATTGCCATGTTCATGTTTAACATTATAAACTGCCATTGTTTTCTGTTGTCCCAGTAAAAGCTTGGGTTCATTTTTAAAAGTAAAATCCCCAGTAGTATTTTATTACATGCTGAATAAATTTTATTTGTATAGCACCTTTTGCAGTTGACAACTATATAAAGAAGGTAGGCCGTGCCTCCTGTCTATAATAATGGGGAACGTGAGGTTTTTTACACAATTTCCTCCGGGATCAATAAAGTATTCTGACTCTGATTCTGATGCTGAAGCTTTACAGCGTAACCGGATTTGGCTATGAATTTAAGCATTTCTCTGTAAATCTTGTGCATGCCTGATGAGCAAGGCTATGGCAAAGAACTTCCTACTGTTACCCTTCCGGATGGCATTACATGGTGTTAGATGTAGGATACAGATCTACTTGCTGTCAGTTTAGCTGCCTTGTCAGGACCTGGCGTGCTGTTCACTGATGAACTGCTGTTAGATTTTAAAGCTGGACAACCCAGAGACAGCAAGCAAGCACTTCCTTTATGAACATTAATAAAGGAGCTGATATTTGTGTTGCACAGAGGACTGCAATTCCAGCAAGGTTTAACTTGGTACAACTTTCCTTCCTCTAGATTTTGATTCCATATGACACCTGGCTGTCATGTCCTATCCATGTCTTCTAATCCCCTGAAAAGGCTGTAGCTTTCCTTCCCTCTGATACATTCCTAATCCAATCAGATGCATAACAGACGATCGGAGGAGCAGGCCACATATTAAATAGCATGATAATCTAGATTGATGAACATTCGATGTCAACATTAACAATATTTTCAGAAGCAGAGAATAAAGAAAAATCAATGGCCTTTTAGACCTGTCATTTCTAAAAGTATCTATCTAATGAGGATACCTTTTGAAAAGAAACAAATGACACAAGTTGAAATATTCTTTTTAATTATTGGACATCCATAGTGGAATATGATTTACATTAATGAGCCTAAGTATATTAAAAGCATTTTATCCCCCAGCATTCGAAACAATCAAATGATGGCCTTGGCAATGCCACATGAAGTGGACAACGAGAGAGCGAAGTAATGTCATTTTAATTACTAATGGATCCCTCAATTGTTCAGCCTTTGATTTTTCTTTTTTGGCAAATCTAATAACGCGGATAATATTCATCAGATATGCGGGGCCTTTGAGGGATGATGAGATTAGCTTAGTGGCTCATATTTACTTAGAGAGAGTGGTTATTCACCATGCCAGCCACTTAAATCACTGGTTTATTTGAGGATTGAGGTTTCAGGGAGCAATCAAGCTCTTATATCAACTGAAGTAGTGGTCCTTTTAATATATGGAAACTGTTGATTGCTATCTGAGCTGGAATGACTGATTTATTGAACATGGTATCTGTAACCATTGACTGCCTTTTTTTTGTGGAAGGACCTGTGGATCTGAGTGCATCGTCCCCCTGTTTGCAGACTTCTTGAGGGCTTTAGTCATTTGTGTATATATGGACTTTGTGCAGTACGTACGGTGTGTATATGAAACGATGAATGTTGATTAAACCATGACTAGACTGAAGGCTTTATAAGTAAATTCCTAATGAAGACTTACACAGAGGGTTTTCTTCATGAACTTTCCATTGGGGAAACACATTAGCTTCAAGATGACATTATTTATGTTTCTGAGATTTTGATTCAAGGCACCAATCAGCCGGTCTAACTATAAAAACTCAATAACCCATGTAGTAATTTTGAAAACGGTGGGTTGTGATTCCATGTAACTACCTGTAACTAAATTGAAACACTGAAACCAATTTGAAAGCTGCTGGTGCTGTAACTTAAAACTTTAATGTATAGTATTTTTTAGCAAATAAGGGAGAGTTAAGACATCTCGATGGGCACTTTTAATCTGCGCTTAGAGTGATAGTCAGATTTGTTTTCCCAGTCCTTCTTTAAACGAGTCCCGCATTAATACGCCATTGTTTGAAATGACCCCAACAAGGAATTTTGCTATGAGATTATTCAATTATATCAGTACTGTAGGACCTAATTGGTTTTGAACATTAGAAAACGGTGTCATGGAGGGCAAAAAAAGAAATCTGGCATTCTAAAATGCCTCCTTATAAGTCTGACTCACATTATGTATAGTTGCATTATGATTTTTTTCCCCCTCCATCGTTCTCATTCGTTCTGGTTGAATGTCATTGGCAAGATGGCTTTATTGCTTTAGACCAGTGCAGGCGGCCAGGTTGGAGGGTCCTCGGTACGACGGATGAGCCTGGCAGGAAATTGGCAGATGGAAGCATCCATTTCACTGCTAATTACGGGGGCCACCGGCCTCGCCAACTGACAGGGTTCAACTGGGCAATGTAGAGGCTGCCAGCTCCCATCGTGCACGCTTTATAAAACGCTCTTTAATCCTCCTGCACAATATCATTAAGTTTGTAAGTGGATGAACACAATGGACAAGCAATTTAATTAACTTGTACCATTGGATGTTGGAAGGAGAGACTAAATGAAATTAATGCACAATATTTCCCCGGCCGGGCGGCCAACCCCGGGAGCAGCCTGGATTGTTGGCAGGTCTTGCGTGGCCAGCCGGTTTGGCCAATTACGCCTTGTTTAGACCTATCCATAACGTTTTCCACAAAAAGGGGAAATAAAATCAGCGGTTCGCAGATCAATCATATAAGCACGCCACTGGAGTTTAGGGAGCGTTTTAACTAAATGAGAGGAGCACTCTTTCAGACTGCTCTCCATTTCTATTTCTGTTTTTCTGTCTCTCTGTCTGTCTGTCTGCCTGCCTGAACTCCGACTAAGCCATGACTGAAATATTCAATGATGATAGAACAGTTTTTGGAGCTTTTGAGAGGTTAATGTAAGGATTTAAGCACTCTGACCCTTATACAATAGGAACATATTGCATATGCCAGGAAGAATTGGCATCACAGCTCCAAAAATGTTGGTGTGATTGAAACCATGTACTTCGGAGAAATATTTGCAAAATATGTAATGGGCTTTAAACAGTTTTGAAGTGCTGAATAGTACACAATCAAGATACTTTTTTGTAAATCAAGGGTTAAATTTGTCAGAGTAAAACTAACTCCACTACTTACTTATGTGCTGTTTTTCACTCATTAGCAAACTTCGGACCTGTCCAGCACCAGCTTTAATGTTAGCTTAATGTTGCATGTCGCACCAAGTTTTAATACCTAAAAACAGGTGCTAAAAGGATTGGAGTTTAAAGCAAGGGTGTATATTATGAAAACGAATATTAAGAAATTGAAATTTTGTTTACAGCAAACCTTTTTTTCCAAACTCACGAGCAACGGTGATGAAAGAAACTATAACAGTGGATACACAAAATTCTTACACTGTGATTTTGCCCCAATTCTACTAAAACATTTTAAAATCTTAAGTAGAACCATAATGTCTGATGAAGCCATTTTAAATTCTGGAAAAACTTATGACTATGCTCGAAGCATGTATGTGTGTGTGTGTGTGTGTGTGTGTGTGTGAGTGTGACAACAATGAATAGAGGAGGAAGATGGACATTAACATTAGGGGTTATAGCACAGTCTATTGTAGTATTAATGAAAGATATTTAAGTCGAGTTTGGCCTTTGGTAAAAAGCTGTTAAGGTGCCCGGTGGTCCTGGTGCTAATTGACTGACTAAAGAGGAAGTGTGTCAGATTCGATGACTCAGACATAGTTATGCCGGCTCACTTGCTGGATCTCACTTTGTGTAGGACACTCGCTCATGCACCTGCTTCTAGCCTGTAAGCTACCTGGCTGTCTACATGATGTGTTCCAGCCTGTGTATTATTGCAGCAGTGGCTGATGGGTACCACACAGTAATAAACAATGGCTCTGTAGAACTGTGTGTGGAGACTGGGAGAGATCTCAAGTTTCTGCCGCAGTCAACAGGACAAACATTTGATGGTGATGGTGAGTGTGAATGGTTGTGTGAGTGTTGGCCCTGCAATGGCCTGGTGAGCTGTCCAGGGTGTACTCTGCCCTTGCCCAGAGTTGGCTGAGATGGGCACCAGCCTCCCCGCGACCCTAATTAGGATTAAGCAGAATAGAAAATGAATGAACGAATGAATAATATATAGTGAGAGCACTACACATAGCCTTGGTTATAAAAATAACTATAATATCTTTTCTGACAAACTTTTTAATGAGTAGCTTCACTGATATTGGTTTTGACTCCTCATTTCATTTTCATTCATCAAGCTTTCATCACAGTGGAGCATCACAAGATGACTGATTAAGAACTTTTAAGAATTTCTTCTTCAGCAAATAACTGCCTAGATGAGCTTTATGATCTGTAGCATTCTTCTTAGTGAAAAGCTACAATGCCCCACCTCTTTTATTGGTTCTATAATGGAATGTGATGATTTTAAAACAAATAAAGTGTATGTAAAATGTGCTTGATTTGCTTTGAATCAAATTCCAGTCTATACAGGCTCCAATGGGCTTTCTTTTTTCTTTTCTTTTTTTTTTTTTAACCTTTTTTCCAGATTGTGTAAGAACAGGTCCTTCTAGAGTACCATGTACTCCTTATTTCTATCATATGGCAAAAAAATAAAAAATAAAAAATTTGAAATTCTCATTTGGTGCTCTTTCAAGGTTATAGAGTAACTAAAGTGAGCTAACATCATTTTCACTAGGGATTAAATCACAGTGATTCTGAAGCAGGGCAAAAGTGAGTTGATCATCATCAAATCCAGGCCTAGCACCGAGCCCAGAGAGAGCAGCCAACTTGTTATTCAGGATCAGGAGCGAGTCGGCACCTCTCGAGCAGCCCTGCACAAACCTCCAATACTGCACAAACAGGCTGTTTGTCATCCTCAGCAATCACAACACCCAGAGAGAGAGAAGACGAGGAGAGACAGAGCATCAATAACAGGGTGGCTTTTCAGCGGAGAAATACAGATCGAGATGCCCTTGCCTCTCCCCCTTCTCCAATCCTTAGCCATATATGTTTGCCAAACAGCACCTCACTCATTGATTGAGTATTCAGAGTATTGAGCCACGCTGTCTATTATTCATCTGCTGCAGGAAGGCCTGACTGGATACACAGACAAAACTCTCATTTAAAGTTCCTCCGTCACCGGCGCTTATTTTACAAACAGGCTGGATCCAGCAGTGATCCATCAGCGCCTGAAGGGACTCTTGTCTGTGTGTGAGAGCATTCCCTTGACATGTAGACTTCAGCATGTCACAAACTCTGCACTCCTGTTTGTGTATAGTAGAAAAGACGAGTTTAATCAACAAGCACTATAATAGTGAAGCTCCATACTTGGTATATGGTAGAATTTGGTAATGCATTGATCTGATTCTTCAAGGCTTATACAACCATATGTGTGTGCATCAACACATGTACTGCCTCAGCAATCCTGAATGTAATCAAGGCTTGAGCTTACCAACTTTATAAACGGTGATATCCATGGCATAGGAAACATGACCTGACAATCAAAACCTGTGATGTTATTTGTCACCACACGAGGCAATCACAAATAGAATTATAAAATATTTCATAGTTTAATAATGCTTGGAATAAAACTTGTAAACAATGATACATCACTGCAAATGTGTACACAATGATATATCACTGCATTAATAATACCAAACAGTCTTATTTCGATTCAGAGATAGGCTTTTAACACAGGCTTTTAATGTACAATATGAAATAAATTTTGATAATCTCATTTTCAATATTGAGCAAAAAGTAAATAAATAAATACTGATGCTCATGTAAACCTGGGGTAACACTGGGGCCACGATAACTGTGATATCCAAGATTCAACAAAGCATAAAGCTCCACGATTTAAGAGCACGCTTTGAGCAGGAGGCAGGGTGCATCCAAGAGATAAAACTAATGGAATCATCACGATTCGACCAAGTTCCTTCAAGAGCATCACGATTCCACCAAGATCTTTCAAGGCCATCATGATTTCACCAAGTTCCCTCAGAACCATCACGATTCCACCAAGATCTCTGGAGCATCACGATTTCACCAAATTCCCTCAAGACCATCACAATTCCACCAAGTTCCTTCAAGAGCATCACAGTTCCACCAAGATCTCTCAAGAGCATCATGATTTCACCAAGTTCCTTCAAGAGAATCACAGTTTGATCCCATGACCCCCCCACACTCATCACAATTCATTCAAATTGTAGAGATCGTGGACATCATGGCCCAAGTGTAAACCCAGGTTCATATACACAGGTATGGTGCTGCTCGAAGTTGTAGCCATTTACTACCTTTTAGCTTAAATGAGCAGCTGACGTGCTAATCTAAAAGAGTCACACTTGTGCCCTGTTTAAGTCTACTATGCACTTTTTTCCTATTTAAAAGCTTTTATATTACATTCTCTCACTGACCTAACTAAAGACATGATTGTACATGACTAACAGCCTGACCTTCGCCTTGAGCTCCTGACCTATCGTCATCACACTTGAGTATGTCTGCTTTCCGACTCTGTGGCAGAAAGCAGTGCTCTGACTGCTGTGAAAAAATGACTACATTTATGTTTGCTTTATGGCTCATTTTTCAAATAGAATGCAGAAAATCCATTAAGGGTCATGAGATTTTGGCCTCCTTTTCCTCAGTAAGTGCATTCCTCTGGTAGAGTTGGGCATGTAGCGTACTGCTGCGCAGAAGCCTGCCAAGAGGTGTTTCAGACAATTAAGTCTGAGGAAGATTACGTTTCCCTCATTGTTGTTAATTTCGGAAAGTACTGTTTTGCAGGGTGTGATGCAGTCACAGTCCTGCATTGTGCTTCATCTTTCGTTTGCTTTCCTGGTGGAGCGGTGTTCCACCTGTGGCCAAGAATAAGAGTGAGAGAGAGCCTTCCAAGGGCCGGCTGTAAAACCTGCCTTTTATGGCCCAGTTATTGTCTTTCTGTCTACAATTAGTGCGATTAGTCATTTCCTTTCCCATCCCTTCCCTGGCCCGCCCGGTACGCTTAATAGAGTGCATTTTGCTAATGGAAAATTAAATAGTGATCGTGACAGTCCAGTTTATAAATATGTAAAATATACTTTTAATTATTTCAAGTGAATCTGGCAGGTAATCAATAATGCAGGACGTGACAAACATACGCCTGATGCGGGTCATTGTAAAGCAGTGGGTACAAAGATAAGCACTTCCTGTCAGCGCGCTCTGGCTCCAATTAATATTTTGAGGCTGTCATGCCTCAAGACAAATGGATTAATTGTGGCCTGCTAATATAATAGGTTCTTCATGAAGAGCGCCCTGGCTCAGGAGTAGGGGAGGAGCGAAGGGGGAAAACGAGGCAGTTGGTTTGAACTCTGACGTTAAATATTTATTAGATCTCTCGTATATAGAATTTTTATGATGGCTCAGGCCGCTGCTTGGGTGCAATTGTTTACCATTTATTTGAGAAGTGATTAATTGGAGTTTGCTCAAAGTAATCATGACGATGCCATTAGCGATGATTGCTTTCAGAGAGGTTATTTGGTTATAGCTTTGTGTGACAGTAGAACAAAGAGTGACTAACGTGGCATTGAACTCCAGCGGGAGGGGCGGCTGCTGCTGATTTACCTGTTACTGTGACTCAAGGACACACTGGTTAAATAAGAAACGGAATCGTTAGGAATAACTCTAAAGATTTTAATTAGTACCTGTATTCTTATTAACTCAAAGCTTTACCAATGTGCCTTGATGTTCTTAATCCGAAAGGTTTTAAAAACAAGAAGTTAAATGTACAGTCACTGACAAAAGTCTTGTTGCACATGTGGACATTCATGTATCAAAACCTATATCCCACAGACCTATTAACTAATTTTCACCAACTATGACTTTAAATACCCCTCTGATGGTACTGAATAATATGTGCTAGCAGCAGTATTGGAAAGAAATTTTTTCTAGTCTTTATGATTTCTTAAATATGAACATTCCTGTTTTTGCCTGAACAAAAGTCTTGTCGCAAAAAAATTTCACTTTTAAGACTATATTTATTACAGAAAAATAATCAAATGGCCTTGTTTATAACCAAAAATATAATACTGTAGCAAATACATCATATTAAAAAATTCTTCTGCAAACATGGCCATGATTGTACCAGAGTCCCGGGTGCTTGTCATGATGAATATTTATCATATTAAAAGAATCAGACACCTTCAAGATGTTCAAATTACAAATAATAAAAATTTGTAAGTGCTACTAAAAATTGTTGAGGCCCAAGACACTTGTCATCCATTTTTAATACACGGGTAAGCTATTTTAGAGGGCAGCTCATTAATCAAATATTCAGAAAACAGTCTGTTATCAACCCTATGGTGTGAAATCTGAGCCACTGTTTTGTTAAACATAACGAGAAGCAGTAATCTGTTGATATTTCCATCTGGTAATGTTACCACCCATCTTACACAGCTTTGTGATACCGGTGTACTGGAGGTGACCTTATACCATGATGTTTCACTTTTATACATAATTGGCTCTTCGGTGAACTCTGGGTCCCGCGATTTTCTAGATGGTTAGTAACAACAATGGTGGCAAAGCAACATGATATTGAATTAATAATTCATCTCAAATATCATTTTTTTTCTCTCCATGTTTTTTTTCCCCCATGTTGAAACATTTTAGGAGTTTGCAACGTGATCTCAATCTGTGAAAACTGTTCAGCCCAACAAGATTTCAAAAAGTCTTTGTTACAATCCATTTCTGTCTACTCCATATTGGACTTGAGAACTTTGGACTCCTTTTGATTTGCAAGTTGAAAAACTTTTTAACCAATATAAACAAATATTTTGGACATTATTGGCATATTAAGATATGGATCTGGCAAAAAATCCTGACAGCTCGCCAGGCCATCGCAGGGCAGAAACACGCTGACGGCAACCCAGTGGCCTACTCTTTACGAACGACAGCAATGGTTCTTTTATATGCCCCTCACCACAGACAGTGAGAGACATAGCTGGCCTTTGATAACCCAGTTAGCTGCACTGGGGCTGTTGCTCTAAATCTACAAGTCATTTTAGTTACTGTGTCTGATAGCCCTAATAATGTATATTCTTGATTCAGAATTACAGGGAACTGGTTTGTGATTTAATTACATGCCTTAGTGCATAATGGTAGAACGTTATTTGTTTACCCGTATCACGCAATACACTTGTATTTCCATATCTTTTGTTTTTTTTTGCTCACTTATTCATGTTTGTCCTTTAATTTATCATATCCCATTCACAAGTTGTTGCACTATTTCTCAGCCCTCCTCTGGCCTGTCCTTTGACGAACAGTATAGACAGTTTGAAGTCTGCGCTCTCTCTCACCATGTCAGTTTGCCTTAGCCTCTCTCTTCTCCTGATCTGGTATCAGACAGAACTTAAAAGTTCTCAGGTTTAGGTCACGAGGGAGATATTCTCATCTGTGAGACAGTTGCTTCCTGTTGGATAGACTGATATGATGTGATGTGTCAGGGAGATGGGCAAGACTTCATGTTTGTACTTTCCACAAATCAGCAAATGTCTAATCTCTGGATGTGCTGCTCTCATACATAATGCAAGGCCTGAGTATGGCTCCATCACTCGCCCAGAGTCGTGTCTGCACCTTCATGTGCTCTCTCCTCACCTCCTTCATCTCCCTGGGCTTCTGTTCTCCCTCTATTACTTTACTCCACCATATCGTCCAATCTCTGCTCTTAGCAGCTGTTTAGCCTAGCCCTCACGTGACTCTCACCCTTCCCCTCCTATGCAGTTCCTCTCATAATGACCCCCTCTGTATTGTGGAGCTGTGGAGGTGTTAGAGGTTTACAGGACCATTGAGAGCACAGACTCTTTGCATTGAGGCCTGAGAGGGAAGAACTTAGCTGTGTGGCTTTATCTGCTGCTTGAAGAGTATGAGGAGAGAAAGCTCTTCCAAAAGCAAAACGCAGCCAGTGGACTGTGAACCGAATCAAATCCGTCATGCTGGGGCTCTTTTTTTTTTTTTTTCTTCCTCTTTCCTTCTTGCCAAGTTTGTTTGGGGTTTGGCTGGGAAACTATCTGATTGTTCAGTAAAATTAAGAATATAATCCTATTGAAGTTAATCTTTGGTCATGCTAAACACTGTCTGACTCAGGCTGCTTTGAAAAGCTCCAAATACTTTGACAGAATCAGGTCCATCTATAATTTACATGTCATATTTGGGTGCAGTGAACTCGTTACCGAAGAAAAGGGAGTGCAAGATGCTTGGAGTTTTTTTTAATTTTTAATACCACCTGTTTTGTGTGTTCACATGGGAAAAGTGCTTTATAGGACTTTTGTGTAGCTGTAGACTGGAAAGAAAAAGTGTGTGATTAATTATATAGAAATTATTTATAAAATGGAAACTGTGTGTCTGTGTGTGTGTGTGTGTGTGTGTGTGTGTGTGTGTGTATATATATATATATATATATATATATATATATATATATA
>JAOUQZ010000039.1:20474406-20486955 GCA_028564935.1 Neosilurus hyrtlii
ACACACACACACACACATATATATATATATATATATATATATATATATGTATACACACACACACACACACGCACACACAGTAGTGTGAAAAGGTGCTTGCCCTTCCTGGTTTCTTATTTTTTTGCATGTTTGAACATGTTTCAGATCATAAAACAAATTGAAATATTAGTCAAAGTCAACACAAGTAAACACAAAATGAAGTTTTTAGATGAAGGTTTTTATTATTAAGAGAGAAATAAATCCAAAACTACATGGCCCTGTGTGAAAAAGTGATTGCCTCCCTGTTAAAACATAACTGTGGTTTATCACACCTGAGTTATATTTCTCTAGCCACACCCAGGCCTGATTACTGCCACACCTGTTCTCAATCAAGAAATCACTTAAATAGAACCTGCCTGACAAAGTGAAGTAGACTAAAAGATCCTCAAAAGCTAGACATCATGTGGAGATCCAAAGAAAATTCAGGAACAAATGAGAAAGAAAGTCATTGAGATCTATCAGTTTGGAAAAGGTTATAAAGCCATTTCTAAAGCTTTGGGACTCCAGCCAACCACAGTTAGAGCCATTATCCACAAATGGTGAAAGCATGGAACAGTGGTGAACCCAGGAGTGGTTCTGCTGTCTACCAAAAATATCCTGAAGGAGAATGTCCAGCCATCTGTTCATGACCTCAAGATGAAACGAACTTGAGTTCTGCAGCAGTACAATGAATGAATAGCTGAAGAAAAACCTCTGAATGGCTGAAGAAAAACAAAATGAAGACTTTGGCTTGACCTAGTCAAAGTCCTGATCTGAATCCTATTGAGATGCTGTGGCGTGACCTTAAAAAGGCGGTTCATGCTCGGAAAAAAATCCTCCAATGTGGCTGAATCACAAAAATTCTGTAATGATGAGTGGGCCACAATTCCTCGACAGTGCTGTAAAAGACTCATTGCAAGTTATCACAAACGCTTGATTGCAGTTGTTGCTTCTAAGGGTGGCCCAACCAGTTATTAGGTTTAGGGGGCAATCACTTTTTGACATAGGGCCATGTAGGTTTGGATTTTTTTTCTCCCTTAATAATAAAAACCTTCATTTAAAAACTGCATTTTGTGTTAACTTGTGTTGTCTTTGACTAATATTTAAATGTATTTATTTAAAATATTTAATATTTAATACTTGTTTGATTATCTGAAACATTTAAGTGTGACAAACATGCAAAAAAATAAGAAATCAGGAGGGGCAAACACTTTTTCACACCTGTGTGTGTGTGTGTGTGTATGTGTGTGTGTATGTGTATGTGTATGTATGTATGTCTTGATGGGCACTTCTTTTGTACCATACAGTCAATCTGCTCCCACAACAGCTTAATACGGTTGAGATCTGTTGACTGCTGGTTACTCCATTACTGAGAAAATACCAGTTGACTTCTTCTCTAAACAGTTCTTGCATGGTTTGGAGTATTTTGGGTCATTGTCCTGTTGTAGGATGAAAGTGTCTTCAATCAAGCACCATCCACAGGGCATGACATGGACAAAATGGAGTGATAGCCTTTCTTCCCTTAAGATCCCTTTTACGCTGTGCAACTCTCCCACTTTACCACCACCAAAGCACTCCTAGACCATCACATTTCCCCCACCATGTTTGACAGATGGCGTCAAGCACTCCTCTAGCATCTTTTCCTTTATTCTGCCCCTTTCAAATGTTTTTTTTTGTCACCCAAAGATCTAAAGCTTAGATAGATCTATAGCATTTCTATCTGTAGTCCAATGTCTGTTCTGTTGTCCATCTTGAACGTGACAAACTTGGATAACACAATGTGCCTTTGGAACACAAGTATTATAGTTTATGAAAATGGCCCTCTTTATGCCTATGCATATATTTCATAATGTCTTTTCTTTCAGAAACAAGGACATTTCTCTCTGAACCCAAACATATAAATATATATGTACATATTACGTTGTCTCTGCAACCTTAACCTAAAAGGATTAAGTGGTTTGGCAAGTTAGTAAGTGAGTAGACATACGTACATAGATACATACATGGATATATAAAATGTTCCCTCTATGGTGATGGGGTGAAAGATGTCTGCTTCTGTACCATGTGTACTATGTGTTAAGCAGCACTTGACCTGAACAAATACTGAATATTAAACGAGTTGCTCTTTCTTCCAAATGCTCTCTTGTCTTGTAAGTTGTTGGTTTGGGTTCGTCTCCTCCACCTGCTCCACTCTTTGTTTAATAAGACCATTTCCATAGCAGAGAAATGATAGAATAAAGAGAAATGGGCAAGCCCTGTGTGCTGCTTCATCAATCACCCGTTGTGAGTATTAGTTATTACTCACCATTTCGAACCGTATACTTTCCATCATGTCTCTCAGACTCAGCTGGGTTTGTTATTTATGGGGTTTCTCAAGCAAAACACTACAAAGGGCAGAGCATATGAGCATTCTAGCTGCGTTGCCCTAACCCCTTCTTGGAAATCACCACATGGCTGGCTTTATCCAATGATTAAGTCATTAGATATGGGGGAGATACAACATTATGGACTGTTCCGATCACTCGCTCAGGCTCTGTGCCTCATGTTTCCACATGACTACTTTTTCATCCTGCTGTTCTCAGTTTTTGGGGGCAGACCTGCACGAGCCGCTGGTCATGGTGACCTCTTATGGACACCCGTTCATCATTGTCAGTGGTCTGGAGCTATCCGAGGAGCCAATTTCACCTCTTACCCACTGACCTTTCTAACGGACATCTGATGCCCCTTCCTCTGGCCAGACTGCTTGAGTGGTCAGAGCAGACGTTCTCTCTCTCTTTCTATCTGAGGCCACTCGTGACAGGTTAAAATTTCAGATTTATGATCATTATTAAGGTCAGCGGTGTGAATCTTTAGTGGGAGTGAACTGTACATGGAGCAGTTTGTTTTTATTGGTTGAGTCTATCGTAATTCTATACTGAGAAATGATGATGATTATAGTTGTGTAATCATCGATGTTAAAGCATTTCATTAACTCATAGTAAATTATAAATCTTATGTCAATCATTGGCAATTATTAAAAATAATTTTATTATTTTAAAAAATATATAATTTAATTTGAGATTAAAATGAGGCATATCACAACTCACAGTGTCCCAAAAATTCATTTTGGGATATAATGCACATACAAATGACCCATATATTGTTTTCCTAATTTTTCTTTCATTGATTACACATCCACCCCCTAAATATTATACTGTAAAACAACCTTTAAAAGTGACTTTCTAGACCAAAGAATATGCACAATATCTTAGTTTTGCTTCACACATTGCAAAATTTGCTTATTTTCTTCAGATTTGATTGTTTGTTGAAATGATGATGGTGATGATGATGCTGATGATGCTGATGATGATACTTAAAAAATAAAAATAAAAAAACTTCTGCATTGGTGGCACCAAATTGAACAAACAAATGACCTGTATTTATTATTATTATTATTTTGTAAAGATAATTAACTGTCAATTTAGAAAATCCAATAAAGCAACTTTAAATTTTTTGACCAACTAGTGCCACACCCCCAAAAACTGGTAAAATATTTGAATATGAATATAACTTGAATTCTGTTGGTCCACACAGTCACTCAGTATTGTAGAAGAAGTTGCAGAGGTATTGGCCTGGTAGTCCTTTTTTTTTGTATTTTATTTAATTTTTATTTTTATTTATTTATTTTTTTTTACAACTGGATGTTAACATTAGTACTGAATGTCAGAATAGTGAATAAGATTCAATAATACATACTGATTACCCCAATAACTTGGGGTTGTTGTTTGCAGAGTGAGGGTGGCACAGTGGCGCAGTGGTTAGCACATCCGCCTCATAGCAAGAGTTCGATTCCCAGTCTCAGGTGTTTTTGTGTGAAGTTTGCATGTTCTCCCCGTACTTGCATGGGTTTTCTCCAGGTACTCTGGTTTCCTCCACAATGTGAGTGTGAATGTTTGTGTGTGTATGTTGGCCCTGTGGTGGCCTGGCGAGCTGTTTAGTAAGATGTTTTTTTTCTCAGACATGTCTATTCCTGTGAGCTTTATGTTTGGATTTTAGCCTTTTTTTATAAATTTTTTTTTTATTTGTATACAGTCACATTATTTACATGTTTACTGACAAAGTTTAGCAATTTCCCTTAAGTGTCCATTATAAGTCAGTTTCAAATCTGGGTCTCTCAGCACAGCGACGTGTGTTGAAATTATATGTTGGAGATGTGATGCATGGAGACACTGGATTATTCCTTTAGGGCATTGGTCCAAAATCTCTTTTTATTCTATTTTTATTCCTGCTGAGTGATCCTGAACATTTCATTTAGCAGATGAAGACTAAAACCTGCTTTCCCTTTCCTCTGTTGCTTATAGATTAATTTAACTATGCTAATGTAATTCCATTTCATACAGTTAATCTTGTCCTAATGTGCTCTGAAAGATGTGTGGCACAATCAAATCCTTCTCATGCTTTTAATTTGCCTCAAGATTTTTTAAAATAAAATTAGTCAATTTGTAATTATGTGACCCGGACTGTAATTAGTTTATTCACGGCAGCAGTTAACTCCCCATTAGAGATGCTCAGAGAGAGAGAGAGAGAGAGAGAGAGAGAGACCGGTTATTTATTTGGCAGTGCATTGGAAATGAGGATGCTTGCAGGATCAATTTGTCTCTCATTTAATAACACACGGTGTGGTAAATCATGTGCTGTGTGAGAGAGAGAGCAACTGAAAACCCACAGTTCTGGTTAGGTCAGGGAGTTCACAAGATTAATGATATAAAAGTTACATAAGTTCAGGAAATTACAAAAACACACACCACTGTGGATAATTGTTCCAAACAAGCTGCTGATTTGATCTCCCGCATGTTGATTCGATGAATAGGCCAATATTGAGCATTTCACTTAAACAGGACTCCATGTTTCCTGACACAGTCTTCTTTTTCAGTTTAAACTTTATGTCCCAGTGTACATTGATTTATAAGACAGCAGCACTTAGTTATCAGAGTGAAGTACCTACGCAGACTTGCCCAGATCCCTCAGAAATTACGCACTGCACATAAATGCCAGTGATGTGGTGGTTAGGGTGCTGGGCTCGTGATTGAGAGGTCATGGGATTGAATCCGTGTGATAAAACCCCTGGCAAGGTCTTAAACACAAGTGTGCGTCTGTCCACCCAGCACAATAAGTGGGTACCAGTAAAATGCTCGAGTAGTGCTCCATGTGGCACCACTCATCCACCCAAGGTCAGGCAGCTTTCCATATATGGTAAAGGACTTTGATTTTTTTACTTATATGAAAAAGCTAATTCATTTAAATAAAAATATTGTTAATGTGAATCCATTAAGGCACCCAAGTCTTAGAAAAACACTTGAGGTATACGCTTCATTCAATTTCTCAATTAAATTATTAGGGTTTTTTCGTGTGTGTGTGTCCGTCCAGTTTCCTATATTGCTCATGCATATTACTCATAACACTACAAGTTTAATAAATTTAAAATGTAAACTTTTTATTAGTTTGACCCATGGTGCTTCCTGGACCTGACTCACCATGTAGTTGATTTCATTGTAAAATTCTAAGAAACTGTTAATAAAAGTTATAAAATAAGAAATTGAACACACTGTTGTCTAAAGTTTTCCCAAAATTGATTAAAACAAATGCAGACCTGCAGAAATAGAAAGGTTTTAAAAACAGTGTTGATACAGTGTGTCAAACAATTAAAAAATGGGTTTGTTCATTGTTTCCTTTTATTTATTTTTTTTGCTTATATTATTTTATTTTATTTTTTTTTTATAATAAAAAAAGGCGTCTGTATGTGAACCCACTTTACTTCTCCATGTTTTACGCTATATATTTTACACAATATGTATCACTCACTCACGGAGTCACGGTACGGCTGGAGCCTATCTCAGCCGACATTGGGCAAAGGCGGGATACACCCTGAACAGCTCACCAGACCATTGCAGGACAACTCACACCTAGGTGCTATTTGGAACAGCCAATTAACTTAATGTGCATGTTTTTGGACTGTGGGAGAAAACCAGAGTACCTGGAGGAAACCCACACAAGCACAGGGAGAACATGCAAACTCCACACAGAAATGCCCGAGCCCAGGCTTTGAACCCAGGACTTTCTTGCTGTGAGGTGGACGTGCTAACCACTTCTGCATCGTGCCACCCGCCTCCTGATCAGAAGATTGTGAACTACAAAGTTGTCACTATTGAGTTTTTAACAAAGACACTTTAAATTCAGCTGCTCATTTATATTCTTTGTTAATTATACTGTATCTTGTACATCATCTGCCAAAATGAGTAAATAACTGATGTGGTCACCCCAGTTTTAGTTTATTTCTGCACTTAATTTTACATTTATACCTGAAAACAGTCCAGATCTGAAACTTTAACTGAACATTGTTGAATATTGTTGGGTAATATACTGTCTTTGTGTTTTGCTCGTTTGTAGTGCAAATGGTCCAGAAAAGGCTTCATGAGAACTCGATGGACTCTGGGGGACTGGTGAGTGGATTTATTTTTTTACCCCCCCCCCCTCTCTCTCTCCTTCTCTCTCTCTCTCTCTCTCTCTCTCTCTCTCTAAGTCTTTGTAGCTGGCCCCAATAACTAGGAAATGTCCTGTGTGTATGTGTGTGTGAGCACAGTCCAGCTGCTGGAGAAGGACTGGATTGGATTAGGCCTAATCAAGTTAGTCAAGCAGCTCTATCTGACAGATGACAGAAAACATTACATGCAATTGCACCTGCATGTGCAGGATCTTAAAGGTTTTCTCATGGGGAGATGGGTGAAGGGGGATAGCTGTGTGGGTAATCTAATAGAGCAAAATACAACAGGACAAAAGGGCTGAAATAGGGGATTGGAATAGAGGGATGATACGAGACCGGACTGGGCTCCGTTCCAGAAAGAGGGATGACATGAGGTGGATGGAGAGAGAGTGTGGTGGAATAAAATGGTGACAGAGGAATAACAGGCTTAGCCACGGGGCCACTGTGAAAGCATCTATAGCATTCTACACATGTCACTTTTAAACAGATTAGTGGCTTTGGCATGTATAAGCACGCAGTGATGGAAGAGTAGAAGAGTACATGGTCATTCATGGTTTCTGTTGTATTTCTTATAGACTGTGTGGTGTGTTAAAGGTCAAAGCATGATAGGTCAAAGATCAAGCTTTATGAACAGGAATACATGGCATATTTAAATTTGATTTACCTCTGAAGTGTTTATTTATTATAGACAGTATAGTTACTGTATATGGGGCTCTGTTTTGGGGGTCATTGTGCAAGCGCAGAAAAATGAAGATGCATATGACAGTGAAAGAAAATGAAAGTAAAAGCTGTGTGGTGTGTTTTGGCATTTTGCTGATGCCCAGTTAAATCCCCGCTTCTCCTGCCCCCTCTCTGTTGGGAAGCAGTAAAAAGCATTGGACTGTGTTGGCATATTGTGAATTTGTATATACTACATTGGAATGGTGCAGTCTGATTGGTCCACTAGATTGGGATTAAAAATCATTATTCCAAATGGATAGTACTTGAATGAAAATGACAGTACTTTCAATTTGCCATGGGCACATGAGCAGTATGTAACCTGAACCTGAACAGTCTGTGTCATGGTCAAAATATGTAAATAGAAACTATAAAAATGTCTTTTGTGTTCTATTTTGTCTTGACATAATATTATCAAAATTCTGAAAAATGGCTTGTGAAAACACAGTTACACATCCCTAAAGCTCTACACCTGCCTGCGCTGGGAGTTCATCTCTGTCCATCCTGGTAAAAAAAAAAAAAAAAAAAAAAAGTACAATAAATGTAATCTCTCTCTTTTTTTAAGTGTCTTTTTGTGCTGATGTTCCTGTGTAGTATACACAAACAGTTATTCATCTCCAGCTCAATGTTGCCAAATTGAATAGTCCCTGAGATGGAACGTCAAGCAACCTCCAAGTCTGACAAGCTTAATTTTTTAACTTCAAAGAGCAAATATATATAGAAATGAGTGTGGGATGTTAGGCTCACTGTTTTTCCTTTTTTAAATTTTTTTCTTCACAGTGCCTTTGACTTGGTAAATATTCACCTGTTCCACGATGCTTCCAACCTAGTGGCCTGGGAAAACAGCCCTTCTGTGTACTCAGACACACGGCAGAAAGCTCTCGGCTATGTTCTGGACAGGTAAGACTGAGACTGTGTGAGGTAGCTGTGTGCACTGGTAATCAAACACTGAAAAAATTACAGTTTTTAATTCCTTGTCATGGGAGGTTTGGTGCAACAGATATCCCAGAAAAGGGCAGAACAGGAGCCCAAGAGCTTTAGAACTGTTTGGTTTGTGAATGAAGCATAATGCACAGAAGCTTTAATAATTACAGACCACCATGCTTTAAGAAAATGTCAGTCAATGTGTTCATACTGCATGGTACAATGTGAAAGTATACTGGAATTTAATGGGAAAAATACTGTCATCAGTTTTGTTGAAGGGAAGGATTAATATGTAACACCAATGCTGAATTGTGGCTCAAATATTTTGTTTATCAGTTTATAGTTTTCATGCGATTAACTGTAACTTTAACTTTTATGCAATTGACTTAATAACTCTGTATGCACCTTGAGCTACTCACCTGATAATCAATCTGTAATGTATTTACAAAATGTATGCTTTGTTAGTCTCTTAGTAATGGGGCACTGATTGTGAGTGAATGAATTCATGTGTTGCGGGGTAGTGGTGGCTCAGCGGTTAAGGGTCTGGGTTAGTAATTCAAAGGTTGGGGGTTCAAGCCCCAGTGTCATCAAGGCCCTTAACCCTAATTGTTCAGTTGTATAAAAGTGATAAATGTAAGTCGCTCTGGATAAGGGCATCAGCAAAATGCCGTAAGTAAGTTAGTAAATAAATAAATAAATGTGTCGAAGACAGTACAGTCCCTAATGCTTAGCCACTACCGTAACATACTTAAGACAACTGGTCCTCAAAAGTACACACTATGGACAACCTCTATCCTCTAGGATCACCCTGGGTCAATTTATCTTCGGATCCCACTGAAAAAAAACTTCTTATCACACCTATAACACACCGCCACTCGCTGGGTTAAACCTCAGATGTGCTCAAAGTGTTTATGACAACAAACTACATCAACAAGTTCTCCAGTCTGGTTGGCCATGCCAACCCGATGGTGTTGAAGCCTCCAAGCAGAAGCTTCCACTGTTGATGCAGTACTGCTCTAAGGACCAATTATCCGTCCACCCTTCAGTAAAGAGGTCCAGTGACCAGTTTTACCCAAGTATGGTTGAGGTCCTCTCTTACAAATCAATACAATGTTTGTCAGACTGAACACTCTTATCTTCCTGTTATATTCCTTATGATGAAATATATCTACCCTAATGTGAGTGGTCTCTTGGAGGATAAATACTATCATGTAGTGCTCTCCAGCTACTTTATATTAGGTTTCCTTCAGTGTGTCCCTCATATTAATAAAGCCAATGAGTTGTGTAGAAGTCAAAGTCCTTTTTATACATAGTGAGCGTCAACACTGATATTTATTATATAATGATATTTAACCTTATTTCAAATTCATAACTTTACATGACATTGACAAAACATCATAAAATGTGTCATTGTCCAATCACTTACAGACTGCAGTGTGTGTGTGTTTGTGTGTGTGTGTGTGTTTGAGGGAGTGCTGCCCTTCCGTCATGATACACTCCCTAACATGGAATATGAATGCACACAGTGACTTCCATGGCATTATCACAAATACACTTTGAATAACCGCATGCATATGCTTGGCATATTTCAGCGAGGCGTCCGACACCATGAGTTACGACCAGCTTTTATGTTTCAGAGATCTTTTTTTTTCTCCTCCTTCCTTGATTTCTTATCTGATCAAAGAATGGAGCAGCTATAATGACAGCCAAGTGGAGGTGCTTTAGGAATATTGCACCTTTTACAGGTTTTATTAAGCCATATTTACTTGGATTTATGGATATAATGAAGTATGAAAAGGACCTCTTGCTGCTTACGCTGAGGGTTTGCTCTATTTTTTTCCCAGTGTTTGTGAAGTTGATTTATTTTTGAAAGTCGACTCATAAATACTACACCTAGGTTCATATTTCTGAGGCAGGGCAGACATGCCAACTCAGTATTTTTTCCTTATACGCTGTGATGTGTAGCAGTCTTGTGCAGTAAAAGGATGAGGCCTGAAAAGTCATTGCAAGACATGCAGATGGTTTTGTTGCTTATTATCATCCGTGAAATTGCATATATTGTTCAGGATCTTGAAGCTCTATAGTGGTGCTTATTAAATGGTGCTGAAAAGTATAATCTTTGCCCTTTTTGGGGAGGTCCTGGTTGTATTATGGGCTTATGGGTGGGACTAAAACATTGAGGTGGGAGTCTGTTTCGTTCTCGCTGCTGGTTTACCAAGTGTAACAGCACATCACTCATGGAGACGCAGTCTATGTCTAATAGCTCCGGACGGACTAAGGGTAGGGGTAGGTAGAGTACAAAAGCTTCCCCCACGCCTCTGTTAGGACCAGTGAATAATGTTCGGCTCTTTTCACCACGGCCGCTAACCTTTTGGCAGCCACCAGCAAACTCTATTCTCCTGTGCCGATCGAGGAGGACAATGTAGCTGTGGAGCCGTTTGAATGAAGTGCTACCACCAACAGTGTGGCTATTCAGCGGCTCGTTGGGAACCAGCTTTTGGGCCCATTGTCCTCCGCTATGACTTCTAGGCCAGAAAGGGAGAGCAGGAAAAGCGAGAGGGTAGAGTATGTAGTCATACCTCCCCCTCTTTCGCCATTCCATTTTACCATGGTGTTTCTTGCTGCCCCCCACCTCACCTTTTCCCATTTGGTTGCTCCTCATCGCCTTGGTCATCTCATCACCACTTCTCTTCACTACGTTCTCCGTTTCTGATTGCCTTTTAAGCGCAAAGATTTTCTCACTGAACCACCATGCCTTTAGTCAGTCTATAAGGGGGCACATCCTCTAAACCCTTATCTTAGAGGGCTAATTGTGCAGCTTCCAGCCCATTGAGATCACACCTGATAAGCTCTTTTCCTCTGCCCCTTTCAGCTGCTAAACACTGTTTATCTCATGACTACTTAAAGGCCTCAGGGGAACAATGCTGAAAGACTATAGCATTTAGCTCCCTGTCTTTTTTTCTATCTCTCTATCTTTCTGTCCTACCATATTATGCATATATATGTATTTTTATTGTTATTGTGCACACTATTAAATTCTTGATTCTGGACATTCTTGGTTATGTTCAGATGACTGGAATTTCGTCACCTTCTATTAAAACACTGATTTATTCCATTTCATGTAATTTAGTTCTGTATATTAAGAATAAGGAGATAATAGAAGGAGTAATGTAGCATATATTAATAATAATTTAAATACATTTCTTGAAGTTAAAAGGTGAGAATGTTATATTTATTAGTGATTGATTTCATCACTTGACTTTTGCATTCTGCTCCAGCAGTGTAGATATTCAGCAGCTATGTCTGAGCAAATAACTTCTCTCCCTACAGGCTCAGCTTTTGTGTGAGTGGATGTGTCTCCATTTGCTGTTCTTTTCAGAGAAGCTGCTCGGGTTCAGGGCGAAACAGTTTTACATCACAACTGTGAAATCTTGGCAAAAAGACGCCCTTTGTCCCTCTCCATTATTTTCACACAAATATAGTCCATTGTCAGGAGGCTGAAGTTAATTTGATCAACATTGGAGACATTTAACTTTTCTGTTCGGTCAAAAGGCTTGTTTCATGCTCATTTTCGGGGCATTGAAACGGCGTGATTGGCAGAAAAATAATGTTGCCGTTAACAATTCAGGGCAATTAGTTTCCCAGGGGGAAGCGCTGGGCTGCACTGACTACCACACAGCTATTCTTTGTCACTTTATGGATGGTCATCAGTCAACTGTCAGCCCCATTCAAAGAGCCCTCCAATCTAAATGTTTTCCCTTTTTCGGCTTTTCCCAGAACGACAGGGAGAGAGGAGGAGAGAGACACTGAGTTATAGAAGGGAAAGCATGAGATGGAGTTTGAGACAGACACAGACATAGAAAGACAAGAGCAGTTTGTAATGGAGACCCTTTAAGAAAGATGAACGGACTCATTACAATGGCAGGATACGCAGAAATAAAGAGAGTGCATTTTACATTTATTATTCTTTAAAATAATTTGACCTTTTTAAATCTCTGATTGATGCACTGAGACATTTGGTGCTGGAAGTTTGGAGCTAACATCATCAGTGTATTATTTCTGTAGTAGTTATGTGATTTGGTATCTTAAAGTAATACTTTTTAAAAGGCACAATGCTGTGACCTCTATGCTATTGCTGTGTATTCGTGAATAGGAAAGGCTTTTAGCGTGGTGGTGTGGTAGTCTCCACTCTGCTGCTCTGTGCTGGATGTGGTATTAATGTCGATCAGCAGTGACTTTGTGAACTGCTTCCTCACCCTGGGAGGCCCATTGGGTCAAAGGTTAATCAGTCAGCCAGACCTCCTTCCCACCCTGCTCCCACACACACACACACACACACACACACACACACACACACACACACACACACA
>JAOUQZ010000039.1:20487268-20501246 GCA_028564935.1 Neosilurus hyrtlii
TCTCTCTCTCTCTCTCACTCACTCACACACACACACACACACACACACACACACACACACACACACACACACACACAACACTCCTAAATATCCCATTAGTACATTTCCTGTTGCAATAGAACACTCCTTTAATTTTATTTAGCAGTTATACTAAAACATGTTTATTGGATGTCTTCTTTTAAACCGAGGATGTCATCCAGTGTCGTCATATCGTGTCTCGCCAGTGTAAATATCAAAGCAGTTACAGTATTTATTTTACAGAATCTTGGGCTGTTCTGTTACAGAGATTAGTCAATCGATTTCTTATGACTTTGCTTTAGTACATTGAACTTTTTACTGTATATTGATTTGTGGCTCAGTGAGATGAATGTATGACTAATATCTATAGATGGTAATAGCTATGAAAAGCAGATCAAAGATTGTCTTGAGCGTGGACCACAGCCCCAATGAGTCAGAAGTATTTAATTTACTTTTTAATAATATATAAAGTTGTATTAGTAGCTGAAATGATATAGTATAATTTAAATATTGTAATAATGTTAAGGTTACTGTGTTGAGAATTAGATGTGTGCACACAAATATGTGGCTTCCTCTTGACACTTGTGTGTGTTGTATATTTTCTCTCATGATCAGTGTATCATAGATTGTGATTATAATTGATGTTGTTTCAACTTTGGGAACTTTTTGTTTGTTGTTGGATGTTGGATAAACAATGTTGTGCTGTATGTGCTGTCTTGAGGTATTTATACAGAAAACTTGGGCTCATAAATTCAAGGATGTGTGTTAGAGGTAAATGTTGCAAAGCTTGAGGGAAAAGGGAGTGCTAATTGTATATAGAGAAAGAGCAACCATGTGATTGTGTAGGACAGGTTGACTTATTGGTCACAATAACGTTTTCAGCTGCCTTTAGGGAAATGTCATAGATGACCCCATTTGGGCTGATCCCTTCCCTTTTCTCTGACCACCCCAGACAGACACACACATACCCATACACACTCTATTGGGTGAACCTATAGAATGCTTGGAAAAATTAGAGGGTGGTCACTTCCGCAGGTCACGGGTCATTTGGGGCGGCCTTTAGTTAGGGCGGTGACATGAGTGGCAGCGATCACATTCTTCAGAGCGTTAACATTCTGCCTTGCTTCCCTGTGAATCAGACACACTGACTAAATCAGGAAGGGGGGGAGCGTTGACTGAGGGAGTGACTTGTCTCCACGGCAGAGCCGTGGTGCCCGGCATGTATACCAAGCAGAGTTGCGCAACTCGACTTTCATTTCAGTGCATTCACAAGAGAGGAGCGAGAGAGGAGTGAGGAGGAGGAGTGAGGAGAAAGAGAAGGAATGGAGCTATACTTGGATATTACACTGCAAATAATTTGGTTCTTAAAAAGATTTTTTAAAAAAACCTAGATTTTAAAGTGTTAGATAATTTGTCTTGTTTAAAGAGTTAATTTCTTATTTTAAGTGTTCAACTTTACACTATAATCTTATTTCTAGATTTAACAATCTTAAGTCAAGAAATCTTGTCAAGTAAAATTATCTTGCAGCTGGGACAGATCATTTCACTTGACAAGATTTCTTGAATTAAATTATGAATGAATTAGATTATAGTGTAAAGTTGAACACTAATAATTAAAATAAGAAATTAACTCTTAGAGCAAGATAAATTATCTAACACTTCTAAATTTAAGTTTGTTTGTTTTTTTTTTAATCTTGGTAAGAACCAAATAATTTTCAGTGTGTGCTTTGTGTGTGTCCAGGAGGTTGTATCTGTTCTGGTTCTCATTAATCAGTGCTGTCATACTGCATCAGCAGTGACGCAGCATTTTCATTTGATAGAATAGAAAGAGCAGTGTCATTTTGGGGACAGCAAAAGAGTACGCTTTCTGAGAAAATGACATTTTCTATTTCAACAATTGTAAACGTAATGGAAGGAAGTGTGTAAAAATGAATAGAAATGGCATGAGAATCAATTGTCTGTAAAGGTATTGCATGTTACCACCTGTGTGTCCGTAAAGATCATCCTAACACAAACAGGATCTAATAGTGTTGGTACAGTCACAACATTAACATTATTAGCTGTTGGTATTAAATAAACTCCTCGGCCCCTAAACAAACCACGAAAAATGAATACTTCTGGTTTACGTTTTCTTTTTTTGCCCACAGTAGTGTTTCCTCCACCAGGAAGGTTCAGGGTTTTTGTATGTGTTTTATGTATTTATTACACAAATAATAGTGTGTGGATTTTCACATAATTTCTACCAGAGGTGGGGCTTTGGACATGGAACACTCCATTAGATTATGCAGATCAGGGTCAAATTCTGGAACCAGGATTTTTTTTTCCCCAAAAATGATTCCTTAACATTGTGAGACAGGACAGGTTTTTTGGAAGTGTGGTATTATAGAAGGCCCAATAGGGGGTGCTGTGTACTTTTTCCACCCAATTTGGCAGAGGTTTGCCCTCTCAGAGCACTCGTGTTGTTGATGTTTATTTGATTTGTCTGTTTCTTAGGCCCCCGACATCCACATACATTTGAAGACACATGAATCCCCCAAACTTTGTAATCACTACATACTTTGCTCACTATGTGAAGTATCATATAATGATATTGCAGCACAGATGTAGTTACCTCTGCCAAGTAGGTTACGTTTTACCCTCGGTTTGTGTGTTTGCTTGTTTCTTTCAGGATTTATTAACATGATTACGCAAAAAGTTCTGTGTGGATTTTCATGAAATTTCAATCAGAGGCAGGGCTTTGGACATGGGAAACTCCACATCAAATTTTGGATTTTTTTTACAAAATAATTTAATTTTTTAATTGTTTTCTCACATTGTGAGAGAATGATTTTTTGGAAGTGTTGTGTTACAAAAGGCCCAGCAGGTGGTGCTGTTTACTTTCTGTTTTTTGCAAAAGCATTAGTGTATTTTCTTTAAATTTCTACCAGGTGTCGGGCTTTGGATAAGCAAGACTCTTTTAGATTCTGGAGATAATCTGAATCAGAAATTAGATTCAGGAATTTGTGCAAGGGATTCTTTAAAATTATGAGAGAGGATGATTTTTGCCATTTTGGTTTATATAAGGGATTGCTGGGGTTGTTGGAGGTCTCTGAGTGCTTTTGTTAATTATTTGTGACTAAATGCCTGTCAGAAATTCTTATTACGTAATTTCATTTGAAGGATGCATAATGTGTTCATTACATTGAATTAAAATGCTGATATGCCATCCCTTTTCTTGAACCAGATTTCATTTTCCCCAAAAGTTCAAGAAATACTTAGGTATCTTAGGGCATCTAAGAGGGATAACACTAGAGATTTTGTGTGCATGTGAGAAAGAGCAAAGCTATGTGTATAAAGTTTTCCTTCAGCTGTGTGCCTCTACTGCTGAGATCCTGGGAGCAGTGAGCATTTAGTTATAAATTAGCGCTTGACCATAGCCTTTGTACAGCTCTAGTACAGCCTAAATAAATCACTTTACAACTCCACACCCACACAGTCACTCTCCTCACCAGTAAAAAAAAAAAAGCTTTTCCAGCTCTTTCTGGACTCATGGAATAGCATGTTTAGAGTCTGCATAAAGGACTGTGTCATTGTGTTCAGTCAGTGTATGTGACACTAGTACAGTTTGCTTGAATGAACTTTGATGACGCAGTTAATGTGGGGGTAGAGACATTGGGAGGGGGTCATGCGGCATATCCAGGACCCCCCACCTTATAGCCCATTCACACTCAGCACTGTGTGTGTAATGTGCAGGTCAGGTGGGGCCCCCAGAGCTCAGGCAGGGGGGTAAAAGTCAAGCGCTGGGAGCTTTAGGAAAGCAGCATGCAAACAGAGGGTTACCTTCTGACCCGCCACTGATACCTAGAGCTGAGGACAAAACATGCCGGCCTGTCGCATTAGACATGGCTGTTAGCAGGATAAAGCCAGACCCACTCCCCCAACATGCATCGAGAGAGAGAGCGAGTGCACACACTATCTTCTTTGCCACCACTTCATACTCATTTCTACAGCTTAATCATGTATTCTGTCTTATATCTGTTTCTTTCTGTATGTGGTGTGCACCACATACACACACCAAGGGGCAATTTGGAACAGCCAGTTAACCTAATACATATGTCTTTGGACTGTGGGAGGAACTGGAGTACCTTGAGGAAACCCACCCAAGCACAGGGAGAACATGCAAACTCCACACAAACACCCGCCGCCGAGCACGGGACTCAAACCCAGGACCTTCAGGACTACGGCACTGTGCAGCCCTTAGTCACGTAACTAAAATTCATTGATTCATTTATTCATTTTCTATGCCACTTAATCCATATTGGGGTCGCAGAAAGGGCTGGCGCACAACCGTACACACTCGCACTCTATCCTAGGGGCAATTTGGAACAGCCAATTAGCCTACTGTACATGTTTTTGGACTGTGGCAGGAAACCAGAGGAAACCCACACAAGCACGGGGAAAACATGCAAACTCCACACAGAAACGCTTAGGAATCGATCCCAGGACTTCTTCCTCTGCTGTGAGGCAGACGTGCTAACCACTGCACCACCTTGCCGCCCTGTAACTAAAATGATCATGTAAGAGCTAATTAAAGGTATAAGAGTGGTCTGGAAGCTCTAATCATTTACAGTATTCATAATGTATAAATAGAAAAAATATAACCTGGAGGGTACCATTTTATTAGCATCTATACTGTAACATTATTTGTGGAACGATATCATAAGTATAATTTATTTATTTACCCTCGGGGGGGAAAACGGAATAGTCAAACAGGCACAGCGTGAAACCAGGCAAGGGCCTTACCAGCAGTGTTTACAAAAATATTTCAAGCCTACCTAACAGCGTGTTTGGGTTATCTGATTAATAAGATTTAGAGCCACTGAGGACAAGCAGAGAAAGAAGTTTAGAGGTGCTAAGAGGTCATATCCCACACTGATTATTACTGCTTTTGAATCTAAACAGGAACAAAGCTGTACATTATTCCTCCGCAGGGATGGTTTTTATACATTTATGATAAGCAATTGAAATATGCATCCCTAATTCTTAATGTCTGTCTGCCTGATGGTTTTATTCTGTATATCTTTATATATTGAGTCTACGTGTATAGATTTATGTCCTAATGTGACTGTCACTCATTAGATTAGAAGAGGAGGAGCCGTCACTATTGATTCATGCCTGGCAGCCAATCATAAAAAAGTACTCGTTAAACCTTCTCTAGTGCTAAAGGCTTGTTTGGACTGACAGTGTGAACATCACATTTATGTGTTCAAATGCCTGGTTTTAATGACTACACAAATCCAATAAATTGATATGCAAAGTGGGTGTGCCCTTATCTGGACGGTGTTTTCTTTCCTTCTTTTTTTTATAAATCTATGTATTTTTTAATTTTTTTATTTTTACTAAGGGGGAGAACAGGTAGAAATGCCAGCATGGTGAATACTGTGTTTGACAGCTGACTCCTGAACCTAGAGTTAGGGTTACATTACCATACGTTCAAGCTTTGAATTGTTCTCAACTTGAAAATCACACACAGTTCTTATTTTTATATTTGCCTGCTAACAGAATTTTTGATTCAGTTTTTTTTTAAAAATCACAAAAACAAACTGCTAGTCTGATTTAGAGTGCCATGACCCTAACCGCTCAGATGAATGAACTTTTCACGTTTAAGGGATTAGTGGTTCCTGATAAGTTATTATCTGATCACTCACTCATTCCCTCATAAGTCCTGTGGGATCTCATTCCCAATGTATACTTCTAGTCTCAACCTACCTGGCAACCTACCTTTCTTAAAATAAAAAACAAACAAAAAAAGAACAACATAAGTAAACAAGAAGCAGTATTAGCACCGCATGTATGGACAGAACACATTATCTGTTTGTTTAGAATCATTTATTCATATTCAGTCACATGCATACTGGGGTTGTTGCTGTACTCCTGAGCTACTGTCATTTGAATCAATTTCATAAGAGTTGTGAGACCAAGCTTTATGCTCATGAGTGAAAAGTTTTTCTTTTTAGAACGAGTCTCATCTGAACAGCAAGCACTGAACTGCACCCAGGCAGATTTAAAAAAAACACACACACCGCTCTTCCCTCCTGCTCAAACATACATAGATCTAGAGTTCCCTGGGAGTACCATCCTGGAACAGAGTTGTGAGACCTGGCGTCTACACCCTCATAAATACAATGATATTGGGCAGTGCGTGAAAGGGGAGATTTATCCCGGCGATTAGCCACCATAGCATCCGCACCAATTAATCCAGGATGAAGACACTTTCCTTCTTCTTTTCCCATACTCTCTCTCTCTCACTCTCACTCTCGCTCGCTCACTTGAACACACACACAAAATAAATGATTAGGTACGGAGAGTTAATTATTCCTCATCTGAGGAGTGTTTATTAAGAGAAGACAGGACAGGGAAGACTGTGGAGACCCGGTGCTCTCTGGAAGCGCTCCACGACTTCAGAACTACATGAATCGTCTGGGTCTATGAGAGAGCTGTCGGGACTGCTGGGTAATATGGAATACTACTTCACTAGTGATGCATCCTATAGGTGCACTGTGATGCATCTTCAGTGATATATCCTGGGCTCCTTGGGTGTTTTGGGTTTTCCCAAACATCAGACACCCTCAACCAGGCTACGCCACATTGATCACTTGATCATCCCTAGTTGACCACTGAACTACCCTCTTCAGCTAATACAGAATCTAATGCAGTAATTTCCTGTAGAATTGTCATGTTTTCAGGTGTGTGTTATTACTTGTCTCGGAAGAGAGTTAATAGTGTATTGTTTTTTGAATTGACACATTTAGACAGCTTGAAATACACTGTAGTCTATATGCACTTCTAGATCAGCAGCAGTGTGTGAACCCACACTTCCTATTCACCCCCTTCTCACCGGGCCCATGCAATTTAAATCCTCCACTAGGGAGTGCTATTACCTTCACAAACACTGCCACATTCCCAGAACGCTGTTCCAGTGCTGTTTTAGCACGCCTGCCCCACAACTCCAAGAGCCAGGTCAGCTCAATTGCATAGAGATATAATTGAATTCTCAATGGCAATTCCCAAATAAAGTTGCCAATCATTGCTTGAGAGTAGATACCAACAAGAATCTGAATTTTACTGTGCTGATAGTCTCTCTCGCTCTCTCTGTCTCTCTCTCTCTAGAATCACGGATCAGCGTTATGAGAAGCTGCCATATTTCCTCTTTGGCGATTTTAACTTCAGGCTGGACTCAAAGCAGGTTATACAGGTATGACTTCTATATAAACTGTAGCTTAAAGCAATGCTCTCTTTTTTAAATTCTATTTACTAGAATTTTAATATTGCAGTTAATACACTTTAACAGTATTTCTTAACCTTATCATCAGTTGGGCCATACCAGCCTCAAAAGCTGCATTCATTAATCCTTAATAAACCTTATCTGTGTTACCCCCTTTTAGGTATTGAAGTAACAGAGTAATATACCATGCTTTAATACTATTATAAGTTAATAGGTATATTAATAATATTAGGAGATTCCATGTTGCCCAGCTCCAGGTGTGACATAACATAGTTGGGAATTGAGGGTGAGGTTTGTCAGGTGTGTAGATGTGGAAGCATGAGGTGATGTAGAATATGGCTACCATACCATACCCACCATATTATATCATATCATACAGCCTTCTAAGGCCAAAGCACTTCTCTGGAATTCTGATCTCAAACCTGCACATTAAGAATCATTTATTTTTATTATTAATTTATTTTTACATGACCAGATCATGTTTAGGGCTGAAAAATACAAATTGCTGTTGTTTAGGACCATTGGTTTCACAGTAGTATACGAGAAAATGAGAAAACAATAATAATAATAATAAATTCTGTGGTATTATTTGCTTTATGCATTCCTTTTTGGCCTGTTTTGTACCCAATATGAATTTTATTACAGTGCTGTCTTTTATTGGTGTATGTCTTTCTCAGTAATTGCAATTATTAATGACTGCAGTTAATCTGGTGATTTCTGTGAAATCTGGTTTTTATGCTTTTGTGTTCTTCTGTCATCCAGTGTTGCTCCATATTAATCACTTATATACTGCAGCTTTAGTGTGTGTGTGTGTGTGTGTGTGTGTGTGTGTATATATATATATATATATATATATTGGAGGTTGAAAAATACAGGTGTATCCATGTAATCTCTGTCCTGAGTGCAACCTTCCTGAACCACTTGAGTTTTAACACTTTTTTTTCTTTTGAATTTACGCACCCAGGCGGCTGATCTAAGCCACAGAAAAACACAAACTCATGTATGTGTGGTCGAATTATCTGCTTTATGACGTCCTAATCACCACTTGACTGTGGAGTGCATGGTTTTATAAAGGCCTTCATTAGCACATAGTGTGTGTGTGTGTGTGTGTGTGTGTGTGTGTGTGTGTGTGTGTGTGTGTGTGTGTGTGTGTGTGAGAAGGAGAACAACCCTGTAACAACAATGCACCTTGCAGTCAGGTTAGCAAACACAGCTGGGTTGGGAGAGTAGTAAGCACATTAATGAGTCATAAATCTTTTAGTTGTAAAATGCAGTGGCATAGTCAGGGGCAGGACACACAATGTCTGTCTTTCATTTAGATAAGTGCAGGATTCTCTCAATCCCTTCCATTCTTTCTTTAGGTTTCTGTAATTAGTAGTGAAATTCCACTTTTTCATTGAATCCGTGCTTGTTAGAGAACTTATTAATATATGTGTACATTGTAATGAACCAGGTTAGAAAGTGGGGGTCGGCGAGAGAGAGATGGACAGAGACAGAGAGAGACAGATTCAGGTCATTGTCCTGCTCGAGGAGGTTCTCACTGTTAAAGTGGAGAGGGGAGGAGAAGGGAAGGAGAGCCTCTTGAATAGCTGAATTGTTTTCTTGCTGAATTGTTGAACAGCTGACTTGCTAAACTCTAATGATGCAGGAAGGACTTCATCCTGTGTGGTAAACAAGATAATAGTCTTCATCTGTTCTCTTATCCTGCGGCTGCAGTTCATGTACTCGGCCTCACGGAGTGCTGCATTGAAACATTTTCGACACGCACCCTTTCCAAACACATCAGCTTTGGAAACGATTTCCTTCCTACGAGACACAAGTGTAATTTATCACCTTCAATTCCTTTACATTTGCATTATTCGGATATGACTGACATTCAAAAGCCCACACTTTGATATTATATTACATCACTATCGGTCCAGCGTGAAACTAGAAAGGCATTCATTTCTACTGAGATGGAAAAAAAAATACGTTTTTTTGTTTATTATTTAAACTAATTAAACATTCGTTTATTCATTCATCATTGATTTTCTTAGGTGCTTAATCCTAATTATGCTTGTGGGGAGGCTGGTGCCCATCTCAGCTGACTCTGGGCGAAGGCAGGTACAGCCTGAATAGCTCACGAGACCATTGTAGGGCCAACATATCCATTCACGGTCACACTCACTGACCCCTAGGGGCAATTTGGACTGTGTTTTTGGAATGTTTTTGGACTGTGTGAGGAAACCGGAGTACCCGGAGGACTGTTTTGTATGTGGGCGTACACACAATCATACTGTTGCCATACAAAAAAAACACTAATATCTCTCAATTCTGTGCAGATTGTTAAAAATTAAATATAATCTGCTCCACCTCTAAGTTAATAATTCCAGATTGTCTATATGTCTATTTTATTTAGTTCAATTATAAACATCAATTAATTGATTTATTTTTAATTTATTCTTTTATTAAATTAATATTATATTATGATATCTATAATATTATATAACATTGAGGTCGTAGGGAGGCTGGAACCTATCTCAGCCGACACTGGGTGAAGGCAGGGTACACGCTGAACAGCTTGCTAGACCATCACAGGACCAACACACACACAACCAGTTACACTCACACTCACACCTAGGGGCAATTATCCTAATGTGCATGTCTTAGGACTGTGGGAGGAAACCAGAGTACCCAGAGAAAAACCATGCAAGCTCAGGAAGATCATGCAAACTCCATACAAAGACACTCGAACCAAGGAATTTCTTGCTGTGAGCACGTGGTAACCACTACGCCACCGTGTCGCCCCCAATTCATGGTCAAGAGTTTCTCATTTTTCTGTTTGGATAAAAGACAGAAACTTTATTTCTAAAGAAAGAATAATAGCATGTTTCCATTACAGTGCTTCAAAATTATGCGACTACTAGGTTTTAAATTTACACAGGTGCAAGCAAAAGGTCAAATAAGAAATTCTTGGGACAAAAAAATGCTACAAATAATTCCCTTGGTTGAAATTGCAGGGTTTGAATTCGGTTCCCCATTTGTTTATGTAGGTGTTATAAATAGAAGTGTAGCCATTAGAAAATATTGCAGGCTGGAACAAACAGTTAATCACCATCATCATTATCATCATGTTCTCGGTAGTAAGAATCATTTAAAGCAGTTGGAAGACACCTGATGATCATTTTATGTCTTATATGTTTTGCGTCTAAACCCAATAGTTTTTCAAATTTTGACCACTTAGAACATCTTGTGTTGAGCAAAAGTTGTTTTGGGAGTTCATCGATGCTCATGCAGCATATGTGAGCAGTGTATCTTAGTTGCTATTTGTGGCAAAGTAGTTTAATGGCAAGGGTATTTTTTTTCTTTTGTAGTCCTACATTTGATATTTGATATCATTTATTGATTCATTTTCTGAACCGCTTCATCCTAATTATTGTTGCTGGCGACCATCTCAGCCGTCTCTGGCCGAGGGCAGAGTACACCCTGGACAGCTCACCAGGCCATCGCAGGGCAGAAATTCGCTGACGGTGATCCAATGGCCTACTCTTTACGAATGATTCACTCGATATCTTTATCTTGATTATTTGTATTGGGTGCAGTTTTGCGCTTAAATCCACCTTTTACCATTTTACAGAGGAGACCAAGTCACACAACTTCAATTTTGCTAATTTCTTATGCATAAAAATTAAATATATTGGCAGCATGAGTATGATATCCTGCCCATATTTTTGTTTGAGGGTATTAATTGATTGATGTAACTGAAGTCAGATTTCATAGATCGAGAGACACTGTGGACATTCCAACCCCTGTCTTTATTTATTTTTTTACTCCGTGCACCCAGGGCCATGTTGAATAGGAATAAAAACACATCTAGGTTACACCCAGTTCTTATTTTGATTTTACATGTTACATATTAATTTACGTCCACATACAATATTTATTAACTGCTTCAACAGCTGACTTTAGACTATTATAATAGAGATTTGTGTCAAGCGTTTTATTCTGTTATTCCTCAGAGCAGAGAGATGTGTCAATGAGGGCTGTTAGGGTATAATGATAAGCATCATGATACACTAGCGCTCCTGATAAACCCACATGATCTCTCTGATGACCTCGGCTGATAGGCCATGAGCGTGAACAAACACTGCTTTCTCTTTCTCTCTGTTTTCTCTCTCCCTCTGTCCCTCCCACTCTATCCCTTTCTCCCTCTCCATCTAATAACACTAAAACAAAGACAAGCACACATAGCGAAGGAGCGTGTGGCGGCTTTGATCAAGACGTAATTAAAAAAGCGGAGAGAATCAAGAACAACCACAGCCTTCTGTTCCTCTCGGAGACGGTCGAGCGTGCTCCTGGGGCCTGGTCCCATTGTATCAGCCTCCATGGTTGAGGCTGGCACGGGTGGGTGACTTGGGCAAAGGAGGTGCCAGGCACTGGAAGCCTTTACAGCTTATGCACACACACACACACACACACAATGTGCTATGACTCTGTGAGGCCGCTAACTAGTGTGGCCATAAGAACCCACTTATATTGTGGAGTGATTCTCTTTCATTCTCCAGCTTTCCTTTATAGATCAGATAGCACTTCCAGTAACTAACCATCCCTCTGACCTGTGGGCATTTCTACCTCCTACTTTCCTCCAGTTTCTCACTTCTTAAATCTGTGTTGTCGTCTGGCTGCTCTTAGCTAAACCAGTTGTTGTATATCTCGGCTCAGTGCTTCCCTACCGGCTCACTGTTCTGCAGTGAAATAGTTTTCTGCTCAGGACAGGCTCGTTATGAAACAAAGCACGGAAAGAACCAGTGTGTTTTGTCTGAAATGAAGAGAACACTATATCACTGACAAGAAAACTGTCTAGAGTTACCATGGGTTAGAGCATCAGGGTGGTCGGGGATGGCCACCTACTAAACTAACAGTGTTCATCACTATAAGCTGCTTCGCATCCACCAGCAAGTTTTCTAAAAATAAATTAGAAAAGAAACTAATGTTAGTTTAGTATTTATTTATTCATTTACACCATGCACAGCTTACAACTCCGTCGCAGGGCAAACACACACTCAACCATTCATACTCTGATATATATATGAATTCATAGCACTGTGTGTGTGTGTGTGTGTGTGTGTGTGTGTGTGTGTGTGTGTGTGTGTATATATAAAATAGTACTACAATTTCATCCCAACAAGCCTATTTCATGGTTGCCCACTCATCAGAGGATTTATCTATTATTATATAATTATTATATATATATATATATATATATATATATATATATATATATATATATAAATTTTTTTTTTTAATTAATTTTGTTTTTTAGTTACTGAGTTACAGATTAAACCCACGTAATACAAGTGACCAGTTTATATTTCCTCTGTATATATTTGTCACTGTCTGGAAAATCTATCTAAACATTTTCAGGTGTCACTGATTTTTATATTTGTATTTTTTTTACCATTGACTTTTTACCAATGAATTTTCTGCCGGTTAAAAAATAAAGAAAAGTTATTTATGAAGCATCCCAGGCATGTTAAATATTTATTTTGCTCTTTTATTTCATTTCCTCAGATGCTAAATGTTCCAAAGCCTGAATTTTACATCTGCATAACATTATCTGTGTAAGACAAATGCGCTTTTCATTGTGGAGATACTATTAGGTGTTGGATGCACTTGAATGAATATGAAACAAATAGATGGGGGGAAAATGAATAAATTGCTTTTTTTCAGTGTTGTTTGGGGGGGGGGGGGGGGGGGGGGGGGGGGGGGGGGGGGGCTTCTGGTTTAGAAACCTGCATCTGGAAATACTTTCACTTCACTTTCCATAGAAAAAAAATTAAGTCTTGTTCTGTTCAGCAGAACCAACCCATCCTTTCCAGTATCTTAAGTCCAGTGCTCTCTCTCTGTCTCTTCTCTTTCTCTCTCTCTCTCTCTTCTCTTTCTCTCTTTCTCCCTCTCTTTCTGGTAGAGGCGTGGAGAGATTATCAGGTTCAGTAGACTTATTTAATGCTACTTGCACCTCCATCACATTGGACCACATTGGTGCAGACCCCTAAAGGCAGCATTGGAACTTCTAAGATTTCCACATGTATGGCAGACTGAGCACTGGCTCACAAGCATTCCACAATCCACCCCGTCATATTTAAAAGGTCCCATTAAGTGCCACATTGACAATTCATAGCCTCTTGTGTAAAGTCACTCCTGATTTATTGGTGATGGCCATATTGCCAAGCCCTTAAGGAGGAACTGCAGCTTTGTCTTAGAGATGACAGGACGGTGCCTTGCTACAGTTTTTTCGCACCAGGGAGCTGAAGGACAGGACTGAACTAACAACGAGGAGAGAACGACTTTCAGGGCAGGCTGAGAGAGCGAGCAATAGATAGCGAGAGATCCAGGCGGGGATGGCCTCAGATTCTCGCGCCTCACCGCTTCTTCTCTCCACTCTGTCTTAAGGAGGCTTTTGTTCCTGATTTCATGCTATCAGAAGGGCAGCATGTTCTTCTGCGCTAGCCTGTCAGCTCTATAAAGGACCCACAGTAGGGTCACATCAAGAGGGATGGGCATGAAAAATTGGCTAAAAAAACGAATCACAAAGCCCACCCACATGATAGGGGTCTACTACTTAAACATGCACCAGACCCAGACTATACTTTCTGTCTCTCTCTCCCTCTCTCTCTCTCTCTCTCTCTCTCTCTCTCTCTCTCTCTCTCTCTCTCT
>JAOUQZ010000039.1:20525987-20538279 GCA_028564935.1 Neosilurus hyrtlii
CACCAACACGCACATCCGTACACACCAACACGCACATCCGTACACACCAACACGCACATCCGTACACACACCAACACGCACATCCATACACACACCAACACACACAGCCGTACACACTAACACGCACATCCATACACACACCAACACGCACATCCGTACACACCAACACGCACATCCGTACACACCAACACGCACATCCGTACACACACCAACACACACATCCATACACACACCAACACACACATCCGTACACACTAACACGCACATCCATACACACACCAACACGCACATCCATACACGCACATCCATACACGCACCAACACGCACATCCATACACACACCAACACGCACATCCATACACGCACCAACACACACATCCATACATGCACCAACACACACATCCATACACACCAACACGCACATCCATATACACAGCAACACGCTCATCCGTACACAGCAACACGCGCCAACATGCACATCCGTACATGCACCAACACGCACATCCGTACACGCACCAACACGCACATCCGTACATGCACCAACACGCACATCCGTACATGCACCAACACGCACATCCGTACACACACCAACACGCACATCCACACATAAATAATTGAATAAGAAATTAATTATATCGGTTATTCTTGTTGCTCTCTTCACAGCTATTAGAGTTTGATAAAGAGAAGACTGTCTTTAAGGATCGTCTGCACGAGTTGGAGATCTCTTTTCCTCCCAGGTATGAACTCCTCCTCCAGCATCCTATACCTCTTCTTCACTTCTTCTTTATTTATTTTTAATATTTTTTTTAATTCTTAGTTTTCTCTCCTCTCATTTTATGATTTTTTTAGAGCTATTTAATAAATTTGCTGTAAATACATGAAAATTGATTGAATAAATATGAAAGGGTTGTGTTTTAATGTTTGGACTCTGAGGGATTCCTTACTGAGACAAAATCTTGGCGTCATACTGTAGCATGAACACATACAAGATGTTGTATGTTCACTGCTCGACAATACCTGTTGGTGTTTTTCCCTGAACTCTCTTACAGTACATCTTTTAACCTGATGGTTTCTATTGTCTGATGGCATCTGATTGGAGTCATTTGTATGGACAGACAGCAGATTTTCCCCCTCAGTGCTTCTGAACTAACATGCCTCTTCTTTTACTTAATAGTGCTTATGTGAAGCAGAACAGCATTAATATTCTATCACAGGCCTTCTCTGTGTGTCCTCTTCTTCAAACAAATGAATGTACAATTAGGCCTTTCAGAAAGGCAGCAGGGGGGCAGGAGCTCCCAGTGCAGCGGGCCGAAGCCTCACACCGCTAATGGTGCTTGACCTTTGGCGTCAGCGCTGACTCAATCAGTGTAGATAATGAAACGATGTAATCAAACAATAATTACTTGATAAACTGCTCCACTAGCTCAAGTGAGGAGGGGCCATGGGGTGTGTGTGTGTGTGTGTGTGTGTGTGTGTGTGTGTGTGTGTGTGTGTGTGTGTGTGGCATACGTGTGAATCTTTAAACGTCTGTGTCTTAATCAGCCACCTCCATTTACATGGCTTTGCATAAGTGACAGGTGGATTTATGGAGCTTTTACACTGTGTGACTTTTGCTCTCATCTGTCTCCAGTATATAATCCTGAATCATCTGGCACGCGCTGAGAAATGGTGAAGTGCGAGAAGAGGATGCAAATGATCCTCTCGCACTACTGCCTGTGATGAATCAAAAATCCACAGCCATTAAGGAGTATATAAAATTTGATTTGATGCAAGTAGTGTCTGGTACAAGCCACATTATTGTCAGAGGGGAGAGTAAAGGCATAGCTTAGTTAAACTTAAACAGCAGCCACACACAAACACGCACCCACGCACGCACGCACACACTGAATGCACTCCTGTCAGATGCGCCTTGTGCTTCTTGAGCAATCAAGCACTCAGTGATTGTTCTCCATCACATAGACAGCCCTGAAACACCCCTGACCATCTGTGGGGTTATTGTACAGGGCCATAGAACAACACACACACACACACACACTCTACTCAATCATCTCATTCGCAGCTATATCTGCTTTGCCCTACACACGCATGCTTGAAACCCCAGTCTGTAAACTTGGGCATGTCAGTTATAGCATTTATTACTTTATAAATTTATATATAAAGTAATCATTTTGTGTCTGTAATAGTAATCTGTACATATAAAATCAATGTGGTCTGTCTGTCTATCTGTCCGCTATAGAATCAAATGTATGCATCACATGTGCAGTTTGATCTCAGGAAGTTAATGCGTGTATGTATTTTTTGCTAGGAAGCATGCATATATGTGGAAACTGCAGGACATTTACACATTGCCAAAGACAACGCTACTCGTATCAACTTCGTCATGTTTGTAACATACTGGCCTTTTCCCATTCGGTTAACCTCACACTTTCTCTGTAGTTTCCGCTAGAAAGCCTCAGCTGTATATAGAGCACTGATGAATGAAGTAGAACGCCAGATGTTTCTGAACACAAACCACAGATTCTACACAGAGGCTTTTGTGTATTTTGTATATTTTCTATAATAACTTATCCTTTATTTCCTGCTACCCTTGGGACTTCAGTGCTGGTACTCAGGCCGCTTTCCATGATAATCTACTTGGCTTTTGTCACTTTATTTAATATTATTTCTACATGTATCATAAGCTGCCCTTATTTAACATGTATGGCAACTCAACAAACTGCACGGTAGCCTTCAGCTGACAAAAGATTGCTGTGAAATTAATATATGCAAGAGTGAAACCCAGCGAAGTTTGTAATGATACTAGTATTACAAATAACATTACAATTCAAAAATCCATGTAGTGTTCAGGGGGACTCTGTTTCTAAAAATATTAGAGGAAATAGACTACAGTATTTATGCTTTTATTAGTGTTTAAAAACATGGAACTATGATTTACTGTACATTTGTAAGCTTAGAATGTGCTCTTTATATCTACATAGGGTGGAGGTCATCTTCACCCGAGCCGTCATGTTGTTCCGCTATAGTCACCGAGAATGGACAAACCTCTATAGAATACATTCTCCATTTCAGTCTCTTACAAGTAGAAGTATGAATCTAGAAAGAAGATGAAGAAGAAAGGGGGGGGGGTGTCAGGGTTTGAGAACAAGTTATAGAACCCAAATTGAAAAAAAAAAAAAAACAAATACACTACAGACACCTGAGGGTTCTAATACACGTTTGGAAAGCTACGTGTAAAAAGGGGCATTTAATCAGTAGTGTTGAACTGTCCCGTACATAGTGAACCTATAAAACAACCTTTAATGGTGCACTTACATGATACTGATCATGATCCTGATTTGAGCTGATCATATTCCGATGTTAGTCCGTTGTTTCACAGATGTCACTCTGATTTGTACCAATGTTGTTCCGATCTCTGAGATTTTTTTTTGTTTTGTTTTTGATTGTTTGTTTTTTGTTCATTGGACTTCCTACTGTATATGTTTTAAAACCTGCCTTTAATGAAGAAAGTCTTAGAAATATCTGAAAATAGCAGAATATCATCACTCAACGTTGCGTGATGTTCAGTACTTAGCTTCGAATTCCTGCTGTGTAATCATTGTGCATAATTCTCACCATAAAACCAATAAAAATACTGTTTCCAAACCCTTTCTATGTAAACAAATGTTTCCTATCCCCAGTAACGGCATTAAAGCCAGCTTTCTATTGGTTTGTTCACCTCCACTTATTTCATGCCCTTTCCAATAAGCAGAGATAATCTGTTATCCAATATTAGCACTCTGTGACTTCTGTATGGTTTGGTGCTGAATGGTCGCATATTTTGTATGTAGCCATGTAATATACAGTAGAAATGCTGCAAAGGTAACCTGCGATGGATTAGCATCCCATCCAGGAGTTGAGCTACTAGTTGCTTCAGAAATTGGGATAAGCTCTGTCTTGATGAGCCAGTAGGCTCGGGTGTAAAAGCCCAACAGTCTTTACCTTACTTGTAATAAGCAGAATAATGTACAGACACTATAATGCTGTACACTTGGTGATAATGACTGGCTCACTTGTAGGTTATCCCTTACATTGTTTCTGCTCACTGAGATTTAGTATGTGGACTACTTTTAGTAGACCTGAATTTTTAATAAGAAAGTATGTTTTGCTTATTCAATTTGACCTTTTGTACGTCCACCACATAGGGATTGTTGTCTAGCTCATGGCTGCTCTCATTCTGACAGTACAGACACCTGAGAGCAGGAGGCATGTGTTCTACTGCTTGTCTCTTCACACACTGTGTATGAGTTGTTTAAAGAATGTGTTACAAGGTGCACATTCACAGAGCAGGACCTAGGCTGCATATGTGCATGTGTGTGTTTGGGCCTTGACAAGGCTAACTACCGAGGCACAAGAGTGTGGAATTTGGCCCCCTCTCGCCAACACTGCTGCTGGAGCCAGACCGACTGCGCCAATCAGCTGTGGAATAAACACACGCATGTACACGCTTTCATTAATTTTGCACAAAAACATATTGCGTCCTGACATGCAAATGATGACTCAAATGCGCACACGGATGTCTACTAGAGCCATATGAAAACGTGCGCATGATTGTGTATGATTGTGAATCAGAGCAGATAAACAGCTGATTTGAACTGTATGAAAAACAAATCTAACAGGAAATGAGTGTTAATAATTGACTGAAAAGTTCAAAGTCTGATGAAACTCCAGTCTTAAGCACTGATACAGTGGCGTAGGGAGTGCTGTTTTACAACCATGCCAGTGTAGTAATTTCTGTTATTGCTTTTATTAGCTTTCTGTAATGACATATTATGATTGATCCACAAGGAATACAGTTAGCCTAGGAGTTGTATGATTTTATTGTAGTCTTCTCTATGTAAAATCAATGGGGAAATTGAATAGAAAATTTGGCCTGGGGGGACTGTAGAGGATAATGAGAACTTGTAGGGAGGCAGGTTCTATTTATTTCCGCACTAACTGGGTTACTGGAAAATGGACATGAGAGACCTGTGGATGCTGCTCTTTCCTAATTCCAATTCAAAGGTCCTTTCACAGAGAAAGTGCATGCCTGTTTGTGAGAAAGAGAACAGAGAGAGTGGGGCAGACGGATATGTGCGCAGAGAAATATGTTTTCACTGAGCGGCTGGCTCCAGGCCCATGTCTTTTTGTTTGCCAAGTCTAGACATGCAGTATAAAGCTCAAGCTCAGGGTCTTAAGGTGAGACCAGTAGGGGTCAGAGGCGACCTACTGTTATGTTTTCACCATTTACTGACGATAAGAACATGCATGAGTAGTGTGGCACTAAACACACTGAACACTTTAGCGTACATCTACCAAAATGCACAGCTGCATGAGGATGAGCTGCAAAGTGACTCTTTTGTAGCATGACCACTACTCGATGCCTTAATTCTGATTGGGATTTGTAATTTCTGTGCCTTTCAATCAAGTGGGCTACGATAGAGCAGGGTAGCATTGGCTCTCAACTCACTTTGAGGTTTGGCATAATGGGCACCTAAAAGGCTCACATAGTATATTATACTTGTAATATTTAGGCAAGTCCGAGCAATTCTAGCCTTGAATGTACATTTAAAAAAAAAAAAATCTGAGTTTACAACAAAAAGTGTTTTATTTAATATTTTCTGAAATAACTAGAATAGTGTCATATTATAGGTTTGAAAAGAAGCTTACCTTGTTTTTAGTACAGTAAGTCAACAGTTGCAATTCATTGACTGATATACACTGCACAAGCAAAAAAACGTAAAAGTTCTGTGCTCAAATATTTTATTTGACCGCCTTTACCCTTGATTACAGGATGCAATCACTATGGCATTTTTTTCAACAAATTTTGCAACATCACATTTATTTCCATCCAGAGTTGGGTTCATTTTGTTTACCGACATCTTGATCTCGAATTGATGACTGAAAAATTGAACCACTCCATAAAGTCTTCTCCAGCACATCCCAGAGACCTTCAGTTGGGTTAAGGTCAGGACTCTGTGACAGTTCATGTGTAAAAATGATTCCCCATGCTCCATGAACCACTCTTTCACTATTTGAGCTAAAATTTTATATCTGTGCCATCAGGGAGTACATTCTACTCGTCAGTTGACCTCATTTCATTGCTTTAATGTTGCTGAGCCTTGACCTGACCAACTGAAGCAACAATAACATGGCTATTGGGCACAGTAATTAAATTCAGTCCAACAAAATATTGGAGTGCCTTTTTTTTTTGGCCAGGCAGTGTATAATGCACAAAGCGTACAGTTATTATTAGTATTGTAATAAGTGAGGAAATGTAAATTAACTATTTAATGGTGAATGCATATTTGCTGCAGTAGCGTTCACAAGGATTTTCCTGGTGCTCTCATATGTTTGAGAATGTGTTCTTGAGTGGTACCCAGTATATACCTACATACAGCATGTCTTACTTAGGCAGCTGAATGCTTAATGCACACCCAGAGCTGCTTCATTCATTGTGTCTCACATCTTTAAAGTGGTGTCCAAGACAACCCCAAATCTCTGATGTATAATTAGGAGGTAACTGCAGTCTGTATTCGAACTGTCATATGGCTTTAAAATGCTCTTAAGTCCTAATACACTATGATATGTGTCTGGTTGTCAGACTGCTGTCAAAATTCTGCCAAACAGACAATAATTTAAAAAATTAGCTTTGGCATTTTTCCTCCCTGCTCTTTACACATTATGACAGCTCAACTTAAAACCATAAATATATTTAAAATATATCTACCTTGCTTTGACTGTTTCCTTGTGACGTAAGGAGCCAGTTTAACAATATCAGTGGTAAAAACAGTGAAATTTCTGAATCCATTGGTGTGGTGTCCCCAATCAAGTTGTTGGATAGTTATTTGTTATAGCGGACAATCATAAGTCTACTCAGTTGAGTCAGAAATCAGATGCCAGACTTTAAAATGTATGCAATGTGCTCAGAATGGGATCTTTAAATCCTGTGTCTTTCTTTTGAACTTTTGGCACTGAACCAAATATACTATAAATATATATGACATTTTGAAATCAGTTTTAACGTGTGAAGCATTTCCACAAGGCTCCCACACACATTTTTTTATTTACCTTATGATTCTACTAGACATGTTATAGTTTAATATACACTGCCTGGCCGAAGAAAAGTCGAATACACCAATATGTTGTTGTTCCGCCTTTAGCCTTGCTTACAGCATGTAATGGTCATGCCATTGTTTCAGCAAAGTTAAGCAACATCACATTAATTTCCATCCAGTGTTTGGTTTATTTTTCACCGACATCTTGAATTGATGAAGTAAAAATTGAACCTCTCCATAAAGTCTTCTCCAGCACATCCCGAAAACTTTCAACAGGGTTAAGGTCAGGACTCTGGGGTGCCAGTGCATGTGTAAAAGTGACTCCTCATGATTGCTGAACCACTCTTTTATTATTTGAGTCCCCACTTTATATCCGTGCCATCAGTGAAGAAAAAGTCCATTGACGTGATAACCTGTACGTTCAGGTCATCAGCTGACTTCATTTTATTGACACATTAATTTTGCTGAGCCTCAACTTGACCAACTGGAGCAACAATGCGGCTAAATGCACTCCATGAAAATATTAATGTTCAATTTTATTTATGTATTTATTTAATTATTATTATTATTATTATTTTGGCAGATTGACTGCTGACTTGAACCCAATAAATGTTTTAGAAATTAAATTGGTTATTTTCTAATTTAATTCCCAGTCTTTTAACCATTACCACACACTGTAAAGGGATACATGTGTCTGTATATATCTGTATCTGTACAGAATCTGCTATGAACTCTCAAAGCAGGTATGTTTTGTAATTATGAGATGGTATCTGTATTTTGACACTGTAACTACACTGGGAGGTGATGTCACCTTCATGGTTTGTCCCTATCTCTGTCACAGCCCAAACCCCATCCATCTCAGTGCTTTCATGGCCCCTGCCCCCAATTCCCACCAGTCTGGTGAATCTATAAAACTATTGAGTGATGTCACCAATTTGGATGGGCAGCTCTCCAATGTGCTGATGTGCATAAGTGTGACCTAAAGTACGCTATTTATTTTTCACCACCAGCGCACTGAAATGTTCTTTTTCACTCCAGTGCGATGATGTCAAAGATCTTTAATAAAGCTGCACAGACATGTTGTTCAGTGAAGCGAGATATCTGGACTATTGTCCTCCAGCATGTGGAGCTCTGTTGAATGGCACAGTTGAATTGTAAGTGCCATGACAGTAATCATTACACTTCTTTACAGTGCATAGTTTAACACTGTCTTTTAGCCTGTAGTAGCATGTTTTGGACAAATGAACATAAGGATGTTTGTGTCAGTCCGTGTGAAAGGTTCCCTTGTGTCATGGACAGAGGTTAATGACAGACTTGAGACTAGCTTTGTTTAGGATAGTTATTGTCTGTGTAGTGTCTTATAAGAGTAAGCTCTTAAAATAGTTGAAAACATAAATTTTTATTTAGTAAACTTGGTCGCTTTGATATGGGATTCTTACTGTACAGGTTGATATTTAGTTTGAATTTTAACTTTTATCTTTAGCAATCATTTTATCAGAGTAAGGGTCACATTGAAACCAGGGAATGTGTGTAATGCCAGAATACACCCTGGATTGGCTGATCCAAACACTGGACAACAAAAAGGTACTTTCTGTCCACTACCAGAGTAAAAACAGGTTTGAAAACAAATTTGAAGTCGGAAGTTTCTATCAGGTCAATCAGTTTTTAAGTTATTGCTATATTTTATACATTTTATATTTTTACCACTTTAAGCAATTTGAAATTAACACTGATCAATTAGTTATTTATTTATTCATTCATTCGTTTATTTTTTCCCCCAGGTAGCAAAATCATTGTTGTTCTGTGCTACTGGGATAAGTTTACTGCATTTTTAGACCATGTATGTGACACACACAGTCTACGGTGACAGAAGCACTTGGTATTTTTTTGTGAGAGAGTCCTCACGTCTTATCTACTTACTGCTGTTAATATATAAAAATAAACAAGTTAATATAATTTTACTGTAATTTAATACCACTGTGAACTGCTGGAAAGGTAAACACTTTCATTTACAATATACCATAAAAATAGAAATTTGCTTAGAAAAACTCTTTTTTTCTCTTAACTTTATTGAAAGTTCTACTGTTCCTCAGCCTTAGCTACAGCACAGTTCTGAACTGGTGTTTTTCTTGAGCTACTGAAGCAAATCACTGCCAGAAATATCAATGAATATCAATTGTATCATAATGTTTATATATGCATCTCTGTACAAAACCCATTATCTGTTCATTCAGAATAAATGTATTTGAAATGAGTTACATCCCTTACGTTCTCTGGCACTGATGACAGCAAACAACCAGTACTTTTCATTGGGAGAGATTCGCTCTTGTTCTGTATTTATGCCTTTGACTCACAGGTTAGTCGACATCCATTATGAAATATTGCTTCTGACCCCTAACAATTAATTTGTGATTAATAGCTTGTCTTTTATCGGCCTGCTCTTTCCTGTCTGTATTCACCAGTTTATATTACCCTGATTACACAGAGTTCGTCTCAGTGCGCTCTTGTTTGACTTGTCACTTATTTGTCATTATGTAGAACAAGATACCAAGATAATGGGTTTGATAGGATATGGAAGTTGTTGTTTTTTAAAACCCCCCCAAACCACACACACACACGCAAAATCGCTCTCTCTCACTTTCTTTCCCCTTCCCTCCTTGTCCCCATGCTGCTCAGACATGCAGGTCTAAGACAGTGACATTAAGAGCAATAATGTCAGGAGTCAGTCAGACATTAAAATCACTGTCAGAGAGGAATCACTAAGTGCTTTGGGGAGCCGAGGGAAGAAGAGATCTCATTAGAGCATGAACCTTAGAGCTGTGTGCGAAATCCCTCTGGTACACACACAGATGCCATCTCCATACGTCCCTGACTTTTACCTACTCCTCAAGGAACTGTAATGGGAGCTTTTCTGACTATTGTTTGCACTATTGTTTAAGTGTTCCTACAGATACTGCGACTGAGCTTAGCAACCTGTTGCTCTCATCAGCTCTCTCTCTCTCTCACACACACATACACACACACAGGTGGATGGTTGTTGAGTGTATCACGGAGGCCCCATTAATTAGCCTAATTAGTCTTGCCATGGGCAATAAGGGCCTGATAGCGGCTGACGGTCTCCGGTTCGCACGCCCAGGCCGGCCATTGACTCTGGCAGATACGTTTGTGTGTGCTAATCATTCACATCCATCACCTCGCCCTACTGCGCTGAACCGCTGTTTGCTGTTGCATTAGAGCAGTGTAATCTAGATCAGCTCTATCTGAGTGAGCATGCATGTGTGTATGTGTGTGTGTGTGAGAGAGAGAGAGAACGAGAACCCAGAAGACTGTTTAAACAAGTGGACTTTAGTTTAAAATACTTGAGACAAAATAGATAGTTAAAAAAAGGTTTAACAGACTTTGTTATTTTCTCATAAAGCTGGCTAACTTAATGAAGTATTACCAAATGAACTCTCAGGTGTGTTTGTGCTAGTGGTGGTGATATTTCATATCTGTTCATTTACCTTTTACAGGCACCACTCTGCTCTAGTCTAACATTCCCATCATGCTTTTCGGTTTGTTAGCTGTTTGATCAGCCTCAGTGATAGCTTCTGATACTTCCTGTTTCGGCTGTGTGGTCCTTCCTGAAGAAAGGCTGCACTGTTTTACTTTGAAGAGCCCACCACCACACTACCCGCCCAAATTCCCACACTCTGCATCTCTATCCCTTTATATCCTTCTTTACCCCTCTCTATCCTCCTGTATCATGCACTCTGTCTTTCTTCCTCAGCTCTTTCATCCAGGGAATCATCTCTTTAGCACCTTTTTAACATACCAAAACACTCCTTCATTTCCACATGTTTAAAGCACTATTAATGCTAATTGCGCCCAGGCCCTGCGCAAAGCCCCCCAACCGGCTAGTGTTTGGCCACCCGGTCAGGAGGCTGTGTGTTAGCCGGATGTGTGTTAAGCAGCTCTGCCCGCCTCTGCCCCCTGACCCTCTCGAGTTTGCCATCACCATGGAGCTGGCCGGAGCGATGGAGTGATAAGTGGCAGCTGTGGAGGACCCAGGCTACATGGGATGAGCTGTTGCCAGGTCTCTGTTTACTGAGCCAATTCTCCTTAGTTAAATGAGGGGATTCATCACAGCAGCCTGTGTGATATTGTGTGTCTTTTCTGGTCACTTGGACTAAACAAGTGACCGTGTCCTAGCAGCTGGAGTGCTGGAGCTTTGCTTTGAGAAATTCTGATTTGGGTCATTCATTTTAATACACTCTGTATACTGGGTTGTGGTAAAAGAAACACAGACACACACACACATCAGCTCAAATATTAGTGAAAAGGCGAAAGCTTTCGAAAATTGAGACAACTAAATAAACATTTCCGTTATTTCAGGCTAGAAAAGAGTTTTTACTAGCCACTTTGCTCAAATGAAGAATTTGTATAATTAAACAATTCACTGAAGGCACAGTGGATGTCACTGAATAGCAGATACGAGCGCTGTGTTGCTAAAGGTTTCCTTTTAAAACTTTTCATGTTTTTAGGATATACTACACAAAAATGTAAGTACACTGTGCTGTGTAATAGTGTGTATATACTACACAGAAACACAAGAAAAGCAAACTAAAATGAGATTTTTATGGTTTATTTTATCATTTCTAAAGTGTGATGACACCATCTGCTCCATGTGACTGTGGAAAAACTGTACATGTCTGTCGTATTGATTTGGGGATTTATTTATTTATTTCCTAGATGGCAAACCTATGAGATTGCAAAAATTCCCATGTAGTATATACTAACGTCAACTAAGCTGACATAAGTTAACAATAAAAATAAATGCACATTGCATGTTGTGCATGTAGTGACAGTTACTTCAGATACGAAAATACATTGATGTGAATTATATTTGAGTATTTTTTTAAATACTTATGTACCAATATAAGAATATGTAATTTTGGTATTATGTTTTGATATATTAGCAAATGTAATGCCTTTTAACAATAACAGAAACTCTAGTTATGCATTACTGTGTAAATACCACTCGTATTAACACTGGTACCTGAACACTGTAGACTTTACCCCCACACATAAACATTCACCTCTGCTGACTGCTGCACACAGACACTTGCCATTTTACAGACACTTGTCACTTTTGCACACAGATACTTTACAGACAGACTTTTACTAGAAAAATCGCCACTGCAATACATTATATTTCATTATATTGCCTGTACATTTGCA
>JAOUQZ010000039.1:20564849-20581758 GCA_028564935.1 Neosilurus hyrtlii
CTCTCTCTCTCTCTCTCTATATATATATATATATATATATATATATATATATATATATATATATATATATATATAAAAACAAACACACACTCTCTCTCTCTCACACACACACACACACTTTGAACTTCTTATAGTTTATATTTTATTTATTTATTGGCCCAGTGGTAGGGTGCTGGATTACTGATCCCAAGAGTGGGGGTTCAAGCTACACTGTCACCGGGTTGTCACTGCTGTCCCCCCAGTGCAGCTAACTGGGTTATCAAAGTCCGGCCATGTCTCTCATTGTGGCATTGCTGTCAGCGTGTTTCTGTCCTGCAATGGCCTGGCAAGCTGTCCAGGGTGTACTCTGTCCTCGACCAGAGTCAGCTGAGATGATTGGGCCTTAATTAGGATTAATCAGTTCAGAAAATTTTTTTATTATACAGGTTTTTCTTTTTTTTATATTTTATCTAAATGTTCTTCATGTGCAATATTTGTATTTATGTACAGTACTGAGGGGGCTCTGAGTCCAAGAATTTCATTGCCAGTAATGATATTCAAGTAAATGGCAAATAAACTGGAAACTTGAACTAGTCACATCCCTAAAAAGCCTTTAGTTTGAACCCTTTATGAACTGTTTTAAATGTTAAATCTGACCCATTGATTACGCTGTGTATTCTTCCTCCTGTATGTTGGTAAACCAATGTTGGGATAAAAGTACTCACAGGTTCCAAACAGTGATTTTTGCCTTACGAATGGCACTCTGAGCCAGCTGAAGTGCACTCTGGGTGCAAATCATAACAAGGTCATGATCAGAGCTCTGATGGGCAAAGTGAGCAAGCTGGGACCATACATAAAGCTCCACTACAGGATCAGTCCATTTACAGTCAGATGCTATTTGCATGAGCTGTCAGAGAAAATAAGACAGAAAATCATAGCTGGAAAAAAAAACACTGGAATTTTTTTTGACAAAAGAGTACTGGTAATAATACCAATTGTAACTGGTAAAAAAAAAGTCATGCTTTATCTTTTTGACCACAAAGTAAAGCTTACCATTGTAAGGCTGGGTACAGAGAATTCCATCAGTCCATGGTTACTATTACACCGCAGCATCTCCACTCCAACCAGTGCACGTGACATGGTTTGCACTGCCTCGTTCTTACACTGGGTGAAACAAAAATGCATCGAGTGATTATACTGAGATAAATTTTATGCATAGCTACATTCATGCATTTTACAATTATTTATTCCAAATAAAATGTAATGCAAGATTAGTGGTTTTTATAATCATATAGTGATCTAATGCATGGATAGTTTCACAGACACTACCACACACCTCATCATCACTGTCAAGGTTCTGTCCAATCTGCTCTTGCAACAGGTGTTTGGTATTTACCCATGTGCTGAGAATCTGCTTTCGCACCATGATGGGCACTGTTTCACTGTTTCCATTGGATAGACGCAGAGCATATTCACACATCTACAGTGCACAAAGACAAAATTTCTATAAAGTACTTCTATTTAGCCTAATCTAAACCTATTAGACTAAATTATTGCTCAGAAGACAGGTAGGCCGATCCCGAGGCTTGATATTACACAAAGCGGTGATCAGCAGACATATAGGCTAAGTTTAGGATATCATACACCATAACTGTTAAACATAGTAAACATAAACTTGTACACAGTTTCAGAAGTTTTCTGATGGATAATTGATTTTGTATGTATAATAGTATAATAGCTACAATAGATATGCCAATTATCCACAGATAGTGAGGTGGACATTGCTGACTATTCAGCGATATCCACTAAGTCTGGGTGACTAATTGTTTTAGCATGTACTACACAGAAATATTAGAAAAGCATACTAACATTAATATGACACACACACTCACTCACTCATTAATTATCATTTTGATTATTAGGTGGTAACAAGAGGTGTTCCAGGGGTCTGGGGCTGTGCCAGCCCAACAGTGTCCAGCGATAGTGCAACTGTTGTGAAAATTGATAGGGTGAAATATACATTGCAATAATTACTTTTTGAAACTAGAAATGCGCTTAGAGAGTGCAGGTCTCCTCCCAGGTAGTGCAATCTCTTCTTTTCCTGTTCCGCAATTATTTGTGAGCTCTGTATTTTTTTCTCGGGTGCATTCTGGGTAATTTTCACCCCTTTGCCCTATCATGCAATGTTAAATAATCATTCAAAACCATCCTAGATCCAGATCATTGTTTAATCAGGAACACAGAATTTAGAGATGAAATTCAGAGACATCTACGAAGCTTGAGGTGAATAATTGTTTTACAATATACTACATAGAAACATAAAAGTTTTTTTATAAAGATTTTTATAGTTATTTTTACATATTCTAGCCATGACAGAGGCAGGTCAGATGACCTCCAAACACTCCACAAACAGTTTTCCTTTTTTAAAAGGGGATAATGATGACATCAAGTGACTGGGACATATTGTGAGTGTCAGTTATTTTGAATCAGACTCTATCCATGGTTGATTCAGGAAAATGATTGTTGATGGCATACCAATCAGATTGCACTGTTCCAGTGTAGAAAATACTAATAACAGTAAAACAGTATATATTTCTAACAGGTAATAATCTGTAGCATAAAATGTTGAGGAATAACTAAAACAGGCATTCAACTGGAGGAAAAAAATCCATCCATGCATCCATGCACTGATCCATTACTTTTTCTTGATAAGCTTGAATGGCATAATAAATTGTTCAATCCATAAAGCTACCCATCTGTGGATTAATCAGTCCTGTTTGATCTGCTTGAATAGCCAAATAGTCAGAAAAAATTACTTAACACTTTTCAAAGTCATTGTCTCTCATTCCCCAGCTGCTTTACTGCTTAACTGAAAAGCCTACAGTAATTCAAATCAGTTCTCTTTTGCCACATTTTAAAAAAATTATATATGATTTAACTAATCTAGACTAATGTTCAAACAGAACATCTGTTACGAACAGAGAGGATCCTCATTACCTGTGTAGAATTATGAATGCTTATTATAGAAGGTAAAAGGAAATGATAGCTAGTGCAGCCATGAAGTTTGAGATGACAATTTCAATATGAACTTCTTGTGTAATCTTGAGAGCTTGAATCAAAAGCAACTGGACTTCTTTTGGTTTTGGAGATGCTTCACCTCTCATTCAAAAGAATTCCTCAGATGTAAAAGCTGATGGAGGGGAAGGTGGGCCCCAGATATTTAACCTCTAGTGGGGTCATATGTAGTGAGATAAGGCCAGGAGAACTGCTTGCATTCCTTCACAAGCCAAACCAATTAGTCAACATAATAAGATAAGTAATATCAAGGTAATCTAATCAACAATTTAATAAGAATTTAATAACACCTTAATTAATTAGATAATTAGTGTAATATGAATATTATCTGATTGGTTAAGTATGGTATAGCTCATTGGTTTCCAAACTTTTAAGGTCATGCAGAATAGACAAAGATTTGAAATACGTTAGTGTATTATCCTTAAATATTCATGTATGTATGAAATATTCATTCATGTCATATACACGCGCACATACACACATATACGTGTGTGCGTGTATATATATATATATATATGTGTGTGTGTGTGTGTGTGTGTGTGTGTGTGTGTGTGTGTGTGTGTGTGTGTGTGTGTGTGTATCTATTATGTATCTATTGTGTGTTGGCCCTGCATTGGCCTGTGAGCTGTCCATGGTGTACCCCGCCCTCGCCCAGAGTCGGATAAGATGGGCACCAGCCTCCCCGTGACCCTAATTAGGATGAAGCTGCTTAGACAATGAATAAATGAATGAATGAACATATTGTAACAGTGTCTCACTTGCAGAGCCTTCTTGATGTCCTGCACAGCAGTTGCCTCCAGTTGAATGGCATGAGTGAAGCCTGATTTTTCCATTTGTTTCTTTCTGCTTTTCCTACTCTTTTCAGCCCCAGCCTGTTTCTGCACCTGACCTGCATGTGCATTTGGTCCACACCAAGGCTGGATGATACCCTGTGCCACAACATTACACAACAGGACAAGCAGCACCACCTCCCTATGGGAACACAGAATGCAATGAACTGACTGGATATTTTTGGGGAAAATGATTAACATAAGGAAACCTCACCCTGCATGGCCTGTCTCTCTGAGTTGCTCCACCAGTTGGCTGAATGTAGGTACCAGCTTGTCTTGTCTCTTTGTGGCAAGAACATGGTTATTATAATTCCACAGGTACACAGATGCATTAACCACCAGCCACGGCTCCCGCAGCTCTGCCCCAAGTTCCGCACCTCGCAGGAAATTAGCTGTAGCGTAGACTGACATCTCTTGAATCCAGTCACTATGGATATAAAAAGTAAAAGAGATTAAGACAGAAAAGACAGACAGACAGACAGTGAAAGCATATTGTTTGGAAAACAGTAATCCTCTAGTTTTCATAGCTCTTCCCTGCCAAGAGATATGAAAACATTTTGTATAATAGAAACAGACCATAATCGGAACTTGATGCTGTTGAATGTGCAAGTAACATCTTTCTTTGTCATGTTGAGAGGCTATTTTGTGGATTTTGTTTAACAATCCATAAGCCAGCGGCTTTCTGGGACAGCAATCCCCATTGGCTTGAAATTGAAAATGTCATTAAATATATGCTGTGGTGTTGGATAGGGCGCACCAATTTCTCTTATTAGATGTTGACTAGAGCATGAAAGAGGCTGAACACTTAACATGATGAGATAGCTATGTGAGCAGAGGTGCTTGTGAAGTTTAAAGCACAGTTTGCATTATTCTATTTTCTTTTGGAAGCACAGGAGTGTGCAGAATGTGTCATGCTACGTGGATTTACAGTGACAAGATTCCATACATGATAGTATGATGATTATGATCCGATTATAAATTCTCAACATGGAGCTTGAAACAAGACATTCTTTAGGATAATATAGGATTTTAGAATCATTTAGGATATTTAATAACAAAAATTAAATAATTTAGGATATTTAATAAAAAAAAGCCATCCTGACTGATTTTGTTCACTGAAAAAACATACATACTAAGCACCATTTTTCATATTAGTCTCAATAATTCGAGCTGTCAGCCTTCAGTGCGTAAATGTTAATTACAGACACTGTATGCCCAAATATTTTGTCTGTTTTTCCTCAGTCCCTAAAGCAACCACAGCTGTAAAGTGCCTACCTACCAGAGGTGTACTAGCGATTCCAATGCAACAAGTGGCATGGTGGCATAGTGGTTAGCACATCCACCTCACAGCAAGAAGGTACTGGGTTCAATTCCCAGGCTTCGGCATTTCAATGTGGAGTTTGCATGTTGTTCCTATGCTTGCATGGGTTTCCTCTGGGTACTCTTGGTACTCTGGTTTCTCCCGCAAAGTCCAAAAACATGCACATTTGGTGTAGTGGCTGTTCCAAGTGGACTCTTTGTGTGAGTGTAAATGGTTGTATGTGTTGCCCTGCGATGGTCTGGTGAGCTGTTAAGGGCATAACAGGCACTTCATCCAGTGACTGCTGCGACAGGCACCAGTCTCCCGTGACCGTATTAAGTGTATCAGCAAATGACTGTGATGAGTGAGTAAATATTATTAATTGGAATTTTCTGTAGCACACACAGACCAGCATGATGCAAAGAGTAAAATGTCCCATTGTTGTTATACTAAATATTAGTACTCTTGAAAAACTGCTTAACCAATTAATTTATAGGACTGAAAGTAAGTGTTGTACAATCCCAATTATATTATGTCAAAGAAGAGCAGAGAAACACAGGATGCTGAATAAGAGATTTAGTCAATGAGGCCTTTTTTCTTAAGCCAGTCATTATATTTTTTGGAACCCTTTCTAATAATGTTGTTTAAAGAAGAATTATAACCTCTTGGTATAATGCTATTTGAGTGCACCTGTAAAGTGTCCACTGAGGGTCATTCTCAAGTGTGGGCGCTCCTCTGTTAACAGGCGGGACAGGTAAGTCATTGAGCTCTACCCCTTCAGAGCGGAGCTTATGAATAGTTGCCTAAGACACACAAAATAATGCACTTAAAACAAGAGACAGAGAGCATATCTTGTGTAAAACAAGATTTGTTATTGCCACATCATCGCCAGTGTTTTTGGTGTTCAGAAAAGTGGGATCAGGGATGACAGACATGACAGGTTCAGCTATGGATGAAAGTCTTATTAAACCAACATTCAGATGAAAATATAATGCACTGTAGCCCTATAATACCTGAGGCACTACCAGAGTTCTACTCAACATGTGAATGTAACCTATGCTTTGGTTTTTACAATGGGCTAATGATGAGGAGCTGCAGTGACTGTGGGCTGTTCTGAAATGCAGAGCGACAAAAGCATCAAAGTGAAATGAGTTGATTAGGGATATATGGGAATTCAATCCCTGTGCTTCCCACACCTGGCATCTTCATCAAATTAGTGGGATGACTTTTGAAAATACCATTCTCTTAGAAACCCAAGGAAGCATTTGACAGAGAACAAAGAGAAACTGATATCAAAGCAGAGAGCAATGACAGGCATTTTCTTTCTTTTCCTTTTTTTTTTCAATTATATTAAAAGTCTTGAGAGGCTTGGTTGCATACCCAAGCCCAGAGGTTCTGGGCAGAGTTACTGTCACTCTAAACTCCTGTGAGCAATTTTTTTAGTTTAGTCCTTTACTGATTGAAATTCAGAGAAGCTACTTAGCACTTGGATTTAGTTGTAGAGTTTGTCATTATACCCCAAACAGCCATAGCATTAAAAACATCATGACTACTGACAGATTAACTAAATAACATTGATTGTCTTATTGCAACAGCACCTGTGAAGAAATGGGATACATTAGGAAAAAAGAGAACAGTCAGTTCTTAAAGGTGATGTGTTGGAAACAGGGAAAGTAAGCAAACATAAGGATCTGAGAGACTTTAACAAGTGCCACACTGTGATGGATAAACAACAGGGTCTATTAATCTCCAAAATCGCAGCTCTTGTGGGGTGTTCCTGGTATACCCCAGTAAATACCTAACAAAAGTGGTCCAAGGAAGGACAACCTGCCAAGTGTCATGGGTACCCATGGCTCATTGATGCATGTGGGGAGTAAAGGTTGGTATGTCCGGTCTGATCCCATAGAAGAGTTACTATAGCAAAAAGTGCTGAAACGTTTAATGCTGGTTATAATAAATAGGTGTCAGAACACACTGTATTGCACACAGTGCATTGTAGCTTGCTGTGTATGGGGCTACTAAGTGCAGAACAGCCAGGTGGTGTTAATCTTATGGCTGATCGTTGTGCAATCTCATTACATGCTGATAATTTATGTTGGCTTGTGAAACAAAATACAGATTCTTTTGTTTTTGCTGAGGTACACATGCTTCTTCTGGGATGCCGGTGATCCTGTCCCTCCTGATCCTTTTGCTTTCTGAGTCCTGTGGTCTGTCCTGGTGTGCTGATGCTGGCTGGAGTTCTCATCTTGGAAGCCCCTCACTCCTGCTAATGAAGATCCATATGGACTTATATGTGCACTCAGAGACTGTGAAGATTCAATTCAATTCAATTCAATTTTATTTGTATAAAGCTTTTTGCAACTGACATTGTCGCAAAGCAGCTTTACACAGACCTGCAAAAATAATTTAACCTTTTAGATACACTTGTTGTTGGAATGATGAGGACAAATGAGACAGTTTCATAATCTCATTGAAGAGCTGAAGCTGAGAGACAACATGCTGGGTAACAAGAAAAAAAAAAGCCGTACTCATGGTGTTTTGTGCTCACTGGTGAATTATAGATGCTCTCTATAATTACTAGGCTATGCGCCTAGTTGTCTCTCAAGCATGAGAGACAACTAGGCGCATAGCAGAGGATAGTTGTTACATCCAAGGCTGTTTTGCCAGCTTTTTCTGCTTGGCATTCTATTGACATGTGACACCATGTTCAGTGACCATTTTTGCATGCAAAATCTAACAACAACTTCATACCAAATAAGAACACATGTAATGACCTGTGCAAATATTTCATCCAAAAAGTCAGACTTCGTATGAAAGGACGTTAAATGTAATCTACTGGCAAATTCCTATGAAGACTAATGCAACAGCAATCAAGAGGGACAAGACCTGGTACAAATCCCAGATAATTTTTTAACTACACTTATTAAAATGATCACCACTGCTACCAGTACTGTTATTATTAGTTCTATTGTTCTTGTCAATATTAAATTGTTATTACAAATAAAGTTTAAATTTCCCTGAGGGAGTCATCCCAAAGGGATCAATAAAGTTAAGTCTAAGTCTAAATACACCTGCATTTATTATCTGTTGTTATGTATAATGGCATTGATCATATTATAATTGGTATTCATTCTTTTGTATTATACCATATTGGTGGTATAGTGGTGATAGCTCACAGCAATAAGGTCCTGGGTGCCATGCTTGGTGACTGTTTCTATGTGGAGTTTGTATGTTCGCCCTGTGTTTGCGTGAGTCTTCTTCAGGTGTTCCAGCTTCTTCCCACAGTCCAAAGACATGCACATTAGGCTAACTGGTTGTTTTAAATTGCAGCTAGACGTGAATGTGAGTGTGAATGGTTGTTCATGTGTGGTGAGCTGTTCAGGAAGTACCCTTCGTTTAGAGTCGGCTGAGCTGGGCTTCAGCCTTCAGATGACCCTAGATGGGTTAAGAGGTTCGGCAAAGGAATGAGCGAATGAATTATCTATTATAATTATATCATAACTAGGGAGGCATGGTGGCACAGGGGCACAGTGGTTAGCACATCCGCCTCACAGCAAGAAAGTCCTGGGTTCGATTCCCGGGCTTGGGCGTTTCTGAGCGGAGTTTGCATGTTCTCCCCATGCTTGCATGGGTTTTCCTCCAGGTACTCTGAATTCCTCCAAAAGTCCAAAAACATGCACAGTAGGCTAATTGGCTGTTCCAAATCACCCTTAGGTGTGAGTGTGAATGTTGGCAAGTCGACTAAGATGGGTGCCAGCCTCCCCGCGACCCTAATTAGGATTAAGCTGCTTAGAAAATTAATGAATTAAAAAATTAGATAATAATAAGTAATATTAGCTTTGTGATATTTACTGTAGTTTTTTGATGTTCCCATGCTCTAGGACTAGATACTTTAGAAATATTGTGCTGTATAGCGTGAAATTTGCATAAAGCTATTTGAATTGGGTTGAATTAAAAAATGATCACAGTAAAGCACAGGAAAGCAAAACGTCAAGTAAAAAAAAAAAACAGGGGAAATATCTCAGAATTTGATTGCACTCAGAAACAAGCTCTTGGTCATTCAGGTCAAATTTTGGTCGATGAAAAAGCAAAAGATTAGGTAATCCCAGCACCCTAAAATGCTGCAGATGATGCATTGTAGCTGATGACCCCTTGAAAATATCAGTGGTATAAAACATGAACATAAATGGCAAAGATATGTTGCTGGGATCAGAGTGTTTTTCTTACCTCAGCATTGATGAAGTGAACCTCGGCCAGCAGACGCAACAGCTCTCGCTCTCCCCTCTCTTCCTTGTACATCTGTTTACCTGGAGTCATGAACACACACACGCGGACACACACACACACACACACTATCTAATAAGCTGGGTACCCTTTTAATTGGCACCAGCTATTCATCATCAGCTATTCAAGAATTCAAGCTAATTTTTCCATCCTATCTGCAGCAGCAATCAGTGAATCATGCACAATAAAATGACTGCTATTAATCAATTAGCCTGGAAGGTGCAATATAATGAAAGTGTCAAACACTCATCCACAAGTTTACATATTTGAAATGTTTTTGCATATAAATCAGTCTCAAGTGTTAATCTATTTAAATGAACCAGTGATGGAGACCACAGAGAACCAATAATGATTCCATTAAAAAAGATCATAATGAGATAAATTTTAATAGATCGCTTACATTCGATTTTCCATCTCTTGTCATCATAAAGCAAACAGAAGCGGCAAGCTGCTCTGCACACATCCCACAGCTCCTGTTTCCGTGCAGTCTTGACTAGGGATGCCCACAGCCTCATCCTGCCATGGAGATGAAACGAAATACAACATGTTTTCAACAGTCGAGCTAAGCAATGTGGTATCCTAGTATGGTTTTAATTTTTTATGGAGCTATGCCAGGGATTACACTCTGAACGAGATGCTAGTCCATTACAGTTCACTATTCAGACAGACATTCACAAACTCCTTGGGGAATTTTAGATTAAACAATCCATCCACTAGTATTCTGGTTGTTTTGACTCAAATCTGAGAACATGGATTAAGCCACATCAAAAGCAAAACATGCAAAACACTAGTAAAAGGTATTTGTTTTATACAGTAGTGTACAGTGAAGATTATACACCACCACCTTGGTCTAAAAGGGCTCCTAATAAAAAGAAGTAAAAAATTACTTCTCTATAATTTTTTGGTGAAAATGTATTGAACAATGCTATTGTAGGCAATGAGAACCAAAAAAATAATTCCGACAAAGTGTATTGAGGTAAAAGTATGGTTAATAAACAAAAACACTGAAGATACCAATTATTCAAAAAAATTAAAAAATATATATATTTTTTTACTTTTGCATAGCATGAAAGAACTTCAAGCCATATGGAATGATTTAGCAAGATCTGAACCAGTAAGTTTTAACTTCTTGTGATCAGGAGACCTTTTAGACAAAAGTAGTGGTGTATAATCTTCACTGCACACTACTGTACCTATATAACCACACTGATTATTGCTTTACTGACCCAGGGTTTCTGTACTCAGTTGGATTATCTTTTGACTAGCCATGTGACTTTTTACATAACAGTCCATTTTAGCAAAAGTAAAAAAAAAAAGTTTTAAAGTTTTTAGCAAAAGTTAACAGAACTTGCATACAGGAGCATTATTACTTATTATATATTATGTTGTTATTCTTAGGCATGGACTTCAAATTCAGAATTCACACTGAGAAAACCACTCACCGTAAAATAACCCTAACCACATTTTTATGTGCACTTGATTTTGACCTTCTGGAGTAGAACGATTAAACAAAATGGAAATAAAAAGAAACTGATACTTGCTATCACTGCTGAAAGTAAAAAATCTGTACATCCATGCTTGTATTTCACAACAATAAGGTTTACAAGGCAGGACGGCCCAAGGACCATTCTGGTCTCTGAGGTGACTTAACTTTAAATGACAAACAATTTCAAATCGCAACACTCCGAGAAAGGATTTAAAAGTCGAGCTGTATTTTGTTTACATTCGGATAATACCCATGGTGATACACAGTCATGTGGTTGTACAAGCCATGAAAAATCAGGTTGATGCATTAACGTACAGTTTTCTCCACTATAATACCTTTGCATATTTATTGGTAGGCAGGTTGGGTTAGAAAAAATAATTAGAGCTTTCTAGACCAAGCTATTTTTAATGGCAAAAATGCTCTGAGTAGAGCTGGTTCTGGTGCTGGCCCTCTTAATGAGGTCCTCATGGATTCCTGTAAATCACATTGTGCTGTCTCACATGTCCTCACCACATAATTCTTGAAACTTTTGGTAAGTCTCCTTTGAGATTCTAAGTTAAAAACACAAAACTAATTACAACTCAAATTGGAAAATAAATATTTTATGGAAACGGATACGTTAAATCCCTATACCTCTCTCGACCATCTGTGTCTCTCTCCAACCAGGCAAGATGATATTCTGCTTTTTGTACGCAAGTCCTATGATGCTTGGCCTTCACAGCAAGTTGCTCCACATTGTCCTGTAGTCTGCTATCTGATTTTGAATATCGAACATAAAAAAAGGAAGAAATTAATATCAGCCTAACTGTAAAAACAGATGCAAAATCAAATAATAGATTAAAACATTGATGTACCAAGTGTGCTGTTATAGAAAATAGTCAGTGTTGGGGTGATGTGGTACCGTTACCATTCCCCAAAATATGTCTCGGGGTGGTTTATTCCTCTTATACCACAACCATCTATTTAAGGCAGGGGTGTCAAATGAATTTACACTGAGGGCTTCATCACTAAATTTAAAGGTGATCAAGGGCTAAATAATCACTGAACATCTATTATAAAAGGGTAACCAAGAAATCTGCATGCCAGAATGATTCATTTAGACATATGTCCACTTTTCCTTATTCACTAACATTATCTGACAACGTTGAGTCATGAATGACTAGCTGTTTACTTGAAACAGGCTGCCACCACCTAGAGGAAGGATGATGTATTAGGTTTCATGGTAATGGTCGATGCAAAGAATGTATGATAATCATATTCATTGAAAGCTCTTGCAGGCCACATAAAATAAGTTGGTGGGCCTTGAGTTTGACACCTGTGATTTAAGGTGTCTCATGAAATAAAGCTTGTTACATAACTGACAAAGTGTAAAAGGCCCTGAAGTCCTGAAGACGTTTCTGTGTTGAAAAATACACTTATAAACCTATACTGAGTAAAAAAACTAAATTTGGTTGGCTCAAAAGTATGTTTATGTACTTGCAAACATCAGCCTACACAAGATTTATGAGCACTGTCTAACATTACTGTCAGACACATGCACAGGCTGAGGAAAGATCAATCAGAGGTACTCATTTGCCAAAGAGCTGTGAGATGTAGGGTGAATTTGGAAAAATAAATGCCAAAAGCAAGATGAGTGGTGCTCCACATAAGCATTTGTACATTGCTTGTTAACTGCTGGGTCTACTACCACCCACAGACATTCCAGTGCCAAAACATCAAAAGCTAAACATATTGAAATAATAATACCTTTGGCTGTGCTGTCTGCATCCAGAACCATCTGGAAGGTGTCAGGTGCCAAAATAATACCAGCACTAACCAGTGTGGGGCGCCACGTCTTCGCTGGCTGACCATCAAGCCTGTCTTTTGTCTTCAAATACAAATATAAAAAAGATTAAATAACTAAAATGCTTGTTCCTTATAGCTCAGCATATCTACACTGAAACCCAATGCACATGTTAGGAAATCATAGCACTAATAATATCATATATGCAGCTTCAGCATGCCAGGAATTAGACCTGGTGGATGAGCATGGCTGCCTGGTCCTCTGGGCGTGTGAGAGTGCTGTAAAATTTTCTGCGCAGTTCAAGGAGGTGAAGGGAGAAGGACAGACGCTGTTGAAACTGGCCGCTCTGATCCAGGCTCAAGGCTGCATTAAGATGCCCTACTGCAGACTCCAGCCTATCCGCTTCCTGCTCTATAGCACTCAGCTCAGCATGGATCTGACAACGCATATCCAGCAACATGCTAGTGACCCACAAACAAAGACACCATACATTAACAAATCCTGAACACACACACACATACATATACATATAAGTTGTATGTATATAATCACATTCACTATGCAACAACTCACCTGGAGATGTAAATAGCAAATACAGAAACACACAAACCTATTAATATCTTCTAGGGCCTGTGAGAGTGTGAGGAGTGGGCTTTTGAGGTTCTTTCGGAGATTTGGCTGGAGTATTGGTAAGCAGCTGTTCCATAGAGCAGCACAGACACTCTGTGTCACCTGAGCATCTCCCTCTTTGACTGCCCTAAGGAGCAGTGCTTCCAAACGACTTACTACACTTAACTGGGCCTGAGAAAGAAAACACATTCAGGCTGAACAGTGCATGGTATTCACTGACTATCAGAACCGGTAAGCAGACCAGATAAAGTGATAATAATAATAATAATAATAATAATAATAAAAATAATCATTGTCATCATCATCATCATCATCATCATTTTCCTCTGGGTACTCCAGTTTCGTCCCACAGTCCAATGACATGCACATTAGGCTAAATGGCTTTTTCAAATTGCTCCGAGGTGTGCATGTGAACAGTTGTGTCTGTGTTGCCCTGCAATAGACTGGCGAACTGATCAGGGTGCACCCCACCCTCTGTGTTGGTTCAGATAGTGTTGGTTGGATGAATGTTTGAGTGTGTACTGGCCCTGCAGTGGTCTGGTGGGCTGATCAGTGTGTACCACACCTTCACCCAGTGTCAGCTGAAACAGTGAGTGTGAATAATAATAATAATAATAATAATAATAATAATAATAATGAGGATTCTCTCATTCTGTACATGTCCAGTCCAAAAATGAAACATATTCTGCAATTACACTCAAATGTGCACATCTGAAAACACCTGGTAAAATTTGAATGAGCCTAGTACATGTTGTTACAAATACTTTTGAAAAATCAAACATTTGGAATATTCTTTTTGTGACCAGTTCAAACTCCCATAAGACAATGAAATCACGGAGCAAATTTGTTTAGATAAAATCTATTCATTTTCACACGTTTTATGTTACGTATTCATCATATGAAAACCAACAATATTTTCTTTCTCCGTTTATTATAGCCTGTTGTTCATTCATTCATTTGTTCTGTCATTCATTCGCCAAACCACTTTGTACGCATTATAAGGTCGCAGGGAAACTGGAGTTGATATCATCTGATTCTGGTTACACCCTGAACAGCTCACCAGTCCATAACAGGGACAACACCCACACAAACATTTACAGTAACACTTACCACTAGAGGCAATTTGGAACAGTCAATTAGCCGAATGTGCATGTCTTTGGGCTGTGGGACGAAACTGGAGTACCCAGAGGAAACCTACGCTAGCACTGAAAACATGCAAACTCCACACAGAAATCCTCTCCCTGATTCTGGGACACAAACCCAGGACCTTCTTGCTGTGAGGCAGCCATCCTGCTAATAATATGTGATATTGAAATATGACTTTCAGTCATGCTTGCTAATAATTTCATTCAGACTGGTTACATGATGAAAGGAGAGCATCTGTGATGGTGGAGTAATGAAGAGAAGATTGAAAAGATGTAGGAAATGGACATTAGGGAGAAACAGAAAGAGGGACATTTCAAAGAGTACTGGAACAGAGTGTAAGCAAGAGGAGTAGTGAAACACATTTATAATTCAGTTATAATTAGATTTATAAATTGCTGTCACACAAATTTAACCAAAAATCAAAACACTTATTTCTCTTTCAAAGCATGACATTTGCATCCGTTAATGAATTTTCTATAGGAATATCATAGCTGTTAAATATAAAGCCACTATGAATTAACACCACATTAAACTAATGCATTAACCATGTTACACTAAACAAACACTATACCTCCACACTACTTATGGTGTAATCCTCAATGTTGATATTCGGTTTACAAAGGGCCAGTTCACATTCAAGACATTCTACCATAATACGCCGCCCAACAGCCTGCAATGAAAGGCAAAACATGCACAGTCTTATTCTCTACTTCACAAAAATAAGAAACTGTTCAGGAAAATTACAAAGGGTAAGGAGCACTCAGTCCAACTCACAGTATCATCACTGTTCTTTAGCTCCTTGACACATTTCTCAGCCATGATGAGCTCTTTCATCTGTAGACAGAAGAAGGCCAACTCCAAAAGAAGCTCAATCCTGCCATAAAAGGGTACTCATCACTATATGACTCAACTCCAGCACAGTCATATTACCATATCAGTCTTAATATGTTTACAGCTGTCATGTCTTCGGATAACAGATTTACCTGCCAGACAATGGGATGTGCGGAATGGCATCAGTGTCAGGACTAAACCTTTTAGCAGCAGGTGATTGGGTCTGGGATGATTCGGTCAGCAGGAGAAAAATCTCCCTCAGTTCATCAGACTCAATTTTACCTTCATTCACAGCAATGCTGGAAACAACAGAGATGTGCTCAGACAATGCAGTACATTATTCACCGCCACTCACTTTGAGTGTGAAATGATGCAGGAACTGCAGAACACTCTGGACTTTCATAAATAAAAACATAACCATAAACAGCAACCTGCAACAATTAATATTCTTGGCTACCAATTGATTAAAAAGTGTAATTAAAAGGAAAGAGATGCAAGACAATGGTAAACATACTGCTGTGCCAACTTTTATAAGTGTGTTGCAGGCATCAACTTCTAACTTTGTTTTTATTTACAAAATACAATTAAGATAGTGAGTAAAAATACTAAGGTTTTTAAAATCCAATGGCCTACTCCTTTTGAACGACAACAATGGTTCTTTTACATGCCTCTCACCACAGACAGTGGCCTTTGATAACCTACATAACCCACGTAATGTGTGTGTGTGTGTGTGTGTGTGTGTGAGTGTGTGTGTGTGTGTGTGTGTGTGTATGTGTCACTGAGTTGATGCTGATTGGCTGTTATGTACCACTAACTTCCATGAAAACATGCAGCAGTCAAAGAAACAGATGTAATATTAATAACAAAAGTTAAACCCAAAAGACAGAGGCTCATACACCATCGCTCAGACTCGCACAAAATAAAAAACTCATCATCTAATTCTGGTGGGCAGATAAACTAGCAGGTAAATATATGTTCATGGAGTGAAGAAAGCTTGACAGAACATGAACTCGTTAAACTGATATAATTAAAATAACAAGACAAATGATAAAAACGAACAAGGAAAAGCACTGAAACACAAACCCAGCCTAGACACCTATCAGCAGAGATCTATCAGGAGCTCTGATAAATCTATATATATTAATGTTTTACAGCATTTGTGTTTGCTATTAATACAGTTGCTGGCAGAGTTGCAATGACATTTTACTGTTGTTGTCACAGTTATTCATGTAACAAATCTTTTAAACTGATATGCAGTGGCCATATTGTCTACAAATCTCAATTTAATGATAATTACTGGATGGCACACTGTGATGAGTTGTTTGACAGCAAAATTAATTGAGGGAAAAATCCTTGGATAAAGTTAAAAATGGGTTGTGTATGTTATATAAAACTACAACAACAAAAAAAAACCCTAAGCGCAACAGTCCTTTTTATCATGGCCCACTCATGGCCCTACAATGTACTGGTGAGCTGTTCAGTGTGTGCCCTGCTTTCACCCAGAGTCGGCTGAGATGGGCTCTAGCCTCCTCACAACTCTAGTAGGATTAAATGGTTAGACAAAT
>JAOUQZ010000039.1:20636289-20653194 GCA_028564935.1 Neosilurus hyrtlii
TATATATATATATATATATATATAGAGAGAGAGAGAGAGAGAGAAAGAGAGAGAGAGAGAGAGAGAGAGAGAGAGAAAGAGAGAGAGCAATACTTTTTTGCTCAGATTCAGTTAAATGCTGCAAAACTAATAGGAAGACATGACACAGTACAAATGCATAATTATGCAAAACATACAGCTAGAGCAATCCAAGAGTTTTTTAAGCCAAAGAAATAGAATATTCTTAAATAGCTGAGTAAGTCAATTCAGCTGAGTATGCTTTTCATTTGCTGAAGACAAAACTTCAGGCAAAAGTACCCACAAAAATGCTGTTACTACAGGTATCTGGAATAAAGTTCTTAAGAATTATTTTTTAATGTTTTAAGGGAGGAAACCCTGCATTTGATGATGTCCTTTGGTTCCAGACCTCAGGCAGTCATTGTCCAGTTGCATTTGAGTATGTGAAAATGGTGGGAATATGTATAAAATGGCTGTAATATCTAAAAGGTTATTGCAATATTTTGGTAAACAACTTATAACTTGAAGTTTACTCTTTAATAATACTTTATTTAAAATCCATTGTACAGTGGCAAAATGACGAAAATTGTGACACTGTCCAAATACTTCTGGGCCTAAATGTGGATGTAGATATATTAAAGTATTTTCCTGTTTAAACAGCAATAACTTTTTTTTTTTTTAGATATTGCATGTTCTTGCAATGCTTCTAATCAGAACTCTGAATCAAGTTGGTGAGATTACAGCTGTGTATCTTTGTAAACCCATGTGCAAAGTAATATTGGATCAAATAAAAATGATCATAAAACAATTCCCCAAGTGTGTACTTCTGTTAACAGTCTATGAAATGAAACTCAGTAAGAACTCTCATAAATTGTTAACAAAACTCCACTACCAATTTCGTAAAAAACTATTTGACAGTTCTAATTTCATCATAACAGTGTTTGTTTTAGATTGAATTTGAATTACATTTCATATTTTCGAAATAATGCTATCTGGGGGTTTGTGGAAAACTGTTCCACTGGAAACTTTAGTTTAGGCAGTTGTGAATCTTTTATTTGGTTGGCTTCTTATCAAATATTCATAGTCAGAGCTGTTTCATCACTTCCAATGCCAGTCATGATTTTTGTGTTTATTTTTCTCCATTATAGGAGTTACGACAGTGTTAACAATGACCACGCTGATGATGGGTGCCAGGGCATCTTTACCCAATGCTAACTGCTTCATCAAGGCAATAGACGTGTATCTGGGAATCTGCTTCAGTTTCATCTTTGGAGCATTGATAGAGTATGCTGTTGCTCACTTCTGCACACTCCACCACCCAGAGTGCAACAGTACACTTACGGTGAGAACACAGGGAAAATGATTAACTGCCTTCTTGATCCTTATGGCCATGGTGGCTCAGTGGTGTGTACTGGTGCCTCACATCAAGGAGGTTCAGATCTCAGTCAAGGGCCTTTTCTCACACAATCCACAGGCATGCACATTAGGTCAACTGGCTACTCTAAATTACCCATAGGAGTGAATGTGAGTGTGAATGGTTGTTCGTATCTGTGTGTGACATAATAGACTAGTGATCTGTTCAGGGTGCTCAAGCTTCCCTCAGAACACTGACAGGTAATGTGATAGATGCTTCGTTCAAATTTACTAAACCCTTTTCCCTGGGGATTATTGTGCTCATTAAAATTACCATGGCCAATTCTTTACAGAGAGTTTTCAAAATTACTGCATTTATTACACCTTCTAAAATATTTGAAAAAAAATTTTTAAGAGCAATTAGACACATGTGTAGTCTCACTTATTTATTTTATCTATAAAAATGTTTTTCTTCTGCCTGTCCAACCACCCAGATGTCAGCTCAAGACACTGTTTATAATATTAGCAGCACAATTAAATTTCATTTAAAGTTTTATAAATATTAAATTACAGTGTGATTGTGTTACCTTGACTGACCTTAATTACCTGTGAATAAGTCTTACAACTATGATATTTACATAATAACCAGAGTAGTAATGTCCAGGGTGTACTTTGCCCTCGCCCAGAGTCCGCTGAGATGGGCGCCAGCCTCCCCGTGACCCTAATGAGGATTAAGCAGTTCAGAAAATGAATGAATGAATGAGCCTTAACAGCCCTAATAATTAGTCACAGTAATCTTCATCACTATCAAATGACTAGTAAAAAAAGTAATACTTTAAAAAAAAATTGTGTCAGAAAATCTAAAAGCCAATCATATTTCAATATGCAGGCCGTGTAGCTCTAGATATCAGGAAATAGAATGGAGTGTGTTGGGTTGGTAGTGTTTCTAATTTCCATTTTTATTAAAATAGAATTTATTGTGAGAGAGCAGTGTCTTCCCATTTTCCTCTCACTTTTTGGGTAAACCACAATTTCAATCTTTTTTTATATTTGTTATTTTATATACATTCATTTATTATTTTTTATGTTTTTTTAATGAGATATTCTCTCTCTCTCTTTCTCACCCTCTGCATCTCAGCACATGCAGGACTGTGAAGAGGAGATCAACGGCATTGTCACCACTATTGCCAGTGATTCCAGCCAAGCAAAGCGCCGTAAAGACCCCCTAACCCCTGCATCAGCTCCTAGTGGAGAACCTGATCTAATGTCCCAAACTCCTTCTCACACAGAGCCTAGGACCCCTGAGGCCCTGGACGATCCTCTAAACCGCTGCATCAGAACCCTGTCCCTCATACGACAGATACTGCGCTCTGTAAACTGCTGTCATGTGGAGAACCCACATTACATAGACAACTATTCTCGTGTAACATTTCCTCTCTCTTTTGTCGTAGTAAACCTGCTGTACTGGACTTACTATCTGTACTTTTAATAACACCTCAAAGGGTTGGTGGGAGTCATTGGGAAAAAGAGTGAACATATCTGACTGAGCATGAACTGAGTTTAGTTTCTTTTGGTTGTATGAAAATCAGAGTGGAAGTAAAGTATGCATGTTGGTGAAAGTGAGTGGGGTTTTTTTTTTTGTTTGCTTGTGTGGGTTTTTTCTTTTCTTTTGCATATTTTACTTTCCTGAGTGGGTGTGAAAGTCCTTCTCACAAATGAAAATGCTAAAATGACGCAATAACACGTTAGAGAATGAGATGCTGATTAACATTAAGACTTCTGAGATTTATCAGACTTCATTAGCAAAGCACATTTGGCAACAATGCTAACAAGAATCAATATCCCAGCAGGCAGAAAGGGAAAATTAGGAAAAGATTATTCCACAAATCCTGTAGTAGACAAGGTGGCTTGATGGATTAATGATGATTAATGAAATCATCCACTGGTTCAGGTGATACTTAACTTTAACCATCAGAAAGATCTGGATCTATAAGCAACCATATAAGGATTTGATTTACCATGCATGTTTACATCTAGTTTAATTGCCACAACTTTTTTTTTTCTTTTTTCACAAAATAGTATAATGTGTAAAGCTGTAGGGAAGCCTACTGAAGGTTAATTAACTGACTTTTTAGTAAATCTGTCCGTGAGTGTATGATCCTTACACTTTCATTTCAGAAAAACATCATACAAATCAAACACCTTTTCTGCTCAAAAAAGAAAAACAAGATACTCCTTCTATTGATCAAAAAAGTGCTGTAGGAATATTTTGAGCCCACAGCACAATTACTACACAGAGCACTTTTATTATTAAATGACTTGTGTGTCAATCCAGAAATGCAAAAAAGTACTTTTAAATTTTTAAAAAACACGTTCCTCGAGGCACATTTTGCAGAAAATGAAACTGAATTTAGCTCTGCCACACATTTTTTACTTCTCTCTATGAAAGTGTTTCAGTATAAGGTGAATTTAGTCTAATGCATTTTTCAAATCCAATGTCATTTCCACTTGAGAAATTTTTAAAGCTAGGAGAGTTTTATTTGCAATTGGTCTGACAACTGAGAAAGCAGGAATGCATAGTCTTCCAGGATTTCTGCAGCATGTGGTCAGAAAACATAAGTAATAATCTAAACCTTTGATGTTGATATTGTGCCCCTGCTAATGATGTATTACCTATTTGGGCCTCAATATTTTATAGTGTTGTCCTCATGTGCCACAGACATGTAATGCATTCTTCCCTTTTCATCCACGCATTACTATGTTTCCAGTTATTGTTTCTGCCAGCGGAGGGATTTGCTGGCTGAATTGTTGGATAGTGCTAGATGAAGCTATTGCTCTTTTTATAGCCCTTTTTTCTGACCCATGCACCCTCCCTTTCTCACACATTATTCTGATGATCGACTCTCAGTGCAAACAAGTGTAAATGATTTTATATGATTTGGTATTAAATAATTCATTGCAAAGTCCATTTTAAAAGCAAGAAAAGTACCAAGATAATGTATGATCGCAGAGAATGGCACACACAGTAGGTCGGGGATTGCCATACGCTATCCTCTGTACAGAAGAAAGGTGACTGGATTGCTTGGACAGTTAGGGACACTGTGTTAGTAAATCCCTTTTTTAGCTAGCTGAGAAAATTTGCTAAATAGTCATGGATTTATGGCACAGTGTGATTTACATCAGTGAAACAAGCCTTGGAACATTTGCTCGAAACAGAAATCAGATATAATCTAATCTAAATCAGATATACTAAATTAAATGCACGCTGGATGAAATTCGTACAGAAAAATAGCAAAAGCAATCAGTTTTTCTTTCAAGCAGACAAGCAAGGAAGTGTTGGTTTTCTGAATGGCATTAATATTCTTTTACAGTTGGCCCTTTTAACACAGATTAATCTTTCTGTCCTAGGAAGAAATTGACTCTCAAATGTGGCACCCCTCTGAGAGGCTCATTTAGAATAATATTAGGCCTTACCTGCAGGATCTTTAAAAAATACCTATATTAATTATGTGCAATCTAAAGTAGACAGAAGAAAATGATTGAATAAAGATGTGGCAGCTGTTCATCCTTTCAAAATTTCAAACATCTTTGAAAGACCTCAACATCGAGGTAAAAGCTTTCATCTGGCATTTATTTACCCCTACTTTCTCTTCTTCATATGTTTTTCATTTTACAGTGGTTTAGAAATGAGTCACCCCTTCATTATATTCACATTTTGTTGCTTTGCTACCTGAAATGAAGACATACACAAAAAAGATATTTTCCCAGCTATATGCACTCAATGCAATAACATGTGACGGCCAAGTGAAAGATAATAGCAACAGTTAATAAAAATTAAAAACAATCACTGAGATGGTTAAAAGATCACACCCTCCTAAGAATTATTGTAAACTCAGTCAGGCGTAACTACCACCTTCTCCACTACACATGAGGCTATTTGGTTACCAAATGTAATCTGATTACTTCATCATAAAAACAGCTATTCCTAGAGCATTTAAGTGTTTGGATGTGTAACTAAAAGCAGACAGTCAACGATGGGTGGCAAGACAATGTCAAAAGATCTCAGGAATAAAGTTGACAGGCACAGGTCAGGTAATTGATTAAGAAAACAACAACAAAGGATAAATTAATCACTAGAGACTCATTAAGGTCTATAATCAAGAAATTAAAAAAAAAATGTTTCATACTCTTAGAACTTCCTGGATCAGCCTGACCTATCAAATGTTTATAAAAACTTTGTAGCTGATATAATTTTTGGAACAGGTTGGCCACTGTGTACATGTGACAACAATACTGCATATGTTTTACAAACTGTGGCTTGTATGGGAGGGTTTAAAAAAAAAAAAAAAGGCACTCCTTTATTACGTTTTGCCAAAATACACCTTGAAGACCTCAGTGTGAAATGGTATAGAAAGCCAATACAGATTCCCACCCAAACAACTCCATACTCAGAGCAAAGTATGACGGTGGCAGCATCCGGTTGTGGGAGTGTTTTTTCTACAGCAGGGACTTTTTAAGGCAGTTGTCAGGGTACACAGAACAATTCTTGAGGAAAGCATGTCCTCTGAAAGAAGGCAGAGGTTAGCATGTTCACCTTACAGGTCATGGGTTCAAATCCTGGGCTCAGGCTTTTTTGTGTGGAGTTTACATGTTTTTCCTGTGCTTGTGTTAGTTTCATCTGGGAACTCCAGCTTCCACCCAAAGTCCAAAGACATGCTCATTAGGCTAAAAGGCAGTTCCAAATTGCCTGTAAGTGTGGGTGGGAATGGTTGTGTGTGTTGGCCCTGCCCTCTCCCAGTGTTGGCTGAAATAGGTTTTGCCTTACTGCGACCCTAAACTTCGCCTGAACTTTAAGCAGTTCAGCAAATGAGTGAGTGAGAGTTTTACACTGTACTGAGTAAATACAGGTGGAAAAACTTTAGTTTGTGTTTTCATTTCAGGCTAAAAAGCAAACAAAAGTAAATATTTTTGACTAATTTTGACTAATGCCCCTGAACACACTTCCTGGATATACACCATGCATAGTTATGTTAAATAAGTAATGTTTATGAATATGGTATATAACTATAAATGTGTGCATTTGTACAGTAAATAAATAAATCTACCAAAGGGAAAATGTTAGCTATTATAATCGCTCCATGCGTATAATGTAAATAACATTTGGATTTCTTGTCTACAGGATGGATTATTGGCACATTTTAACATGAATCATTTCAAAAGACTGTTGATATCATAATAGAATTCTCAGATAATACCAAAGCTCTGAGATAAGAACACATTTTGACATACAGCTGCTAGCAAAAATAAAGAAAACGCTATGCTTCCATCCCAACTCCACACCCTGGACTTGTTTAGGTTGAACTTTACAATGCTGATGTATTTTATTTAGAATTTATAGTTGAATGTCAGTTTTATGAATCAACAATCAGCAGAACCTTGACAGTATATGTTGGGAAATTCAGTAGTGAAGCTGGAGTAAATATTCTAAAATGCTTTTTTATCTGAGATAAAACCTCCGTCTTTTTCATTTTACTAAGGTATAATTTCTTCTATAAATGTCGGTTGTCCGTTACTCCATCTTTAGCTCATGTTGTACAGCTGCAGCCGCATGCGCAGTCATCACAGTATAAATCACAGTGGACGTGCCTTAAGAATTTGACATTTCACAGCTGACACTGTGCACAGTTACAGAAAATCAGTTGTGGGTTTATTAAAAGATGACATGGTGCACATGGTGTTCATTTTAATAGGTAAGCTGTTATAATTACAGTAGTGACGTTTAGCTTGCCGGATGCAGCAAATATAAATTAAGCATCCAGGATTTCATTTATATGTGATAGTTAAAAAGTTGTATTACCTTGTGCAAATCAATATGGTCAAGAACATAGAAGTCATTTGATAAAACTGTTGAGTAGTTTATACTGACATGAAAAAAAGACCAGTTGCAGATTATTCAACAAAATAGCATGTTCGTATTGTTCAGTAAGTAAAAGGAATCAGACCATTAAAAAAGCACAAGCGATTCTAGCTAAAACTTTTTCTGTCTGTTGAAGCTGCTGTTTTGGATTTCGTTTTTTTTTTTTTTTCTAAAAGGCTTTATGCTTTTCACCTGTCCACCATTTTATCTGCTTTGGATTCTGCATCCATGTTATCGATTGACTCATTCCTAACATTCATCCAGCATGTTAGTAGAACAGACTATTTAAGTCTGTATGCAGGGCTCCAGCCTTTTGTACAATATACAGTAGCATCCTACTGCTTTAAAATATTTTGTGATTCTTCAGCATGACATCCCAGCTGATCTTACAGTATGGATGGAGTGTGTTGACATCTGGAGATGCAACTGACTGTTTATTGTTAAATGACTGTAGTTAAATCAGTTAAATGACTGAAGTGTATACTGTAACACTGAAGCACATTATGATACAAAGCTTTCAAAAAAGGTGTAAATATATTGTTATACTCCGCATGTTAACTTGATGTCTCTTGAAAAAGTTGTAATCATAATAAACAATATAAGTGTAATGTCTTCTTTATTTTGTTGGTAAAATTTTCATAGTTTAGAGAATAGATTAAACAATAAACATTAACCCGTTAAACCAAATTATTGAAATATTGAATAAGGACATTACAAGGACATGTAAGGGCTATAAGGACATTGTAGCGTATATTGTTTTCGGAAAAACATCAACAGTGGGGTGGAGCAAATTACATATTGTTATCTGTTAAAAAAAGAAAGCAACAAAGATAAATAAATAATAAAGCACACCGACACAGTTTGTCATGTTGTTAAGAAACTACAAAGCACATTATCCCCTGCCTTGAAGAAATTCCTGAATCAGAAACTTAAAATTATAGCTTTATTTCTGAGTAGTAGAAAGTACTGTCATGGGAGCTGTCTTCCGGAACTGCTAAATAAACATTACTCATTCATTCATTTACCAAACCATTTATCCTTCTAGGGTCATGAGATGCGGGAGCCTATCTCAGCCAACTCTGGGCAAAACCCCACTAAATCATGTAACAGAAATATTCTACCAACAATTAAATGCTTTTACATTTTAATGGGAAATATCTGCAATAGAAGTCCTGGCCTAAAGTACGGGAAAATATGAAAACACTGATATACATTAATATACTCATACCCTTAACCTGAGATATGAGTGTTAAAACATAAACACATTCTAATCAATATCAAAACTATGGAGTATCAAAACTAATATGGTTATAGCATGCTGTGGAACATTTGTGGTGTATTGAGTGATTCATTTATCATTCATTTTCTGAACCGCTTAATCCTAAATAGGGTTGGAGGGAGGCTGGCGCCCATCTCAGCCGACTCCAGGAAAGGGCAGAGTACACCCTGGACAACTCGCCAGGGAGTGATGTGTTTGTGTCAAGTTAAATTTAAAAAATTGCTTATTATTAGAACAAATTGCTAATTACTTCTGGAATAAGACAGAAATTAGACATTTGGTCACAAATTTAAGGGAAAAACAACAATGGCTTTGTTGTGCTGTGGCATCCATTTTGATAGCATGGTTTGGACCCAACTGAAAAAAATAACAATAAACATATCCTCATAGTGGGTCTCCACATCAGGGACTAATTAAGTATTTGTTAATCAGTCTTCTGAGCTTGTTGGGGAAGTTTGTACAGTTCTTCATTCATTTTCTAAGGCGCTTAATCCTAATTAGAGAGGCTGGCACCCATCTCAGACGACTCTGGGCAAGGGCGGGGCACACCCTGAACAGCTCGGCAGACCATGGCAGGGCCAGCACACACACAACCATTTACACTCACACTCCTACCTAGGGGCAACTTGGAATAATATGAAATTAGCCTAATGTGCATGTCTTTGAACTGTGGGAGGAAACTGGAGTACCCAGAGGAAACCCACACAAGCACATGGAGAACATATAAACTCCATGCAGAAATGCCCAGCACTTGAATCCAGGACCTTCTTGCTGTGAGGCAGACGTGCTAACCTCTACACCACCATGCCGCCCATAAAGCAGTTACATCAGTTAAGTAAATAAAATGTATGACTGATTTTTGATCCACTTTTATTGTATTTTATGTACAAAAGGGCATGTGTTCTTTGCTGTGAACGTGTTCATTGAATCTGTATTATGAATGTGAAATTAAGGCATGTTTTGAGCATTATTTGAAGATAAAAGTAAAAATGCTTATAATCATTACTAAAGTAATCATATTATTAAAAAGGATTTCATGTTTGTGGAAAGTTATGGAATTTAGGAATAGGTATTTATGAATATTGTACTGATAAAGACTTATTTTATTTTTCTTATTTCCAGCATGGTAGAATTATTATATTAAAAGTATAAGGCATACTAAATGTGATTTTTTTTTTCTTAGTAAAAATTCAAATTCAAAAGAAATTTTCAGTGAATACCCAACCTTACAAAGCACTGTGTTGTAAGTTTGGATGTAAAACAATGCTCATTATTCCTGATGTCCACAAAGTACCACTGTAAATAAACACTAAAATGCATGACGTGTTTCTGCAACTCAAATGTCGTGACACAGCCATGGTGGAAAATTCATTCAATAAACCAATTAACCCTTATGATATGACAAGGCTCTCTAGACATCAGATATAACCACTAGAAGGCACTATTTAATCAAATTTAATTTCAAGGCTGAGCTTCTCAAGAGTATGATGAGAAATGGTAGAGATGTTCACACACAGAAAACTGTAGGACTGTTTCTAATGAGAAATGAGCTCTAGGTTACTGACCCAAAGGTTGGGGGTTCAATTCCCAGTACAACCATGCTGCCCAATTGCTTAGTTGTGACGGATATAAATGTAAGTGGATCTGGAGTGTGTCTGCCTAAATGTATTATGTAATTCAACCAGCACGTGATCATCACTTACACTAAGTAATGTTTATTCTGTCCATGCAGGGACACAGCCAGAACTTTTACAGTGAAGAGGCCATTTTAATAGTTTGACACAATAGTCTATATCCATATAAAATTTTAATGTGAGCTAGCTAATTTTTCCTGTATCTGATGGACAGTCAGGGTTGCCAGGGTTGAAAGCAAAATTTCCAGACATCTCATTACCATTCATTACATCTCACAACCCCCCCAAAAAAAAAAAAAAAAGAACTGAAAATATTTCTAACACTAGAAAATTTTTCCCACTAAAAACTTAATCACTATGACAATGAACGTTTGATTCGGATCATCATCAGGTACAGGTGATATCCACAAACTGTGATTAGATTTAGTTCTGATTATTTGAAAATCTTTTTAGCCATGCTGAGGTGGCCTGGCAAGCAATGCAGTGTGAACCCCGGTGTTGGCTGTGATAGGCTTCAGCATCCCTGCAACCCTAGTAGGATTAATCGGTCTACCAAATGAGTAGATAAGTGAAAGTTGTTGGCCATTGACTATTGTTAAGTTCATCATGGAAACTGCTTGCAAAGAGGGATCTTTAGTGCTGATAGCTTTTGCAAGTTTCTAGCAACACTCTCTCGGGGAGTTAATAGTAGATCTACGCTGGCAAGAACATGTCGAGACAGGAGTAGACTATTAGTCCCTGCAGCAGATGGCTGGGAGATTACCTGGGTTCTGTTGATCAGCCGCCCTCAGTCCTTCCACTTTTGCATGTTTTCTGTAAGGGTTTTCTCCCTTAGCCTTTGGTTCTGCCGAAACCCTACCCACAAGGTAGTGGAAGACTATGCATGGCAGGGGTGTCTGTGTCCCTGAGGTGTACATTTCTGTACCCTGCATACCAATTGTTCAATTATATATGAGGAGACAAACTGGTGTTGTGAAAACTTGTGATGCATTTTTAAGCATTACTAATCCAAACTTTCAGTTCTTGGTAGCCAAAGTTGCAATCCTGTGAATTGATTTGTATTAATCCTGCTTTCACTTCTCATTTTGTAGTTACCATTTCATTATTCAAGTGTAAAACTTATTGATAGGTCCATATTTATTTACTCAAACTCAGTTAAAAAAAGCATCCAGTGCAGGCAGAAACTCACACACACACACACACACACACACACACACACACACACACACACACACACACACACACTTATTTGACACATAAGCTGAGACTAAAAAAAGTTTTAAAAAGTTTGCTAAATTAAAAATGAATGTAAATTGGGTGATATAATGAAGCTTTTTATAAAAATACATTTAAAAATATTATTAAATAATTAATAAATAACAATAATTTTATAATCATGAAAGTTTTACATGTTGGTTTTTTTTTTCCGCCATGTTAGAGCTTTTCAGGAAATAATTCGGCCAACTACAGGAGATAAAGGCTGTTTATAGCAGTAATGCAAGTGATAACAGAAACCTGTTTTAAAGATGTGTCCACAATATTAAATGCAACTATAAATCAATTAAAACAAATGATCAATTCCTGTTGTATTAATGGAACAAAACACTTGAGGAAATGCTTTTAGAAGAAAATAATCAATACTGGTCTGGTACAAGCAACTGCAGTACCAGAAAAGTGATGTATAAAACCTTTAGTAGCAAATTCCTTTACCCATGAGCCCATTCTCCATGCTTTGAGCTTCATCCCTCTGCTCTCATTCCTGAGCTCAGCTCTGATGTATATTTCAGCTCCACCTTCTGCCATCTCTATGTTAAAATGCAGAGCCTCTGTGACATTGACCATGATGAGGGCTCACTAGTTCATTTCGTGTCCCTGAAAAGCTTTCATCTTCAACAGAACTGTTTAAATTATATTCCTGTACAGCTGCAGCTCATATCCATGCTGAACCAGAAAGAACCAGACAGTACTTCTAAACACTGCAGTCCTGCTGCATACTATGCAAAAAAAAAAAAAAAACTTATTTATCTAAAACCATTTAGTAAAAAATTGTTGAGTTTTTCCAACACATATGAGCAGAAAAAACATTATTAAAGAAAAGAGCAAGCTTCACATTAAATTTTCCTATAAGATAATCTTCATTTTAAACTTTCTGTTGCTTGTAGCTTAATAAATCCTGACTGTTTATTCAAGAGGTAAATCTTGTCACATCCACCCCTCAATTCATACAATTTGTTTCTCACCGCAAACGGTTAATTCTGGGTTTCACTAACTCTCACTCATTTGTCAAACCTATTAAATACTATTAGTGTCTCTCAGCCAGCACTGGCCAAAGGCAGGGCACACCCTGAACATCTCGCCAGACCATTGCAGGGCCAACACATACACACATTCATTCACACTCACACTCCTTCCTAGGGACAATTTGGAACAATTTGCAATTAGCCTAATGTGCAGGTCTTTGAACTGTGGGGGAAAACCAGACTACTTGGAGGAAAACCATCCAATCACAGGGAGAACACGCAAACTCCGCACAGTAATGCACAAACCCACGATTTAAACCCAGGACTTTCTTGCCACTGGGTTTGCAAAGCAGAACTACTGTTTTTAACATGTGCAGCGTAAACCGTGCAGTGCAGCACACCTGAACCTCATCTGAACCCTAATGATGCGGTGTATACTGGCTCCTCTTTCTGCTGTATACCTTGTTCAGTTCAATATAATTATCTGGGTGGTACTGGTTGCACATGCTTGTGTCAAAGGTCAAACACAATACGTTTGGCACACTGTATTCTTGCTCTAATATTCTTTTTGAATAGCAAAAGCTTTTTTGAAAGTTTATTTTTTTTCAAATTTGTCGCAATCCTTTCTGATCGTTGACATTTGCACTTTCATGTCAACAGTTGCAAGCGTTATCTGAGGCCCTCTGATTAAATTTAAGGGGGACTTTAATTAAAGGGAGTGACTTATTTTCACACCATATGGTCTGCTTTCATGAAATTGTTGTACCAGACAGCCTTGCATGGCCAACTTGGTGGTCATTTGAAATGTTTCCCACTTGTAGATGATTTTCTTTACATTGGAATTATTTATTTAAAATAATGTAGAAATTTCTTTTAATCCCTTGGCAGACTCATAAGGCCTTAGAGAGTTCTTTAGATTTAATTCTAAATTAATGAGCGTGTGATAATTGTTAGGTTGTACTTACTTTTTCCATGTGACAGATCTGTTTGCCGAAGTACTTAATCCTACTAGGGTCATAGCGAAGCTGGTCTCTATCTCAGCCTGTATGGGACAAAGGCAGGGTACACCCTGAACAGCTCACAAGGACATTGCAGGTCAAAATACACAACCATTCAAACACACACCTAGAGTCAATTTGGAACAGCCAGTAATGGGGAGCAAAAAAAAAGCAAAGCAAAGAACAGCAAGTCAAGCCTATCTCAGCCAACACTGGGCACAGGCAGGGCACACCCTGAGCAGCTTGCCAGACCATTGGAGAGCCTACGCACACACTCACAACCATTCACACTCACCCTCCTACCTAGGAACAATTTGGAACAGTTTGAAATTAGCCCAATGTGCATGTCTTAAGACTGTGGGAGGAAACCAGGGTACACGGAGGAAACCCACAAAAGCACAAGGAGAACATGCAAACTCCACACAGAAGTTTCCAAGCCCGGGATTTAAACCTAAAACCTTCATACTATGAGACAGACGTGCTAGCCATTATGCCACCGTGTTCAATTAGCAGTCAGGAAAGTAAATGCATAAATAAAATATCAAGTTAAATCTGTCTTCTGTTCGCTCTTTCCTCAATTTAGATTCCTTCTGTGGGATTATATCTATCCAGAGTGCCTTTCAGATTTGCGATAAAGCCAGATAAGAAACTGAGGAAACGTTGGTACTTTAATATTGATTTCAAAGTCAGCTATCAGAAGTATCAAAACTTTAGAGTGCAATGATTCAGACTGTGGTCCTTGGTGAGTATGGCTAAATTCAAAAGCATGTGAGTGGTTGTTGATTTTTAATGAGATTTTCCCCAGTTACTGCAAATATCTTCTGCAGACTTGGCATCCTGTTTACTACTGGGAAATTTCTCAATTTAAACTGAATTTGTAGCTTCGGGCTGATAGGAATTATAGAGTTTGTGGCTTTCTGCTCTGTCTCTCCTTGTTTCCAACTAAAGTCATGCTGCTTACTGGCCAAGAATGACTGACTAAATGTGTGCATATGACAAATCCTGATGATATATGAGTAATGATCCTATGATGGTTCATACTTATCACTTCGTATGGCCTACAAATCACAGTGGAAGGACTGCAACAAACCCACACTCCCTAGACCTCAGTTGGACTGTATGTTTAAAGCTGGCCCATTTTCAATCTAAATCTGAAATGCAACACAAGCATTTGTTACACTTGGCCATTGTTGGCACAAATTCCAAATGCAGTTAAAATTTTAAACATGGCAACTTATCTTTTGGCCAGCAGTACACATGCTGTTGCCATAACTGGCCCTGATGTCCCTAGACTCAGCCACTTTGGCCTGTTTCATGTCTGTGCTCTCTGGAAAGCCAAGTAATATTGTGCACATTGAAGTTATGTTCGAGTCTGCTCAATTCTAAATTATATTCACACATCTATCATGAATATTAGTGTCATCAGTACTTTAAAAGGGCTGAATTATTGAGTCAAATGACTGAAGCTTAAAACTGTTTTATAGTCTACAAATGCTGCGGGGATGTTCATTTTACTATTTCCTCTAAAATAAAGTCTGCTTATAATAATAAAGTCCTTGTATAAATATTTGATGTGCATGGTCTTATATTCAGAAGTTAACTGACAAAACATATAGAAAAAAATATTTATATATTGAGATTAAAATGACGATTAAAGCATTCTTTAATAGTTAATGGGAAGTTATTACTGTTCCAAAAAATCAGACACCCACACAGAGATGCATACCTCCCACCTCCCATTTTACAGAATGTAACAAAAAGAAAGAAAAAAAGTTTAGTGTTTATGTGCTGTACTTCTGCTGATTTTACTACTTCTGTTCAAGTACTTCTATCAGCAGTTTCATTCAATCGGTTCTATCAACACAATCAGGCCAGCACTACTGATTCCTGGCTTTATCACCACTTTGGACAACACTGTGTAGAACTTTGAGTCCTTCTGTATATGTGAGACACTAAACTTCTGTATAAGCTTGATAGACATAACATAAAATTTTATGGTGTTTCAAATCCTCTAATTCTCTTTGTTTTTTAAGAATTCCAGAACATGGACACCATCGATTGTCTGAAAGAGCCGAAGGTTCCAGAGTCAAGGGAGCAGGCAGCAGTCCATCACCTACATGTGAAAAATAGGAGCCTCAAAAAAAAAAAAAAACATAAAATAAAAATAAACCCTCATCAGAAACATCAAGGACAGCAGTAATGTCTGTTTGCAGCCTACAGGCCTGAGAGGATATGCTTTATATTGCTTTATATTGGTGTACTGTATGGATATGTGGGAGTGTTTCTGTGTTCATACTATGCAAAGGTTTTCTGGAATCTATCAATGGAAATCTGGACGTTTTTCAGTCTTTTAGAGATGTTGAGAAACAAAAATTTATAACTTTGTATAGATGATCAGGGAGCTCAATAATATAAATTTGATTATCATGACATGAAATGTACTTACTCAAAGGACACAGTGGTGGTTTGTGATGTTTACTTTTACTTAAAAAAACAGGTTTTAAACAGATGTATTATGCTTTTTAAACTTTATCTTAGTAACCGTTTTAATTGTCACATGGGATGTTGACTCTGCTCTGTTCAGTAGCCTGTCAAACTGTTGCTCAGGAACTTGGACTTTAGTGTGGATAAAAAGCACCAGCACGAAGTGTTTCAACCTTTTGGTCACTTACAAAAATTAATTCCTAAATTGTATTTCTTTCCCAATAACCTGTGTTCACTTTGCCTCTGATCACAACGAAATGAATGTGCACCTTAGAGCACAAGTGTGTAGCAGGGAGAAATTGTTTTCTGAGCTGATTTATGATATTTAATGTATAATGCCTGTAATACTGTTTCTTTGCATTCTTTATCTTTCTTTTATCCCCTACAGGGGGAGATGGAGAGCTGCTGCTCAACAGGGTCTGGCTTCATCACTTCAACATCCTATGGTGAAGTCAGAAATGCCATCCTGGCGGAGCATGGCCGGACATTAGGCAGCAGGCCTGTTTTTCTATTTCCATTTCAGGCCAGAGAGGACCATCATGAAAAACAGAAGGAGACGGAGTACTGTTACCTCAACAGACACTGTTATTATCCACACAAGGCTGATAGAACCAGCCAGCTACCACAGCATGAGACATAGCTCTTTGATTGTATATCAGTTTTGTGTTGAGGAATTGTGCATAGTTTCAGTATGCATGGTGGTGGGCATGTATACATAACTGTGAAATAAATTTAGTTTTTATCAGTACGTTTGTGATATTTAGCATTATCTAATTTTTAAACCTGTAAAAGACACCTGAAAAAGATAAGCAGCTGCCCAAGGGGACAGCGGGAGGACAAGATACAGTACATTTCCAGAACACACAGAACTTTCCCTGCACCAAGTCAAAGCCTCTCACCCTCTACTGAAGTTAACTTATGTGTTTGAGCAGATCAGTGTATATATATAGATATATATATATATATATATATCTATATATATATATATATATATATATATATA
>JAOUQZ010000039.1:20654087-20672157 GCA_028564935.1 Neosilurus hyrtlii
CAGGCTTGTCGGGATGAAACTGTAGTACTGTTATTTTTTCCCACATACAATATATTTAGCTCTACTTCGACATATCGTGCACTGTTTTATGGAAAATCGAAATGAGAATCAAAAAATATAATTCCAACAAGTAAATTGAGGTAAAGGTATGGCTAATAAACAAAAATGCTGAAAATACAAATTTTCGGAAAGCGTTTTTTTATTTATTCTTTTATTTATTTATTTGTTTGTTTATTTGTTTGTTTGTTTGTTTGTTTGTTTATTTATTTATGTATTTTACTTTTGCATAGCATGAATGAACTTCAAATCATATGAAATGGTTTAGTGAGTGAAGAAATAAAAAAAACATACCGTGATGCAGTGATTATACACTTAACAAAATCAAGATAAATCAGACATCAAGTACTATTCAAGTATTTATTTCATGTAATATTGGATCATATTGATGAGAATAAGTTAACAAACAACCATATATAATAATAACAAAAATAACTTTTATTTTGAGATAAAAAAGGCAATATTTAGCATGGCCACCCTTTACTTCGATTATAGCATTAAACCTTTCAGGTAAAGTGTTCACATATTTTGTCATTTCCTTACTCACTGAGTGTGACTGTGAATGGTTCTGTGTATGTTGGCCCTGCAATGGCCTCCCACTGTACACCCAGAGTCACCCATAGTCAGCTGAGATGGCTGAGATCCCCCACGACTCTAATTAGAATTAAATAGCTTAGAAAATGAATAAATGAATGTTGAGCATGTAAGACAGTGAGTTTATATAATTCTCATGATGATTTTATATTCGTGGTAGACCTACCTTAATATTATTGGTGGTAATCACACTGATGAGTCATTGCATTTTATAAATAGTCCTATAATATTCTAAAGTCTAATGCAGCTCATGGCAGAGTTCCTAACTGCTTATTTAAACTTCTTGCTTTTGCTGGCTCTTCCTGTCCAGGAAGCCATCTCAGGCACAGGCGCAGGGGTGCACACTTTGTCTTGGGTTTGAAGTCATTTCACATTACATCCCTAAAATATATCTTCTCATTATTTTTTATATCACTCCACATGTTTTTTTTTTTTTGTTTTATTGCTTAGCTTCTGTCTCGCATTTATCCTTTTTTTAAGCATTTTAGCTCTTTGAAAGTATTTTGAGATATTTTAGCTACTTTTAATTGAATAGACAGATCAAGACTCATTTTTCTCTTCAATTTGTCTGGAAATTCTCTTCTGTGTTTTATTTAGCTATGAAACGTGGCTCTCATCATGGACATAACAGCAATATACTAATAGCACAGAGCCTCATCTAATGAATAAACCAAAAAAAGAAAGCATGAGTAGAGCATTTGGTATTTTACTGTGTGTTTCTAGTGGGTGTAACAGTTCAAGTCACAAAATAATTTCAGAATTTCGACACAGCAATGCTGTTCAGGCCTACAGTATACAGTGGAGATAGGCGGGTGCCTTACTCCAACAAGAACATCTTAGGAGACTCACTTAGGAGCTGCCGTCCCAGCAGTGGATTATTCATTCATTCATTTTCTGAACCTCTTAATCCTAATTAGGGTCGCAGGGAGGCTGGTGCCCATCTCAGCTGACTCTGGGCACCTGAACAGCTCGCCAGGCCATCGCAGGCAGCAGACTATTACTGAATCTATTCGCAGGCAGCAGTCTACTACAGAAAAAAAGTCAATTCTCCTGATTTATTTTATTACTCTTACACATTTAAGCTTCAATTATTGACTAAATATTTACAGCTTTTGGCAGAGGAACTGACATAACAACTTACAATTATCTTTTTTATACAACTAAGCATTTGAGGGTTAAGGGCTCAAGGGCCCAACAGTGGTGATAGCAGGGATTTAACCGCTGACCTTCAGCTCAATTACCACTAAGCCACACTGCCCACATTAAAAGTGTTCATAAAGTAGTGTTGTATTACAGTATCATAAAACCAAACCCCCACGTAAGCTACATATTGTTCCAATATGTTTATATACAATTTGCATAAGATCAAGCACTATTTGAAATTCACATTTTGGTTCATTTTGGTTTTTGGAATAGAATAATTATCACATATACACAGGTAATGTAATGTATTATCCATTAACATCCTCTAATTTCAGCGCATGAAGCATTTGATTTCTCTTGCCACAGCAATTTGTTAATTAATTAACCCTTTTTATTGGAAAAAGAAGGATGTGCCTTGTTCCAAGTGGTAGAAAAGTGAAATGTCTAGCTTTTATAACTTTTTTTTTTTTTACTTTTTTAACTCTTATAAAGAGCTGTCACTGAAGGCTCCAAAAACGAACAATATTCCCTTACAGAGAGCTAAAAATGCCAATAATAACATCATTATTATTATTATTATTATTATTATTATTATTATTATTATTATTATTATTATTACCTTAATCATCATCATATATGCTGCCATAGAAAATTAAAAATTAAAAGATATAATATAATGTAATATTTAATTTTGTGATTAAATAAATTTAACAGCTGTCACATGTGGAGTAAGGCTGGAAATGTAGTGGACCAGGCAGATAATATCAAAACACAGTTCAAGTTCACAAACATGGGACAGGCAGAAATCAGATGGTACAGCAGATATATTCCAAAGAATTATAGATCAACCTTTTGGAGAAACCTGATGAATTATCTTTTTACAAAAAAAATTTCTATTAGAAATAGAAAAAAAAAATAATTTAAAAAGTTGGTGGGGGGTTTTAGTCAGTGTTTTAGTCTCTGATATCTTATTACAGATCAAAAATAAGTAGCAATTTCACAGCATCACTTTAGCAGCAATGTGTGTGTGAGTGCCCTTTTATGTTTGTAGCTTTTGTTTGTAGCAAAGAACATTTTTAAATTCCAGATTTAAAAATAAATTGGTGAATGCAAGAAAAGTGTGTAAGTGACATATAAGAATTAATTTCTTCATAAGAACTGTTGGTGAATGAGGCCAGTATTATCTAATCCCAGTCATGTTCTTAACTGTGACTCCAGATGGTTACCCTCTAACCAGAGATAAAGAGCCATGATTTAATAAGGTCAGACTGACAAACTCTTGTGCACCAGTCCATCCTAAAATTAAATGAGAAACTTAATCTAAGATCAAATGCACACTAAGGGGACTTGAATGTCATTTGTGTTTTGTTAAATTTGTTCTGTTGTTAGTCTCTGGCCCTGATTGTTATGTTTTGTGTTGGTATGTTAAATGTATTGAAATTGGAGCTGCTGTGATGCAAGACAAATTTCGGACTTGTTTTGGCAATAAAATATCAAATCATCAGATTATTAGATGAGGCAGGCAGACCATGCTTATAAATAGATTATTATAGCCTTGGCAGGAAATCTTCAACCACTTTATCCTTTATTAGGGTTGTGGGGAGGCTGACGCCTATCTCAGCTGTATAGCTGCCTATCTCTTAGCCTAATGTGCATGTTTTTGAACTGTGGGAGGAAACTGGACTACCTGGAGGAAACCCATGTATGCACGGGGAGAACATGCAAACTCCACACAGAAACGGCCAAGCCCAGCAACTGAAACTAGGTCTTCTCACTGTGAGAGGGATGTGCTAACCACTAAACCACCATTCCGCCAAGCACTGTCATATATATGCTAATAATATTTCCACTGTAACCATACTGAGGTTTACGTATCAAGCGTAACAAAATATGAAGGGAAATGTCAATAAAGCAACATTTTAATTTACATCTGGAATTGCCACTTATTAATTGTCTTTCAATAATCTTCCCGCCTAAATAAAAATACCCCTGTGGACGTAGATGACTTGCTGAGTATGTTCAGTTTAGGTGCAGTAGAATGATTATTTTCACAGCGCTTGTGTGGGTTTCCTCCAAATGCTCCAGAGGAAGCCCTCCCACTGTCCAAAGACTGCAGTGTTATATTAAGTTAAATAAAAAAATTATATTATATAAATATTAAGTCAACTGGCTGCTCCAAATTGCCCACAGTTGTGATTGTAAGTGTGAATGGTTGATTGTCTCTGTGTTCGCCCTGTGATTGTTTGTTGACCTCTTCAGGGCGTAAACCTCTTGCCTGAATTTAACTGGGATTCATTCCAGCTTCCCCTACAACCCTGATGGATAAGCGGTATAGTTGAAAGATGAATGGATACATTCATTAGTTTGTTAGTAATAACAAAAAAGACACATAGTGTTGTTGATGCACAGCACCATGGAATGGTTGTGACCCCTAATTATCTTCCTCCAAACCCCTAGTTTCCCAACACCAACATTGCTTCATCCTTGCATGCTTAAGTCCCTTACTCACTGCCACTTGCTCATCATTTCTACCATTACCTCAGTATGAGTGTTTATTTTATTAGCATGACCCTGGGAATACTGTGCAAGTTTAGCCTTGCTTCTGCTTTTGCCAGAACATTTTTAAAATTGGGTCCCCACTCCGGTGGATAACTTGGTGCAGTGGAACTTTCTATACTACTGTGTCAATAGTTCCCCTTTGTAGAAATTCTTCAGCTTGGTAAATATTAATGAGTGAGCTTATATGTGTGTTACAAGCCAACCTAATGACATTTTCTCAGTCACTCATTTGCTTAATCCTACTAGGGTTGTGGGGAGACTGGAGTCAGCACTTGGCGAAGATGGGGTACACCCTAAACAGCCTGTCAGACCACTGCAGGGCCAACGCATGCACACAACCACTCACACTCTCATCCATACCTGGGGCAATCTGGAACAACCAATTAGCCTAATGCGCATGTCTTTGGATAATAGGAAAACGGAGTACTGGGAGGAAACCATACAACCACAGGGAGAGCATGCACAAAGAAGACTTGAACCCATGACTCAAAATCTTGCTGTGAGTCGGACATACTAACCACTACGCCACCGTGCCACCCAAAGAGGTTCACATCTACAGAGAATAACAACATCAAAGGGTATCTGTGGTAAATTTGTGTTAATAGCTTTTTTAAATGATCATGTACGACATCAGTGGTTCCTTCCGGCAACATTAGTCCATGCCCATTTTTAAAAATGTGCTCAGAGACATGTTGCCTTTCTGATTTGCTGTTTCAGCCTGGTAGTGACAAGAAAGCGTTGGATTGGCTGGGCTGCATCACTGACCCCGTGCATCATAACACATTATTGTCCAGTGAGCTGAGCTGCACAAAAAACAAGCGCGGGAATCATGGGAAACATTCTAAACAAACTGACGACAGGAAAGCCGAGTTGGCAAAAAGTTTGCATAAGCCGTTTACTGTCACGCACATATCTGGCAGCCTTCTCACCCTCAGAGTATCTAGAATGTGACGCCTCACTGTCTCTACAAGACTCCTCCCTCTCTGGTTCAAATAGGTAACCATTTACACCCATTTCCTTTAAATTGCTAGCCATAGTTGCTTCTTCAACACGTTTTTTTAATCACCTAAAATGTTGCTCGCTGAACAAGCCTGCTTGTTTGCTTGCGCCCGACAACCCCGCCCAACGTGTTCACATCACTTATGAGAAAAAAATGACTGATCTGTACTGATTCAGAATCCTCTACTATTCCATGGGATAAAATCACCCAGTTTTGTACTTTTTATGGTCCTTTATGTTAAAATAAGTGTCTGTATCACTTAACCGTATTATGTACAAAATATAATATAAGGATGACCAATACTGGAACTCCTTAAAGCAAATTGTACTATGGCAAATCTGGGACCAGGGCAAATCCCTGTGATCATTAGAAGGTGTATAATTCCTATATACTTTTTAAGGTTCCATAATCTGGCTGTGAAATGCCAGAAAAACAAAAATTGCAGATGCTCTTTATTCCACATGGTAGTTCTGTGGATCAAAACAATATTTATACATTATACATTGTGAATTCAGGAATATACATAAGTAATCTAGAGCTGACTACCAGATAATACCCTTACACACATGAGTGAGCAGATCTTCATGATACACTCAAAGCTTCCCCCTATAAAGTTAAATCTTATTGAATTTATTTCCACAGGTCATCAGATGAAGGTGAAGAAATTCATGAAGACAGAAACACTGAGAAGGAGAAGTTACAGAAAGGATTTTATGAAGACGAGTATTAAGTTAACAGCCAAGATGTGTCTAGTGTGAGAAAGATAAAGTGCTCTTATCTACTGAAAAGCCTTTGTTATCAACCCAACTGAAACAATCATCTTTATAAATGTAGCTGAATATGTTACAGCCTGAGGAATTCATGGTCATTATATTGATTACACTGTGTTGAAATTACAGTTCAGTTTGTTGGCAAGAAATCCTTCTTTGCGCTTCTGTTCCAGATTAAACCCAAATTCAGAGAAATACCATTGCAGATGGGGAATTGTGTCACCTCTGCTTCAGCCTATCTTAACATAGTGAATAGATAAGTCAGCTGGCAGTCATCCAATAAAATCACAAGTTTCAAACTGTTGTAACAACGTCCTTCTCACTGATGAATCCCATGGTAAATCTCATAATCTCACATTCTTTCTAGTTGGAAAACTGTGTAAAAGGGCAACAAGCCTTATACGTCTTTAAGTGTGTAATATACATAGGGTACATACACTTTGTGCTTAGAAGCTCACAAACTGAAAAGAAACATCCGGTACATATGAACTTTTTATGGATGGAAGGTATGGTAAAAATATATATCTCATCATATTTTGGAAGTCGGGTGGAATAGTGGCAGCACGTCTGCCTCACAGCAAGATGGTCCTGGGTTCGAGTTGCGAACTCAGTCGTTTTTGCGTGGAGTTTGCATGTTCTCCCTGTGCTTGCATGGGATTCCTCTGGGTACTTCGGTTTCCTCCTGCAATTCAAAGTCATGCACATTAGGTTAATTAGGTGTAAGTGTGAGTGAGAATGGTTGTGTGTGTTTTGGCCCTGTGATGGTCTGGCAAGCTGTTCAGGGTATACCTGCCTTTCGCCCAGTGTCGGCTGAGATAGGCTCCAGCCTTCCCATTAACCTAGTAGGATAAAGTGGTTTGACAGATGAGATGAAATGAGATATTTCAGAAGTCATTCATGACACCAGTGCCCACATTTTAGTACTGTATTTCTATAGCATCTCTGTATTTCTCATAATTTTGGGGCATCCTCTGCAAAATATCCCACAACTACTGATCTAACACTTTAGCCATCCCATGCATTATAGAAAAGAAGCACAATGTGCAGTGCATGGAGTCCCTGTGTCTGCAATTGAGGACTACTACTTTACCTGACCAACAATGTTTTCCCTACAGGAAATATGGCACCATGGCTCTGGACACAGGCCTCAGGGGATGTAGAAAAAAATTCTGCAGAATGAGGCTCTGTGCTTTGTTTGGCAGCTTGCCAGGCCATTTCAGCCATAACGGGAAAGGAAAGAGAAATGGAAGGAGGGTTGAAAAAAAAAGAAAAGAAAAAGAAAACATAGGAGAAGGAGGCAGTATTTTTAACTTTAGTGGTGCATCATAAGGACCAGAAGCCGTGCACAAAATGTAATTTGGGCCATTGAGAGAGAGGAACAGCAGTGTGATGGATACACTTTGCTCCTCTGCTGATACAGGAAAAAAACAAAAACTTTCAACTCTCAGCTGCTGGAACAGCTAAAAATACACTTAGCTCACAAATAGCATTATTGCTTTGAGTGTCTTAGTAAACACAATGTTCAAGCCCTGAACTGGGTTCGGTTTTGGAAATGATCAAAAATATAGCAAAAGCTTCAGAACTCAGGAACACTCAGTATGAGGAATGCATTCATTGGACACACCATCTCTCTCCATATCTCCTCTATATGCTGAAGTTAGTTAGGGCTTACATGTGCCTCACAGTCTATGCGTGTATCTGTGTGTGAGTGAGAGTGTGAGAGAGAGAGAGAGAGAGAGAGTGTGTGTGTGAGTGCATGTGTTTGAGTGTGTAGAGGGACTAAGGTTACTCCTGAGTGTTGATTCAGCTGCAGCCTTCCTCCTCGCTGCCAGTGGATTGGTGGGTCCTTATACCACGGCTGCTCCAAAACTCCAGCCTGTAATTATGACTCAGTTATCCCAGAGTAAGCATCAGTACTAACCCCAGTTTATTGACAGTAGGGGTTAAATGCCACTAGGCTAGTCAGAGCAATCCAGCTGCAAGTACTTCTGCTCGTTGAGCTACTTGACAGACTGCCTCACTTGTCATCGACTACATCTAAATGGTGAAAATCATAAGTTATACATATTAGTGCTAAGTCATTTAAAATATGAAGACCCTGATGCTAGGAGTACTGAAGTCATGAACCTTTTCTCCTCCACGTAAACAGCAAGTTTCCATATTCTGGTACACAGTGGTTCGGTGCCAAAAGTGTTTTAGACTGAATATAACTTAATAATAACTTATGTCATAGGTGGTTCAGTGGTGTAGTGTCTGGAAGGGTCTGGGTTCAAAGCTCGGGTGTTTCTGTGTAGAGTTTGCATGTTCTTGCTTGTGTAGGTTTCATCTGGGTACTCCAATTTCCTCTCACGATCCAAAGACATATCTGGCATATTAAGTAGTTAGCTGATATAAAAAATTAGGTTCAATGGTGTTCCAAAATTATGGATGTGAATGTTAATAGTTTTGTGTATGTGTGTGTGTGTGTGTGTGTGTGTGTGTGTGTGTGTGCACGTGCATGCGTGTGTGTGTGTGTGTATGTTGCCCTGTAACGCGTAAATGAGCTGTTCAGGGTGTACCGTGCCTTCGCCCGGTGTTAGCTGAGATAGGCTGCAGCCTTCATTTTACAGTATAAAGATGTTAAGTATTAGACTGGGTAAACTGGTTGCTTTGAAGTATCCATGCTTTTCAAGATTTTTTTATTTGTTTGATACGTTTTTGACCGACATATGATGATGCTCATGACCACATAAAAAAATGCCTTCAACCGACAGTTGTGTAGTTGTGCTGCTTTTAAAAGCAGCTGGGGGAGTTGGCCTGAGGTATTATATGAAGTTGGGTAGCTCTAATGAAGTGTGACCAAGAAGGAAGACTTTTAGTTTGAAATTCCATTTATTTCAGTGAAGTGTAAAAACGAGGAAAATGAAAGAATGAGTGCATCTATTTAAAAACTGTATACCAGCACTTTTCCTCCATTCATAATGTGTGATTTGAACATTATCTTAATATTCAAATATTCACCAGATTAACACAGTGTTGAAGTGGTTAGCATGTCCACCTCCCAGCAAGAAGGTCCTGGTGCGAGGTTGTTGGATGTTTTCCCTGTGCTTGCATGGGTTTCCTCCCACAGTCCAAAGACATGCACATTAGGCCAATTAAGCTAGTCCAAAATGCCCCTTGATGCATGAGTGTGAATGGTTGTGTGTGTATTGGCCCTGTGATAGGCTGGGTAGTTGTTCAGAGTGTACCCTACCTTCACCCAGAGTCAGTCAATTACTCTAGTATAATAAAGTGAATGAAGGAAATGTTAACTCTAAATATAAACTCAAAGGTAACAAACATTGCATGAAACCAGTCATGATGTAAACAGTAGTGTCAGATAGCATCATCAGCTACCTGACATTAGCATGCTACCTTTACCAAATGTACATCTGAGCCTGTTTTTGCATTCAGTCACTCATTTATTTATTTTGATCAAAATGGGTTGTGGTGTAGCCAGTCTCTTCTACGAGCACTAGTGAGGTAAGGATGCACCACGCACACGTACATATTTCTTCACACTTAAAAGACTTTAGCATGGTCAAACCAACTACTATCTCCATGGGGTGGTGAGACATTAATGCTTTGCATTGCCACAATGCATGTACATCTGATTTTAATATAAAGAATATGAATCATTACAGCATGAAAATTTCCTACTGCTTTGTGGTACATGATAGGACAGGACAGGTTAGTGGGATTGCTAATGTGTGGTGGCCTGAAAATACGCCAAACAGCCTGAAAAAAATAAAAAAAAAATAAAGAAAAAAAACCAAACCAAAACAAGACAAAACAAAAAAACAACAACACTTGACCAAATTTCTTTTTCCAAGCAGGAATATTTCAAAACAAACATAATAATGTTGTACTATTAAAAAATTAAAGTGTATTTCATTTTAGGAAAGACTGTAGTTTTTAGGACTATTTAGTTTAAAAAGTTAAAGTTTGACCAGTTAAAGGATTTTCTCAGGATAAATACACTGGTGTTTGTAATGGTATGTGTGCGCAGTTTGTTCAGCAGTTATTATATTACATCCGTTCACATTTCTCAGCTTGAACACAAAAGAAAGTTATGTAAACTAAAAGATTAAAAAAAATAAAGATAAACAAAAGAATAGAAAGTGAAAAGCCCAATTATTGCAGGGAAAAAGCTAGAAAAAATGGTCAGATTGCTGTTTTAACAAGTTTGGGGGAAAAGCCAAACAAATAGCAAGCTACTGATAAAAGCACGTATAACTGTTGTGCTCAGAGTTTAAACTGTCTGCTAAACTGCCGTATTACAAAACTTTAACTTGCCAAAGCAGATTAGCAGAAAGTGTAATAAATAATCAGCCATGCAAAAGAAAAATAAAGAGTCGTTTGCTTGCTTTGCTTATTTCAGATTCTTTACTCTTGCACTGAATTGCTCAGTTAAACAATCACTGATTCCAATTTAGTGGAAAGAAATCAGATATATTTTTGATCCTGGGAAAGAAATGATTGGGGAGAGTGAAGGGTAACAGTGTTTCCTATGAGAAAATGCCAACATTACTACATCCTTTTTTTTCCCCTTTTTTTTGATGTTGTGCCACGGAGCAGTACTGGCTTGGTAGTAGGGTGCTGGTTTACTGATCCAAAGGTCAGGGGTTCAAACTACCCCCCCCCCCCCCCCCCCCCATCACCAAGTTGTCACTGCTGTCCTCCCAATGCAGCTAACTGGGTTATCAAAGCCCAGCTATATCTCTCACTGTCTTTGGTGAGAGGCATGTAAAAAAACACTGTTGTTGTTAGTAAAGAGTAGGCCATTGGGGTGCTGCAGCATGTTTCTGCCCTGCGATGGCCTGCCGAGCTGTCGTCCCAGAGTCGGCTGAGATGGGCGCAAGCCTCCTTGCAACCCTAATTAGGATTAAGTGGTTCAGAAAATGAATGAATATATGAATGTTGTGTCACAAAGCAGAGAATTTAGAGTACACACGGAGGAAAGTGATATCCACCATCTTAACTAGTGTTTCTGTGTGATGAATATTCCATGAATGTTTAAGTTATTGTGGAGTTGTTACCTTCTGAACTTAGAATTCAGCATTTATTAGGCAATCTATAGGATTTTACCTTTCTAAAGAATGCTAGAAATTTTGGTGTTTTAGCACAAATAGCAGCACAATATCAGATCATGTGATATCATAGGGGGAATTAGGTTATGTTACCACAGGTGCATCACATAGGTGGTCCTGTTCCAGGTCAGAATGTGTATATATCATGTGTGCACCCTGAGAGACACTAAAGCAGTATTTTACTGGTTTCTATGCTGGTTTCTTTTCTTTTTTTCTGTTATAGCATAGGAGTCTTCAGTGTCAAGGTTCTCCAGAACAAATATACACAGGCAGAGGATTTCATGTACACGTAGAGGCCTGAATAGTCAGAGGGAGTGAGTCCTTATTGCTGTCTCATTGTGTAGTTTGGCTTTGTTACTGCACACACACTCAAAAGTCTATTTTCCAATCCCTTCCACACCCTGATTTGATTTTATTTTCTTTTACTCTTTTTTCCCCCTCATTTAAAAGATTATAGTGTTCCTCTCTTCTGCCTCCAACCTTTTTTCTTCCAGCAGAAACAGCTGTGTGTGTGTGTGTGTGTGTGTGTGTGTGTGTGTGTGTGTGTGTGTGTGTGTGAGCGAGTGACCTCAGGAGCTCTGAGGTTACTGTAGCTGTGGCAGCATTGTGGGATCCTGTGTTCTCGCTCATTCTCTTTTTACTGTGGCAATACAGTGGAACATTCTGAAGGTCTTGCCTTCTACACAAGCCAGTGCCGTGGTTACAACCAATTAAAAAGTTCTGGAAGCACCACCAGTAGCAGCTGCATGTGTGGTGGTGCAAAGCAGGAGGAACAGGAGGAAGGGAAGCAGTAGGACATAGCAGCTGAGTTTGGAAGCATTTACAAGAGAAGATTATGGGCCTATGGAGATATATGTTTTAGAAAGTACTTTATACTTCAGAGGTGAGAAAGATGCAGGATTAGCAAAATAACCACGTCTTTCTTACTTTGAATTCAGGTGATGTTTTCATATTCGAACGGGCGTGAGGGTGATGTTAGATTTAGTGCGGATTTAGTGTTTTTATTCACTCAGATCTTGCAGTGACACTCTACTGTTTTAAGACATTATAAGTATGAATGTACCGGAATATGAATATTCTACAGAATTAACAGACCATGTGTTCTGAACAGATACAATTCCTGTCTTCTTTCTGTCAATTCTTCTTCTTCTTTTTTTTCTGAGAGATTGCCATCTGTGTAAGCAGGACATTATTAATTTAATGCAGGCAAGAAGGCAGAAAAGAAAATGCCATTTTGAAAGAAACTTAGTGTGTAATATATTTTTGGCATTCAGTCATTCCTCCTTATAAACTGTTTGGTGATGATTTAAATTATGATTTGTTTCCTTTTCTTTTTTTTCTTTTGGAAACAACTATTTGCTAAAATAATGTTTATTGAGGGTGGCACAGTGGTGTGGTGGACAGCACATCACAGCAAGAAGGTCTTGATTTCAAGCCCTATGCTTGATGAGGGCATTTTTGTGTGAAGTTTGTAAATGTCTGTGTTTGTGTGCCTGGTGAGCTGTTCTGTGTGTACTCCGCCTTTACCCAGAGTTGGCTGAGATAGGTTCCAGCTTCCCCACAACCCTCTTATGGGATAAAGGATAAAGTGGTTTGGTAAACAAAATAAAATTAAATTTTGTCAAGATCAGTTATTTAAAAAGTGATGTAGCTGATGTAGGCCGAAGCTCACAGATCATGCTACCACTGTTTTTTTTTTCCTAGTATTGATCATGTTTCATTTTGGCCACACCCACTCACAGTGTAAGAATCTGAATATAGATATAAATGTGTGGAGGCATTTAATAAATACAGGGAAAAAAAGATGGAAACAGAAAAAGCAATACACCAGTTGCAAAATATCAAATTTCCTCCTCTGGCACTGCTCCACATCACAGCTGAGAGACAGGAATCAAATCAGACCTCCTTCAGCAGATGAAGAACATTCTGAACACCTCTCATATCTTTCATGAGAGTATCTGGAAGACTAAACTTTCCCTCTTAAAGGAGATATGATATGATATTTGAGGACAAGAAGACAGAAAACATGCTGAACAACTCATTGAACAAATGTGTCTGTATCAATAGTACTTTTGTCTGTAGTTGGAGATAGGAAGGAAAAAATGGAAAGAGGAAAGATTTTTGCATGAAAGCCATAATTCTGTGTGATAACTGGCTCTCACCATGTCATCTCTGAGGCTACTCTTCTAATAGAGATGCAGACTAAAGGCCGGCTGTTCCTGTCTTAGCCTGTAACTGTCTGACACGGCATGTAGTCTCATTCTCATGGGTTCCCGGTCCTGGGCAGGCCTGATTCACCCTAGAGAACAACCACCAATTATATTGCTCAGATCTGAAAGTGCTGTACAGGGGTTGATGGGAATGTCTCTGCTGAAGCTCTGGAGTCTCTCAGGTCAGAATTCCTGAGGGGATACTTTATTATGGTGCATACTATATCAGGACAAAGATCTCACTGTTTTATACAATAGTAAATCCTTAACCAAATAATATATCATTCAGTTGACTGCAACAGGCTTTATATGTGTCTGTCAAATAAGTAAGGAGCAGTATTCATCTCAAATGTATTTTATGGACATCAGTATGCAGCTTAATAGATTTGGACAGTCAGTTGCAATCTGTTGCACTTCAGGAATCTTGATAATACCCACTTCACTACTCATATGAGACAACAACAGGGCAGTGTTCTTATCATAATTCCAGGCCACAGGAGAAGCAGATTACACAGCTGTCTATATATGTGTGAAGGACACGCTAGAATTTTCTCATGAGAAAAATGATAGAGGTTGTGTACAAGTAGGGGAAAATAGTGCGAGTGGATGAACTAGATGATCCAACCATATCCTGGAAGAATCTGAAAATATGAGACAGCTTGTTATCATAAGGAAAATATATGAGTGTGAAAGGATGAGGAAACAAATTGTCACAGACAGGGATACTTTTTTTATGTAAGTGTTTCTAGAAAATTGTTCTCCTTTTAGGAGTTTCTTCTTGCACCCTGGGCATGGATTTCCCCTACACAGTAATTAACAGCACTGACAGTAACAGATTATCAGATTTTTATTTAAAAAACATAGGAAAAAAAAAGTGTTCACAGATTCACTCACGGATTCCATCTGTCTGTGTATACTGATGCTAACTTCTCAATTGGAAGAAAGGCAAGCCAGCCATAGTAAACAGAGCAGGCTAATTGTATTCTTTTAGACTCACAACTGTGATGGCAGGACAAATGCAAATTCCGACTACTTTTAACAGTTGCCTGTAGTTGACTAGTGGAGAGCAATTTGTGAAATATACAGTAACTGTAATCTATAAATTAAGATCACTTTAAAGGTTTTTTTTTTTAACTAAATGCATAATCTCATGATAAGACATGGCTCCCCAGAGTGCAGAAATGGTTTGGTTCCTATTTAGCTACACAATAGCCTCGTTCAAGGCTGTATTCATTAAGTTTATTTGCGAATAAAGACAAGCCTTAATGGGGTTACTTCTAAACATACTGTTAGATTTCACATTAATTCCATTTAAAAAATCTATTACACACTGAATTAAATGCGTTATTTTCACCATATCTAACTTTTAAACTAATTTAGATCTATCCATCTATCTATCTATCTATCTATCTATCTATCTATCTATCTATCTATCTATCTATCTATCTATCTATCTATTATCTATCTATCTATCTATCTATTATCTATCTATCTATCTATCTATCTATCTATCTATCTATCTATCTATCTATCTATCTATATATCTATCTATAACAATAAGGCACATTATAGAGAACAACAGTAGACAGGGGACCCTCCTTGAATCGCCACCTTATCGTGGTGGAGGGGTTTGTGTGTCCTAATGATCCTGGGAGCTATGTTGTCGGGGGCATTATGCCCCTGGTAGGGTCACCCAAGGCAAACCTAGGCAAAGGTCCAGACTATGTGCAGTGCAGAAGACCCCTATGAGAGAAAAAAAATGCACGGTTTACCAGGGTCCCCTGTTGGAGCGGGGTGCCTTGCTCAAGCTGAAGAAGGAGGCCTATCAGGTCCTTTTGGCCTGTGGGACTCCCGAGGTAGCGGATGGGTACCGACAGGCCAAACGTTCTGCAGCTTGGGCTGTCACCGATGCAAAATCTCGGGTGTGGGAGGAGTTCAGTGAGAGCCTGGAAATAGACATCAGTTTGTCTCAACAAGGTTCTGGACCACCATCCTTAGGAGGAGGAAGCAGTACTCCATAAACACTGTTTACGGTGGAAGTAGGGAGCTGCTCACCTCGACTGGGGATGTTGTCGGGAGGTGGAAGGAATACTTAGAGGACCTCCTTAATTCCACCAACGCACCCTCTCTGAAAGAAGAAGAGACTGGGGGTTTGGGAGAGGGTCTGCTCATCACTGTACTAGTCTGTTGTGGTGAAGAGGGAGCTGAGCCTGAAGGCAAAGCCCTCAATTAACCAGTTCATTTATGTTCCTACCCTCACCTGATTGTGGATACAAGAAGCTGAAATGAGCTTCATTCGCAGGGTGGCAGGACTCTCCCTTAGAGATAGGGTGAGAAGTTTGGTTATCCAGGAGGAGCTCGGGGTAGAACTGCTGCTCCTCTGCGTTGAGAGGAGCAAGTTGAAGTGGCTCTGGTATCTGATTAGAATACCTCGTGAACGCTTCCCTTGTGTGGTGTTTCGGGCATGTCCAACTGGAAAGAGACCCCGAGGTCAACCCAGAACACGCTGAAGGGACTATGTCTCTCGGCTGGTTTGGGAACGCTTCGGTGCCACCCCGAAAGAGCTGGAGTAAGTGGCTGGGGAGAGGGACGTCTGGACTTCACTGCTTAGGCTGCTGGCCCCGCGACCTGACCCTGGATTAAGTAGAAGAAGATGAGGAAGCAGTAGACAGGGGATGTGCTATATGTGGGTACAATCCTGTTTACTGGAACACTAATCACTATACTTATAATTACAGTTTTTCATGTTTACACACTTCAGTGTGAGTGTGAATGGTTTTAATTGGGTCATGGGGAAGCTGGAGCCCATCCCTTCTGACTCTGGGTGAAGGTGGGGTACCCCCTGAACCACTCGCCAGACCATCACAGGGCCAACACAAACACAGCCATGCACACTCACATTCACACGTAGGGGCAATTAACAATTTTCCATTAGCCTAACTTGCACGTCTTTTGATGGTGGGAGGAAACAGAAACACCCAGAGTAAACCAAAGCAAGCATGGGGAAACCATCAAACTCCATAAAGAATGGCCTTGCTGAGCAGAACAACCTGGGCAGGGGGTTTGAAGCAAGGACCTTGCTGTGAGGTGGAAGTGCTTACCTCTATGCCACTGTGCCACCCTTTTATGATTATGTTATGTAGAATGTATGTTTGCCATGAATGTCCTGGCGAATGAGTATTATTCTCATTAGTACTATGAAGGTATAAGTATAGTAACACTAGTAGAAGTGGTGCATTTATATAACCCAGTCAGATCTTTGATATAAACCACTCAGCCAGTAATATTTAAGAATTTAACAATATTTTAGGACATTTTAAATTCATGTTTTAACTTTACAGTAATTACATGAACAAAACTGTTGAAATGATTTCTATACTTGCTCAGTGAAAATGAAAGGAGTTGAAATTAGGCTACCTGCGGCTCATAAAAAAAAAACATTCTTGGGGTCTAAATATGTCATTCAAAGCAACGATATAAAAGTCTAATAATAAATGTTTCGTCACTGTTGCAACTCTAAATTTATTATTAGACTGTGGGTTTCTGGAGCCTTTATATTTTGTCAAATGTTTCATATGGTCCTTGGGTATTTTGCTGATGTTCTAAAAACTGACAGATTTTTCTCCATGTGCTCTCTTGTGTATTTGCTTATGTGCATATGTGTGTGTGTGTGTGTGTGTGTGTGTGTGTGTGTGTGTGTGTGTGTGTATGCTTGTCAAAGTGTGAGCCACAGTAAAATACAGTCTCTCTGCAGTACATGTATCTAGTCTCTAGTGTTTTATGCTATCAGAGTTCCTTCAGCTGAAGGAGGATTAGACAGACATTATGTGTGAGGCCAAACCTATCAAAAGTACTTTTATCACACCAGGACTTCAGCCTGTTTGAAGAAAGATTTTATTCATATTTACTATGATTTTTAGGGTATTATTTGGTGAACAGATTATCTAAGAGCAGAATTTAGAAATGATACCTGAGTTGTGGCTGTTTTATAAGTGGCTGCTTATTGTTGGTTTTAATAACATAAGCTATAAGCTCCAATGCATGTAGTAATAGGAAGCAAGTGAATATAAATATATTATTCAAAAGAAATGGAATGTGTTCTAAACAGATGCAAGTACAGACATGAATATAGCAGCAGTACTTTTTATAGAGATTGCCAGAAAAGACACAGGGCATTTGAATAAAAACTAGAACTGTGAGTAAACTCAGTACAGAATTACCCCAGCCTGCAATAAGATCTAACTGTTTTATCAAAATCTAACGCTTATTTTATTTACTAAAGTTCACATTTTTTAATTTAAGAAGAGATCACCACAATTCCCTATAATTTGATTGCAGGAGATACAATAAAGGAAAAGTGAGTAATTTTTTTTATATGGTAATATTTTATAAGAACCTTTTGAAAATCCTTTTTATAATTTTTTGGCCACACGTATAATTCTTTTTCATATGTAATTTCTCTCTCAGGGGAGACTGGTGCCTATCTCTTCCAACGCTGGGTGAAGGTGGGGTACATGCTGAACAGCTTGCCAGACCATCACTGCAAAACACACACACACACACACACACACACACACACACACACACACACACACACACCCAGAGGCAACTTGGAAGAGCCACTTATAC
>JAOUQZ010000039.1:20673696-20695827 GCA_028564935.1 Neosilurus hyrtlii
CTGAGATGGGCGCCAGCCTCCCCGTGACCCTAATTAGGAATAAGCGGTTCAGAAAATGAATGAATGAATGAATTAATTATTAAATGCATTATTGCAAAGTGCAGTGCTTTATACTTGCCAGCCCATAAACTGGACAGCTTGTGCTCCTCTTTCACAGTCCATCACTTTCTCTGATCTGTCTTTTGCGAATGAATTGACTATTTTGGTGAGCATTGAAAGATGACTCCCCTATTAAAGTCTTTTTCACTTAAGCCACATGCTTGTGCTAAATTAACATTAAACTAGCTGGATTTTTTTAATTATCTTCCTTGCTAAAAACAGCTGGATTTTCATCAAATGCAACAGACACCAATTAATAAATGTATTCATTTTCTAAACAGCTTAATCCTAATTATGGTCACAGGGAGACTGGCACCCATCTCAGCCAACTCTGGGCGAAGGCAAGGTACACCGTGGACAAGAAAAAAATCAAACAAATAAGATAAAATTGCTGTTACCAACTTGATTTCTCTACCACAGAGTGCAGCATGGCCACAGCTACTGCAGTAAGCAGACACAAAGTATTGACCTATGTAGGTCCTCACTTCTCTGTATTTGATTGTGAAAGGTAGCCTGCCTTCTTTGGGGCAGTCAGTCACGTCAAGTTTTTTTAATTTTTTTTATTTTTTGTAAAAGTAGAAGGTGGAAACCTTACTAATACACCATTCTTTGCCTGGCCAGTTATTTTTCAGCTTACTTCTTATTGGACCATATAAAAGTTTGAGCATTTCTAACTGAAAAAAAAATGTTTCCTTTCTTCTAGCACTTTCCACCCTCCAAAAATGGTCTACCAGTTTGAGATACAGTATCTTGGATGCTGGGGACAGTGAGCCGGAGAACAAAGAACCATTCAGCTTATACATGAGGCACTAAATTTATGTATAAGGTAAAGACAACATAAATCCTTTTTCTGCGGTATCTCTAATTCTCTTTTTCTGTCTAATCTAGAATCCCTGGAGCCTGAATAACATCAGCTAAGAAGAGCAGCAGAAGGTAGAGGTGCAGAAGGAGCAGGCTAAAGTCCAGCAGCTACCTGACAAAAATAAGAAATACCTCAGTTGGAGCAAGAAGGTATGGCAGTAAAGTCTGTGGATCACTGAGATGATGTGCTCTCTATATTCAGGTGTGAATGTGAGAGTTACCATTTTAGAGAGATCCTGGCCCTATGTATGAAAATGTTGGTGTTTATTTGAATCTTTTTGAGACTTTGGAGCTCGAACTATGTGTAAATAATCAGGATAACAAATAATTGTGGATCTCATTGTTAATTAGTGTTTAATGTCACACAATGAATCTGATTATTATGAAGCCAAAGGCACAACCTTACTCAAAGAATGCACTGCTTTTTTGTGACTTTTATTTCTATGTATTTAGAATTTTCATCATGCCATTTCACTATTTTATCTTAATAACTGGTATAATTAACACACCGGATGTTGACTCCACCCTGTTCTGTATGCAATTATACTAATGTCTAAATCTGGACTACAGTGTGCATGACATATTCCTCCCTAAAGAGTTTCATTATCAGTGCAAAGGTCACATACAATTGCTTTTTCAGTAACCCATGATCACTTTCTCTCTCTTACTCTATTACATAGCACAAGTAGACTAGTGTATAGAGACTTTTCTGTAGCTTGCTAGACGACAAACAAATCTTGCTTATGTTTGATTGATATCCTACTCAGGTCGTACACAGATAGGGGGCAAATTATTTCATTTTTATTGATGCGGGGGTATGTGGTATCTAGGGTTAGATGACATGCTAAACTCATCATCATTCCCATAATGCAAGAAAAAAAAATACATAAAAGTCTATATAAATCATTTGCAAGAAATTGTCTACTGCCTCCATTTTAGATAGAATGCAAGTTTTAGACTATAACTTCATCATGCCGTGGTTAGCATAGACTAACCTTTGCGTTATGTGTGGGCTCTCCATGTAAATACTTGCACAAGTACTGTTTTTTGCCTGCTATTATGATCATTTCATGTAAACACCTTTTAGTTCAGCAAACCATGAAGGCCCAGCATGCCTTAATGCCCCAGTGTGCCAAAAAAAGGTCACAGACCCTGTAAATACCTTGTAATTTTGGATAGCTCAAACAGCCCAGAGGGAAAAATTATTCATGTGCTAACCTCACTATTTGTCACTCTGATATCGTCTAACACAACTACTCAATACTGTAATATCGTTTTGGGGTCAAAAAGAGGAAAAAGCATAATATCTTCCATTTAACATACATCGTGCATCACTGCCATTAGTAAAAACCACTCTTGCCAACCAGTAAGTCACATGATCGATTTGAGACCTCACGGAGAACATCCTCATTCTTTAATGTATAGCACTTCACTTTCATAAACAAATGTGCAGTTCTTCAGGCTGGTTTCAGTGAAGACTCAGGATCTACTGCAACCCTGACCATGATAAAGGTCTGGCGCCCATCTCAGTCGACTCTGGGCGAGGGCGGGGTACACCCTGGACAGCTCGCCAGGCCATCTCAGGGCTCAAGACACAGATATGTACCATAAATCAGTGCAAATGACATGAGCTCAAAGATAAACAATTTCAAAGTGGGATACAGAAGTCATTGAAGGGGCTCATCACTGTTATTTGCCCCCAGTAAAGTATTTATTTAAATTTTTGGGGAAACAATTTCACACGCAATTTCCGTTTGTTGCTCTTTTTGGGAACCTGCTGGACACACTGATTATTGATGAACTGATGTGGGATGTGGGTTGTACACACACGCCTGCTTTAGGCAGGCAGGGCGAGTAGGAATCCCGTGGTGAGTTTCGAGCCAATAGGAATGCACAGCACTTCCATTAAAACTCTTTGTGGGCGGGGCTTGTTATCATGCTGACCGCTCACTCGGGACAGCGAGCGCGTGCAGGCGCCGCATCTTTATTCCGACCACCTGTTGACTGGAGCATGAACTTAAAACGGGACCGCGCCTCGTACAGATGTGCACAGGGGAGCTGCAGCTGCACACTGAGCTCGGAGACACCCAGCAAAGTTCTTCCACAGGTTTGAAAGGAGAAAGAGGCAACTTTTGCCAAGTACTAAGTGACATCACCAGGATCTCCAGGACGCGCAATGGATTTCTGGAGATGTTAGGAGTCGGAAAGCCAAGTGGCATCCAGTGCACGGTCGCCCGAACGGCATTTCACGTGATTGACGCGTGAGATGATCCGCTACAACCTTCCAGGCTGTGGAGAAATCACTTAGAAGCTCCGCGACGCGCAGTTGCGCACCATGCTGAAAGTAGTGAGCGTGGTTTTGGCGCTGGCCGCTGTGTGGAGAGTAAGTGTGGCGAGCAGGAGACACTGTCCCGACCTCACCGTGGAGAGCTGCGAGTGCGCAGCAGAGCGCTCTGGGACGCTGAACCGGCGCAGCGCGCGCGTCACGGTGACTTGTGATGATGCAGATCTGACGGACATGCTCGAGCCTCGAGCGCTGCTCAGCACCACCACCTCACTGTGAGTCCGCCGAGAGCAACGCGTGCATGTGCATGAGCTCTGGCAGGGGTTTGCAACCCTGATCCTGGAGGAACTCCCCCACCCCCTCACCCCCTCACCGCCCTGCATACACAGTTCAAGTCGTGATGAGCTTTTACTTACTGGTTAAATCAGGTGTGTTGGGAACAAGGAAAACACCAAAATGTACAAGGGGTCCTCCAGGAACAGGGTGGGAACCCCTGAATGAAGGAATGGATGGATGAATGGATGGATCGAGCTGTTCAGGAGAGACATGAACATCCTCAAATGTTAAAGCAGGGCTTCTCAAACTTTTTTTTTGGAAACTCCTTAAACTGTAAAATAAATTTCACAGACCTCATCGACTCACATTAACACAATATATTTATTTAAGAAGTGGACTCATTATTCACCTGTCCACTATAATTTCCTGGCTCTTTACTGGAGCCATAGTGCATTTTATTCCTGAAATATAAATTCACAGGAAACTTAGTTAAAACTTATTAAAACTTTTAATACTTTAAAGTATTCAGACATTATAATATATATATATATATATATATATATATATATATATATATAAAGCTTGTATATGTAGGTTGCATAAAAATAATCAAGCACAATATAACGAATACACCTTTTTATTTTCTTTGTACTCACTCTAAGGCTAATAAACTGTAATAATAATACTGATGATGATAGTTGTTGTTCTTGTTGTTGTTGTTGTTGTTATTATTATTATTAATCCTGGTGGCACAGTGGTTAGCACATTCGCCTCACAAGCACGTTCGCAAGCAGGCTTGGGTTCGATTCCTGGGCTTGGGGCGTTTCTGTGTGGAGTTTGCTTGTTCTCCCCATGCTTGTGTGGGTTTCCTCCAGGTACTATAGTCCAAAAACATGCACAGTAGACTAACTGGCTGTTCCAAGTTGCCCCTAAGTGTGAGTGTGAATGGTTGTTAGCCCTGCAGTAGTCGGGCGAGTTGGCTAGTCCCAAATTAGGATGAAGCGGCTTGGAAAATTAATGTATGTATATGAATATATATATTAAAAATTAAGGTCATATTGTTGAATTTCTGTCGTCAGTAGACATACAGATGCTAGCAGCTGTGATTGCATGTAGTGTAGGCAGAAATCAGCAATAGGCAAACAATATTATCTCCTGAGTATTTTGTGAAATATGAATGGAAACTTACTGCAATATAAAATGTAATGGAGCATGCATTCATTTTTCTGTCTTTCTTTCTTTCTTTCTTTTTTTCATACTTTTTAAGCTGTAGTTTTCATACTGGTTAGCGTTATTGGTTACTAAGTGTTTTTCTAACTCATTGCAGTTGTTTGACTTTCTGTTTACTCTGTTGATCTTTTATATTATTTTGGTTTTAAATGTTAATTAAACCTTTCGATCACGGTGCAGTTTAGTGCAAAGAAACCACAGAGATGGAAAATAATTCATCCAATTTCCCTGTCAAATAAATCTAGAAATAAATTATGGAGAGACTCATTACATAGCAATTAATTTCACTTTTCTATTGACTGCACAATAGTCGTACTGAAGATACTTCAGTGCCTGTTGTACTGAGTCAGACACTGCAGAATAAATCTTGGGAGAACATTACAGGACATGTTAAAATAACACATCATACCAAATGGACTCCTATCAGTGTAAACAAAACTATTCCTCCTTGAATACAATGTTTCTTGAATATGCCTTATGGCTGCTTTCCTGCTTAGGTTTCCTGCTGAGTGGGTTATTGTGAAATTTAATTTGCAGAAGTGATCATCCTTAGGGTAACCACACTGGCATTATTGGACTGTATTGTGTATTATTTTGCTTATCTTTTTGATGTAACACAGCTCAGATTAGTTGATTAGTTTATCTGGTAATTATTACATTAGCAGCTCTCTTTGTACTGATGCTAATATTCATTCAGTGTCAACATTAATATGTTTGGGGGATAACAAATCCTAAATGAATTAGCTGGCCCTTCAGCTGTGTGAATGCTTAATCATGTTTTGGCTGATGTCTGGAGTAGAAACGGTGGCTGTGTTTGGAAACTGAAAAAAACTGATAGCCCAGGTATGCCATCTCTCTCACAATCTCCTGGATGAGTGTATGTAACATACTGCATATTTGTTCTGAGGTATACTGATTAGTCAAATTCACCTAAATGTGTTTTAAATTTGATTTAAATTATCATTGGAGAATATCTGACACAGTACATCATAACGCCCTCCGAGGTAAAGTGAACCATGTACACAAATAAGTAGTGTATTTATAGTATAATTTCATTCACAGTCATTAACCATGTTTTCCTAGTCGGGGTGAATTTGGAGCGTATCCCAGGAACACTGGGCCTGAGGCAAGGACACGCCCAGCATTGGGAAATTATAGACATTCAGTTTCTAAAAATAACAACATGATATAGTGAAGGTGGTACAGTGAGTAGCATTGCTGCTACACTTCTGTATGGTCTTAGGTTTGACCCAGAGCTATGGTAACCATTTCATGTACTCCCATGTGTCCTTACTATGGTTTCTTTCCATCTCCAAAACCATGACACTAGAAGGATGTTGCTACACTTAATTTCCTCAAGTGTGAAAAGGTGTATGATCCCAGGTGATGTGCTGGCATCCCACCCAGGATTCTATGCTTTCACCTAGTGTTCCTAGGATAGGCTCCATATCCACTGGAGGAAAACATTGAGAACAACACTCTACTTTTTTAATGAACGAGTCAGAATAAATATAAGCATAAATTTGTTGTTACAAGCACTAGGCTACTCACTAACCAGTATAACCTCAGCTATTAATAGTGTAATTGATATTAAATTAGGTCCTAGAATCCTATAATTTTGTAAGATTCAGACCAGTTAAACTTTTCATCGAAATATCTGCTTGTCTTTTCTGCAACATTTCATGATTTTTTATGAGGGACTGTTATTGAGGAAACACTATTTTATCAGTGAAACTTTTTGTATGCCATTTTGGATACAGGGACATAAGTAAATATTCCCACTCTGACTCACCCACTCACCCTCTCACGCATTTGCCACACTGCTTAATCGTACTAGAGTCATGGGGAGGTTGGTGCCAACACTGGACGAAGGTGGGGAACAGCTCAGCAGTCCATTGCAGGGAAAACTCACCCACACAACCACTCACACTTACACCTAGGAGCACTTTGAAAAAGCCATTCAGACTAATGTGCTTGTCTTTTTGGATTGTGGGAGGAAACCAGAGTACCCGGAAGAAACCCACGCAAGCAGAGGGGGAATATGCAAATTCCACACAAAGACACTCTAGTTGGGCCCGGGACTTGAACCCAGGACCTTCTTACTGTAAGGCGTACGTACTAACCACTACGCCACCGCACCGCCCAACGCCCATTATACATAAAAGATAGAATAAATAAAAATCTACAGCGGTTGTTTATACTGCAGTATTGTGTGAACCAACCATATTTATTTTATGCAACCCTGTGGCTTCAGTTTGAACGCACCTCAAGATAAAATTGGTACTGAGTTAATGATGTTGTGAATACACTGGTATGTTAAGTTAATAATATAGACCTGATGTAAGTGATAACACTTGGATTGTGCTTGGATGTCAGTTGCAAACACTCTGCTTGATAGCTGACTAATATTGTTTAGTAAAGAGCCAGATATCTTTAGAGCTCCACCTATAAATGCTAACTATAGACGAGGGGCTGTTTTCATACCCCTCATGCTCACTATGGCCCGGCTGTATTCATTTTACTAGCTGAAGTGTGCCACTCATAAACCTACTCATTTTTTCAGATTACTGCATTCTTATGTGCTTTGCAATTGTAGGTTCACTGTAAGGAAAGGCTTTAGTTTGTGTATGAGGTGACAGGTATTATTTTTCCCAAGAGTATGGAACCAAGACTCCTGGATATGAATGTCACTGACGTCTTTTTCCCAACCAATTTGGTGGATGTCACTCAAGTTACAATAGTCCTTATATTTGAAAGGATTTCAACATGAATATAATTTATTATGGTATTGGACTTAATTCTGTGTTCTGGATAAGCTAGAACAACAAGACGTTAGAAGCTATGATGTCATTATGTTTTTTTCTCTTGTTCCTTCACATCATTAGTACTTTAAACAATGCTTAATTAATTTACTTCTTTTTTTCCATTGTCCTTATTGTACTTTGCTGCTTTTCATGATGTAGAAGACAAAACACATTAAATTTAAATACGGTAGCTTCAGCGAACCTGAAATCCAGTGCCGTTCCAGATCAAAGCACTCCATGAGTGAACTCATTCATATTTATGGCATTCCATGCACATTATTTTTTTCTACAACTAAGCGATTGAAGGCCCTGCTTAAGAGCCCAACAGTGGCAGCTTAGTGCTGCTGGAGCTTGAACCTCCAACCTTCAGAGCAGTAAGCCGGAGCCTTAACCACTGAGACACCACTACCCCATTCATGCTTCTTGCAAAATATTTTGTTTGATGTATTTATTGAACGCCAGTAGTTTGAGCAATTAATTATATAAAATAAATAAATAAATAGCTGATGCTTTTCATAGCACAGTTTGTTCACACATCTATACCAAAATACCCATACACAATAACTCATTCCGATGCATGCATGCAGGAATGAGTTAAAAATGGGGCATGTTACACAACTCTCATAGACTTAGAAAATGTATTGGCTTGGCAGAAAAGAAATCAGCCCCAGCTTCTACTTCATGTCATTCTGTGTATTTTTACCATTGGTGGTGCTGTTGTTCATAGTTACAGGCAGTGAGGGGTTGGGGGGAGGGTGTTTAATCCATTTGCTAGCAGTAAATGTGAATGCAAAATGATGACCTTTTGTCTTATATTGATTTTCTATTAATTTAACCAGTCATGGTATTTACGTTTAAACAAGTAATACTGGTCCTAGCTGGCCAGGAAGTCTTGTTCCTGCACTAGGAAGTATGACCTTTTATCAAACTGAAGTGGCCACCCTCGTCTCACTTTTGTTTCCCCACACTGAAAAAATAAACAGCTTAGAGAGGGAAGTGTGCATATGGTCAGAGGTAAGCTGAATGGACTGTACACTCTTCTGGCTTTTTTGCTAATGTTTCCCTTTGGTCTCCTTCATTTCTACATTTATTGCCCTGAGACCCTGGGGTGCTGCTTTATCCTTGTTAGCATGCTGGCATGATTGCTCCTCTGAGTGTGAGGAACAGGATGCCCCTTTTTGTGAGAGAAACAGACCGAAGGAGCAATCTGATTTGATTTATTAACAAAGATTGAATTCTTGGAATCATTATTAAAATGAAGACATGCTGAGTTATAGTGAATGTTATTGAATTATGTTTGCTTTTGATGCAGTAAAGATTCACTGACCCTTATTGTCTGTGGAAGTTTCACAGCAAAGGCATTGTTCAAGGAAGGTCATACAATTATTTATTAATTTTCTGTACCGTTTATCAGTTGTGGGTGAGCTGGAGCCATTTTCAACTGACTTGGTGTGAGAGACAGGATACACCCAGTACACCAGTCTGCCATGGGGCTAAAGCTGAAAATGTATTTGTTTTTACTATGTGTTTGTAATGGCTGCCTCATGTATTATGCGTCTATTTGGTGTATTGGTTTTGCCGTCCTCAGATTTTAATGTGCAATACACACACACATGAATGGGAGGCTCAGTACTGGGGTGCGATGAGACTGTGTTAATAGTCATATGTAGGACCAAAAGAAAAAACCCACAAAGTTTTGAAGAAACTTTGACCAATTTCACCCTCTGGTGGAATCCTCCAGTACCTAGACAAGTATGTGTACAATTATATTCATGTCTCAGCCGTTTGCTACATGAACACATTTTTAAAAAGCCAGTGTATATTATTTCCAGCCTAACAAAGAGAGAAAGATATCCTTTTACACTTGCGTTCAGTTTAGAGTGGCTATTTGACCTAATCTGCATGTCTGTGGGAGGTTTTCTCCAGAGCATGTGGAAGCATGGGGAGAATATGCAAACTCAACATAGAAAGGCCCCAGTCAACTGGTTTGGTTGAACCTGGTTCGGAGATTTTGTACGTGTTTATTTTACAGCCTTTATTTTCTCTTAAGCTAAGATAATTACATTGTCGACTAGCTTCTAATATTAGTTGACAATTCATAAGAATTGCTAAATATATTGAGTCACTGTGAGCTGTAATAAGTGATTATGATAATCATATTATAGAAGCAACTTTCAATTTGCCTTTCTGTTGACTAGCATTATGAGATGACATAATAGACCTCTTCACTCATTTAATTTGTGTTCTGGCAGAGTGTGAACTCATGTACAAACTGCAGTGAAAATTCATCAGAAAATGTGTTTTATTTGTGTTTATTGGATTCTGTCAGTAGACATCAATTTAAACTTGGAAAATCCATTTTACATATTCAAGCACAACATTAATAACAGTCTTTCATCTTCAGTGTCACTGAGCATTTTTCCTAAGAAAGATAATTATAATATCATTACCCCTTAGTGAACAGGAAAGTGTTACAATGCTGCCAGTTCTGACTGTTCATCTGGAGTCCATGTAACATACATGCATACAAGAATGTGAATACACACATACAAGGATATGGATATACACACATTCCAAGGATACGAATATATACACATGCAAGAATATAAATATACACGAATTAATGTGAAAATAATATTGTTGTGTGCAAATCCCCCCGGGCGTCTTCTTTTTTTGGCTCACCTTCTTTATGGGTAATTGGCTGCCCAATTAATTTTTCTTGGGTGGATGCTTTTGTCTTATTGACCCCCACTTCTGCAATCCAAGTCTCTACGAATGTCCTGGCTGTTTTTTCATTTACACATTATATATTTATTTATTTGTTTGTTTGTTTGTTTATTTATTTATTCGGATATACTGTATTAACCCCATGAGAAATTTGGCTCTGCATTTAACCCTTTACAAATGAGCACACACATTGGAGCTGTGGGTCGCCACATTGTGGTGCTTGGAGAGCAGTTGGGGGGTAGGTGCCTTGCTCAAGGGCACTTCAGCCATAAAAAACAGAGGAAAGGTGCTGCTCATTCCCCCCCGCCACCACACATTGTCCGTGCCTGATCGGGAATCCAAAACCTGCTGTAACCATTTGGCCACTGCTGTGTTCAAGTATTGCTTCCTGTGCCAAGCTGAAAGTTTGTTCTTACAGTAGTATATTATTTATGGTGAAATATTGCTGTCACACATGACATAAGGTTACATTTATGCATGTACAGTTATGAAGTTCTAAAGCTTTCAAGGTTTAAAGTTTTAGAGGTTATATTTTACTTTCTTGTACATTCTAACAAAACTAATTTGTTAAACTGAATTTGTGTCTGGGTGTTGTAATAATATTGCATCTGATTAATTCATTAATTATTAAATTGCAAAACTAATAGGATTATTTCAGCAAATGAATGAATAAATGAATGATTTCAAGTCACTGCTACTCTGCAGAATCCATCAGTGTTTTTGCTTGTCTAGAGGTCTGTAGTACAGACGAAGCAATGGCCCATCTGAGCAGTGAAAAAGGCTGAGCACTGTACTGGTCTTAACTGTGTGTGACATGAGGCCAAATGCAGTGCAGTATTGCTACTGCTGAGGACCGTAAGAGTGTGAATGGTTACTGACAGCTGCACTGGTATTAGGATCACTTACAGTGAGAGAGAGAGAGAGAGAGAGAAGAAGAGCGGTAGAGAGAGAGTTCCTGTTCAGAGCTACTGCTTGGCACATGGATGAGGACAGGCTTCTTGTGGAAAGGATCTATCCACACTCTGGTATTTTCCATGCATGGACCCACACTTCACATCCCTAACTGACTGTATGAGTGAGGTTGTGTGTGAGTTTCCTAAGGTTTGAGACAGAGCAGCTGCTCTGATCTTGGATTTCTGCTTCCTTTTTTTTCAGACTGTGGCAGTCACATATCTGGAAATAGTGTTGCAGTTTAAGAGAAGATGACTAACTTGGGGCATGCACTGCTTTCTATTAGTTTTGACTTGTGTTGAATTAGTTCGCAGACATGGAATGAATATGTGGTTTTTTAATGCCACAGTAAACAAGCCACCACTAAGGCTGTTGAGCCTTAAACAGGATCAGTCAGCCTCCTTAATAAACCACATTAGTAAGACGAAAGGGTACAACAACCACAAAGTTCACCAGAGCTTGAACATTTCCCATAACCAGTGGTTTGTAAAAGAAAAAATTGTCATTTGCAAATCCTTGATGTTCGTGGTGATGTTAATGCATTCAATCAATTTTTACTTTTTAAACTTTTAAATATTGAAGCAACGTTGATCATGAACACTTGATCACTTGTATAGAATATCAAGGGGACTACTCAGTGATATCAAACAAGCTTCAGGTGAATAAATCTTTTAGTATGTACTACACAAGAACATAAAAAAGCAGAGTAAATCAAGATTTTATAGTTTGTTTTTACATTTTTTTAAGCATGGCTGTGGCCCATTGAGCTCTGAGCAGATGCAAGTAACAGCAATTTTTTTTTTAAATCATTCAAAGTTTTAATATAATGTATACTAGTTGTAAACATAAGAAACGTAAATTTGAATAAGAGTTTTTCCATGTTTAAAGTGTGACAATGATCATATCGTCTGTTTTATGACTGTGGTTATGCACACTTTTAAAACTTTTTCAAAGTTTCTTTTAACTTGAAAAAATGCGAAGGTCCTGTTCCATAGATTTCTTATTATGTTTTGTGATGGCATTTTCTTAAATTTCTAAAATCAGTGACCTTGGCAAACTGTGAGTGTATGTCTGCTATTTTGATTCAAGCACTGCCCTGAGATTACAAGGTAGAATTAAGCAATTACTGAAAGAGACAAAGTATGATTTAGAGAATTATCCGGTCAAAGGGTGGTTGGCCTTGGTAGATGACACCCTCTGAGACTGAATAATTCTCCATATCATATAAAAGCCAAATTCTGTAATTGATTTATTATTAATTCAAAAGATTCTTTAAGAAGACAGTCACATTACTATGTTTTGTGCTGATTGTGAAATAATAATTTAACTTATCTGATTGCAACGATGCAATAATTCAGTTATCCCATGACAGTGATGCAGTAACAAGGATTATTTGATGGCTTTTGACAAATCAGAAAAGAAGCAATGTCTTGAATGATTAACAATGCCATTATTATGCGTGTGTGTGTGTGTGTGTGTGTCCACCACTTTTTGTCCTGATCTGAATTCGGGCATTTTAATACACACACTCACCTTATTTCAAGCACACCTGTTTCTTGTTTTCTTCCAGCCACTATGCAAACTGATCATTCTCACAAGCTAGGAGGATTAACCATCTTTTTTGTGTATTATTGTTCCACTATTTTCCTCTAATCTAACTTCTGTCATGACTCTCCAAGCCTGTGTTTATAACCCCATTCTTAAAATTCATAACATACTCTTTCTCATGGTTGTGGTAGATCTGGAGCCTGTCCCTAAAGCAGTGGGATGCCAGTCCATCACAGGCAACCATTCACACATACATTGACACCCGCAGGCAGTTTAGAGTAGCTGTTCCACCAAGCCATTTGGTTTTAGGAGGTGGAAGGAAACAGGAGAGCCTGGAGGAATTCCACACAGAACTTAGGTTCTGTGAGTGCAGTATCACAGTGGTACTGCTGGCAATGCGAAAGTGGCAACTGTATACGCTGCACCATCATGTCACCACAGATGTCACCATTTCTAACCTTCCATTCTTCATTCCATTTTTCATTTTCACTATTTTTTTTTGTCAGTCTAATTTGCAGTTTTTAAGCTTGTCTCCCCTCAAGTGTAACATGTATCCTGTAGCCAACACTGCTGAGGAGGGAAAATTTTACAGTCAGATAGCAAGTGATCTTCAGCGCATGAAGGCTGTTGGTTAACATGCACCTCAGCTCTGCAGCTCCTAATATGAAATGACAGGTCCAGAGATGCCCTGAGTTATCTCATCAGCAAACTCTTTTTCTTTCTCTATTTCCCTTCTCTTTTCCTCTATTCTCTCTACCGATCTTTCCTTCTTTCTGTAATCCAAACTGACATTAAAAGTAGACCTCACAAAATGATATAAAGTGTGGTGAGCTAATCTGAAGTGTTACGCCTTCAGTTCCAGAGATGATATGCTAGCCCAGGGCAAGGTCTCATGTACTCAAGTCATGATAATCAGCTGCCTTATCTCTCTGTGTGGAGATCACCTGAGGCCAGCAGACAGTGTTATGCAGCGTTCTCTAGAATGCTGGTGAACAATAATAGCTATAGGCTTTCTCTGAGCTTTTAGTCTAGGAGTGCTGGAGTTTTCAAAGTCAAAACCTGGGGAGGGAGAGTCAAAACCTAGGGACGGTTAGCATTTTCCTCAAACATTTATTTTTTGTCAGTCATCACTGATTTGTGCTACTCACTGCTCCACCATGCTGCCTTGGCTATAACATTGGTTTTCCTCTAATGTACTGTATCTATTTCAATTTATTAAATAACTAATAAACTTTAGCCCTGATTATTCCTGAAATTTAGGTTAAAGTGGCCACAATACCACAGCGTTTTCAGGGGTAAAGCCACATTCCGGGGTAGCTGCCAGTCTAAAGACAATCCTCACCATTTCCCATCCCAACTTTCACTCCTTATTTCTAAAAACTTGTAAGTAAGACACCATTATCCAGAGTGACGTTCATTTGCCTCTCATTTATTCAACTGAAAAGTTGATGCTTGTTCAAGGGCCCAACAGTGGTGGCTTGGTGGTTCTGGGGCTTAACCCCTGACCTTCTGATCTTTTTGGTGTTCTGCTTGAACTAGAACTTGAACAAGTGTCTTAATGGGCTTCTTCTGGGTTATTTCAAAAACTTGCATGTAGTATACTCGATGGCCCTGGTGTGAATGAGTGTGTGAATTTGTGTTTGCATGGTGTCTGTTTATGGACTGGCATTCCACTGTGGGTGTGTTTCCACCTCATGCTCAGTGTTTCTGGAATCTACCATTACCCTGACCAGGATAAAGCAGGTACTGAAAGTGAGTGAGCAAGAGAACAAATGCAGAATCAAATAATATTAATGAATGGTGTTTTTTATTTTACCTTAGTATGCTTTTTTCCTATATTTCTCTCTAAAAGTCTGGACATGCTACCAGTGGTTTATTTCTCTACTGACTATAACTATATATACAATACGTAGATGAACATGCTACACTAATAACATCCATTTTAAATCTTAATGATAAAATCAGTTATACTGTATGTTGTAGTGTTTAATATTAATTTAAGACAGACGATAATGATGATGTTGATGATGTATTAGGACTGCCGTGTTGTATAGATACTAACTTTATAATTACTTTGTTTTGAAAAGGGATGGAGGCAAAAATGGTGATGGAGCAAAAAACCAGATCAATTACAAACCAAGTCAATATGCACACAAAGCAGTTCGAGAGCTGTTTTGGCAGAATAAGATATGCTTATGAAGCATTTACATTCACACCAGATTTTAAGCCCTCAGTATGATGGATGATTTGGAGGTCTTATAAAATTTTGTTGCTATGGTTTACCTACATTGTGTTTTGCAGTGTGATTGAATTGGGCATTAGTGACACATGCAGCAGTTTTCAAAGACATATATTCACATACAGACTCTTACAGCATTATGATCACTGTTTGTGTCACTTTTTCATGGTTTGTGATGTGAAACATAACAAAAGAAATACCTTCAATTACTCATATGCACTATCTTCCACATACAAGATTTTCGTCACAGAGAAGACATTTTATTACAGACACCACTCATCTACAGTAATTAAATTAATGAATCTGTTTATTTATTTATTTACAATCATTCATGCTCACATCCACACCTAGGGGCAGTCTGTAACAGCCATTTTGGCCTAACATGCTTCTCTTTTGACTGTGGGAGAAAACCAGAGTACTTGGAGGAAACCCATGCAATCATGGCGATAACATGCAAACTCCACAACGAAAAGGAGCACAGGGCCTGAAAATCGAATCCAGGACCTTCTTGCTCTGAGACAGACGTGCTACCCACTACGTCACTGCGCCACTCTATCACTGTACTGAAAATCAATATTTTCTCATTTTATTTTAGTCTTTATATAATATTAGACTGGGAATTTGTGACAGTGAGAAACCCAGTTGCATCCTTATAAATGTTTTTGTATTCGCAAAATCTTACTAGGTTTAGAGGTCATGAAGCTTGTTTGCAGTAAGCCTAACCAAGTTGCTTATGCTTGCTGTTTTGCATTAGAGGGATTTATAATCTTTTTGCTGCAGAACTTTTTTTTTGCTACACATCTTTTGTAAGCTTAGGAAAAAAAAGACAAGTCTTTTCGATAAGATGAAATACCTTTGACATACAGTGCTCTTGCTCCTTACTATTCAAGTCACATTAGGTCATACACACAGATATGCCACTAGGTAAGCACTGTCAGATTTGCGTTTTTTTTACTAAAATGCAGTGTTGACAGTACAGAAAATAATAAAATCAAATTGTTTACCACACTGTAGTAGTGAAACAAATTGAACATTTGATACTCCTGCAGTATATACTGATGCATGTTGTCTTTTATCCAATTTCCAATATGAATAACCTCAGGCAGGCAACTTGTGTTGTATAAAAGCCACAAACTCTTGCTCTTGTGTAAGTTCACAGACTGCTGAGTTATTGCTCCTAAGCTGTCTCTGAGAGATATGTCAAAACGTATTATCCAAAAAGCACATTGTGTGATGCATAGACGAAACTGAGACGTTCCTCTCTGAGGCATTTTCATTGTATAACAAATGTATATAATCTCGCACACTTACATGCATACAACAGAGGTTCATAAATTCCATTGTATCCTTCAGACAAGTTAAGAATGTGTCAAATAGTATTCAGACGTTACACTATCCAAAAATATAAGGAAAGGAAAATAGGAAGCCTGCCAAGCATCCGTTACTGTGCTGTTGTCTCTGCCTCCCTTTGTCTGGACATAATAAATAGTTAAGTTATTTAAACGCTCATAAATCTGTTGGACTCCTGTCAGCCCCAGTTCTCAGAAGTGTGTTGTGCGCTCCAGCTTTCCTAAACACCGTAAAGCAGCCGGGTTAACATCCTGAGAGCACGGCTTCTGTCTATGGGAGTGAGCTTATGAAAGGAGGAATGTTATCAGCTCTCAAGAGAGAGGATTCATACAGGCCATCATCTGATAATGTGTTGAAAGGCATTGCCTGGTGTTTAGAGGCAGCTAGAATGCAAATTGATAACCTTGTATTGGTGACAAGCTTTATGTTTTTTATCTTTTTTTTTTCATTTGAGCCACTGTATCAGCAGTTATTGTTAGTCTGTAACTACAGCATTGCAGGATAGCTTTATTTTCCCAAACCACAATGTTATCTTGCCTTTTTTTTCCAGGCCAATTACAACAAGATTTAACCAATCCACACTGTGGACAGGCACAAAAAAACAAAAACAAAAAGGAAAAAAAAAACAAAACAAAAACAAAATAAAACCCACATCCTGCAGAACTGGTAGCTGAAATAGCCAGAATTGCCTCTCTGCATTGTCCAACCAGATGTGCCACACTCTCTTCTCCTGCAAATCTACAGCCTCCTTAATATCCATCTGAACTATGTCTGATTCCCATCCAACGTCAATGTTAGCCTATTTGAAATATGTTATTCTGGTTAGCCGTTCCAAGAAACCTGATATTACAGAATAACACAGGGTTTGGAGCTGAGGCTGGAAATATCTGGGCTGTCCGCTCGGCATGTTTGTAATAGTTCAGATCTTGATTTCTACCCTACTTGGTCCATATGACTTATGCCCACCAAGGGCTAAACTTTGGGTTATTTTCATTTCTTCCACCCCTATAATAATGCACTAGGATGGCTGGATGTCCCAAGGCTGTTTTGAGAGAGCTGCTTTCAAGGTTTGGCCAGCTGTGGGCTTCTGAGAACTGTAAGTGGAGATACGAAATAGAGAGTGTGTGATTTAAGTCTAAGCTTCCACTCTGACTTTTACCCATGACCAACAACAGGCAAATCTACAAAGGCTATACCGAGACTGCTGCACATTGTAAAGCACACATACACACACTTACACACACACAGAGAGAGAGAGAGTTAAATGGGGCCTCTTTGTACTGTCAGCTCCATACTGTATATGGGAATATGTCTAATAGAGAGGTGTGTGTGTGTGTGTGTGTGTGTGCTTTACAATATGCAGCCTCTGTAAATCCTGTGTAGATTTGCCTCTTGCTCTTCATGGGTAAAAGTCAGAGTTAAAGTGTTAGATTTAAGTCACACACCCTGTATTTCATAGAGAGCTTGATGGAAGTGGTCACAGAAACAGAGAGAAATGACAGACCATTTGCCCCAGGAGCCCCACTGAGACAATTTGATTTGTCCTCTGCCTCTCTGTCTCTGAAAGCTGCTTATCCTGGGAGAACATAATTGATATTGTAAATAGAAAGTTGGAAGGACACTCTGGATGCTCGGCATGGGCTGTTTACATAATGTACAATTATGTTTTGCCTGTGATTTCCTGGACGTTGTGCAGAGGCCTAGAAAAAGCATAAAGGGTCGAGGAGCAGCTGAGCTTCCTCTGGCCAAACGGAGCCATGGACATGGTACTGCACGCAGTCACACGCTTGAGTTTCCACAAACACAAAGCCTCTGTTCTTGCAATGCTCTCTACTCTGAGAGAGAACGCAAGAGAGAGCGGTTTACACAAACTAATCCAGTCATCCATTTAATTAGTATAAAATACTGTTTTACTGCTCAGTTGGAGTGCAAACAATACATAATATTGTTTACCACATTGTATAACACACACACACACACACACACACACACACACACACACACACACACACACATTTTACATATATTCTACTGTATTTAAGGGATACTCATTAAAAGTGATCTCCATGGTTGTATACACTGATCTGTATGTATATATATATATATATATATATTATGAACACTGACCAGTGAAGTGAATAACATGGATTATTTTGTTACAGTGACACCTGCCAAAGAGCAGGACGTATAAAGCAGAAAGTGAAGAATTAAATCTCAACGTTGATGTGTTGGAAGCAGGGAAATTGAGCAAACATTAGGATCTGAGTGACTGACAAGGATGACATTGTGAAAGCTATACAACTGGGTGTTAATTACCTACCAAATGTGTTCCTGGTAAGGACAACCAGTGAACTGGCAAGATTGTCATGGATACCCAAAGCCCATTGATGTGAAGGATAGTATGTTTGCTCTGCTCCCACAGAAGAGCTGCTGTAGCACAAACTGCTTAAACTGTTAATGCTGGCAGTGAGAGAAAGCAGTCAACACGAAGTGCATTGCAGCTTATTGTGTATGGGGCTGTCTAGCCACAGACCAGTCATGTTGTTTATTGTTTTTGTGAAATAAGATAAGAATTGTAAATAAGATTTGGTCCAAGTAATTCCCTCATCAGTTTCTTAATAATATAATTATTATTATTTCAGTAAGCATTAGTAGGCATGTCCACTGGACTGGCACTGCATGTTATAGTAACTGTTATAAACAACTGTTCCCTCACTAGGCTAATTTTTTTCCTTCACTTAATTTATGCTGCAATCAACTGTACCCATAACCCTGAGAAACGTTCTCCAGTCAATGTTGTGATAAGAGTACAATGGGACAATTAAGCCAGTTTAGGTGCTTCAGACTGTGGTCTGGTGTGGTGTTTCGGGAATGTCCAAACAGGCCCAGGTTGACACAGAACACGCTGGAGGGATTATGATTCTCGGCTGGTCTGGGAACACACTCATTTGCCAAACGGCTTAATCCTACTACAGTCTCAGGGAGGCTGGTGCCTTGGGGCAACACACACAACCAGTCACACTTACACTCACACCTAGGGTCAATTTGGAACAGCTAATTAGCCTAACTTGCATGTCTTTGGACTGTGGGATGAAACTAGACTATCCGGAGGAAACCCACACAAGCATAGGGAAAACATGCGAGCACCTCACAGAAATGCCTGAGCCTGGGAATCAAACCCAGGACCTTCTTGCTGTGAGGTGAACATGCTAATCACCATATATAATGTATGTATACATACATAGTGTTGAATCTAATATGTACTATATGTATGATAAGCAGTTGCAAACTCACTTTTCATGCTCTTACCCAAGTCTAAAATGGCACATAATAATTTGGTCCTGTTTGGGTTCACACTGCAAAAGTGAAGATGTAAGGCCTCATAGGATCTGGACATACAGAAATTATTCAGAGAAAGTATGTGTTATTTTCATGAAACTCTAGCAACAGCAAAACTTCTGAATTAAACACTGAGAATTGAGCCAGTGATAAATATACTGCCCTTTGATATACCGCTGAATATACTGTGCCCAAGGGTGGTAGTTTGAGGTTCTTATGTCAGCACTGCCAAGCTGCTACTGTTGAGCAAGGACCCGTAACCAATAGCTGATCTCTGAATTTCAAAAAGGAAATTATTTTGAACCTTGTAAAGACATCAAGTCCCACCTCAGTGAGTTTAATGTATGAAGTGGAAAAAAGCATGGATACCTATACTAAGAAAAAGACACGCTTTATCAATTAAGGAAACCCAAAGGCTACTTTACCCTTGAATACATTTACAGTTGCTAAACTTTAAACAGTAGAGTTTTAAAGCAGAAACAGGAGACGATGGCAAGTAGCACGAGGAACACGCTAATCAGAAGACAGTAGCAATTAGTGCTAGGAACTGGTTAGCCAGTTTATATTAGTTATATCAATGACAGCTCTAATGTTGATGATTACCTTCTCAAAACAGTGATTACCATGGTCTATATTTTAGATATACCCAAGCGTGTTTTTTACAGAAGCTGGTTGCATTGCATATGCATTCGTAGGAATTTCTCAGTAAATCTCAGGCGGCATGGTGGAGTAGGTTTGCACATCTGCCTCACAGCAAAAAGAACCTGGGTTTGAGTCATGGGCTTAGCAAGGGTGTTTCTCTGTGGAGATTGCATGTTCTCCCTGTGCTTGTGTGTTTCCTTTAGAGTACTCTGGTTTCCTCCAAACAGTCCAAAGACATGCACATTCATCTAATTGACTGTTCCAAATTGCCCCTGAGTATGAATGGTTGTTTGTGGGTTGGCTCTGTGATTGACTGGTGACCGGTGTACCCCACATTCTCCCAGAATAAGCTGAGATTGGCTCCAGCCTCCCTACGACTCCAGTAGGATTTGGTGATTTAGCAAATGGATTGATGTAATATTTACGCCAGTCATGCAGTGTGATTTATTAAAGGTTGTGGTGGTTAATTTGCTGTTAATCATGACATTAATTAACACTGAAAATAACATGCCTAAACCTAATGCTTTAAAATAAACTGGCTGCATCTTTGTTCATTAATCTGCACATTGTAAGTAGAGCTGTGTTAGTAGAGCTGTGTTGGTCACTCTGATCTGACTTTTTTTTTTTTTTTGCAGCCTTGCACTAACTTAGCTCGAAATATAAAGAATTTGAGAACAAGTATGACCATGATAACTAATCAAATCTTATCAGTCACACTTAAGGGCAGTGCAGCGTAGCTAGTCCATCTACCAGCATTTAAAATTTATTTTTTTAAGCCATTCTTTTTTTTAATTCCTTGTTTATATTTGTGACTTTCTAAAAAAATGGTGAAACGTCTTTTTTATTCTCGCCGGTCTTAACTTGCCGAGTGTGCAATGAATTTTAAAAATGGGATTTTTTTTGCGCCAAGCCGGCCCTTTTGTTGCCCTCGCACTACTGTGGCTACACCATGTACATTTGGCATGCTTACTTACCCGTTGGGTAAGATATTTTTTTTTTCATTTTCAAAAGTAGAGACTTTAAATTTTATTCTACATGTAGACATTCTCCATCCTGAGCTGATGGCAGCAGCATCAAAAGCTACCTGTGGGGTCCAGTCACTTTTATTCCCGCCCTCATTAGGCTAATTGTCTGTTCCAAATTGTCTCTAGGTATAAGTGTGGGTGTGAATGGTTGTATGTGTGTATTGGCCCTGCAGTCGTCTGGCTAGCTGTACAGGATGTACCCCACCATCAGTTTGCATTTAACTGAAACTATTGAACTTTCTATGAAGTAGTGCCATTAATACTTTTTATAAAGTTACTGTTGATGACATATTACTGTTGTTTTATTATCCAAGCCTACATAATTTAATATTTTTGTCCTATTGCTCACTCCTACTATAGATGGCACTAAACATGTGACACTTTCCCCCATCACTTTATAACAAAAGCCAATGAGTAAAAAATGGTGACTCATGAAATATAACTTAAATAAAAAAATACACTCTGAATAGGAAGCTATTCCAGTGCAGTTCACTATTCTACCAGGTATAGATTCAATGATCACAGACCATATCTAGAGGGTATATTAAAACAGTGGAAGGGGTCAAAAAATAGTGATTTAGTTTATTTTCTCAGGGAGAGATAACATCTCATGGATGTAAAGTCACAGAATTGCATCTATAAGTGATGGAATTCAATTTCAAATTAAAATTTTATTTGTGGGCGGCACGGTGGCGTAGTGGTTAGCACGTCCGCCTCACAGCAAGAAGGTCCTGGGTTCGATTCCCAGCTCAGGCG
>JAOUQZ010000039.1:20725313-20737931 GCA_028564935.1 Neosilurus hyrtlii
GTACCACTGTGCCACCGACGGTACCACTGTGCCACCGACGGTACCACTGTGCCACCGACGGTACCACTGTGCCACCGACGGTACCACTGTGCCACCGTGCCGCTGATCTAGTATCTATTTTCCATTTTATTTACTGTTAGATTCTGCTAGGAACTGAAGTGAGGCCACCTTACTTAAATGCTGTCAGTCAAAACACAACAGGTTTCGACTGATACTGACAAAATGCAGCATTCATGAGTGCTCCCTAAGGATATTTTCAAATTTGGCCCAAATATTGAATTTGTAATAAATTATCAATTCTGGGCATGTATAAAGCAGGGGCTCATCCATTTTCCTGTTGTTTTGCTTATCATATTTTTGGGTGGATTGAAGCCAGTGAAGAACACTGCTTTCTGGATGTATAGCAGAAATACCTGCCAACAAGAAGCTGTTGAGATTACTTCTTGTTAATGCGGCCAATCAGTGGCAAGCAGTAGCACTAGTAGTTTTCTAATTACAGTGCTACAGCCCCAATCAAAGTGGGTTTTATACAGTGATTAGCCATAATATTAGCACCACTTGACTGGTCTGCAGCTAGGCAGCCACATATACAGCAAGTTACAGTGCACTGTGTTCTGACACCTTTCGACTATAACCAGTATTAACAGTTTCAGCAGTTTGTGCTACAACTCTTCTGTGGGAACAGACCACAAATAATAATAATAATAAAAAAAGACAATTACTTTTGACCTTGAGTGACCATGAAAGGTCAAAACCAAGCCATTTTTTGTAATTCGGTCACTTCTGTGTATTATAGAACATACCGTATGATGAGTACATGGGTAATTAAAACCGGTACCCATATAGGGCCTATTTGCAACATTATTTATGCTGTGTAACGGATGTACCTATTCCCTGTAGTTTTATATGTCATATGCAAAAAAGTGAACAAGACACCAAATCTCACTGCTAAATGCCATTTAAAACCAGTCCCTTTCTTTGCACAAAAGTGATAGTTAGGTGAAAATCCTAAACCCTTTGATTACTGGATGATGAGGAGAAAATAAAACAGCCTACATTTACATTTACTAATCCCAGAACTGCCAATGAACACTCTCATAAGTTGTTTGCACTCCTTCAGATTGATGTTCCACAAATATTTAAAAGTGTCTTCGCTCTTCAGTTCAGTGTAATGTAGCTGCAGGGAATTTCGTTTTGTTTTTATTTTAATACTTTCCAGACAAATTGAAAGAGAAAGGGCACAAAGTCAACAAAGTCCCTGCCTTTTCTAAACACCTTCTCTCATTAACTTTCATACACTTACTCACACATACTCTCTCTCTCTCTCTCTCTCTCTCTCACACACACACACACACACAGAGAGCGAGAGAGAGAGAGAGAGAGAGAGAGGGCAGTGAATAAATAGTATATTTGTGTGTGCTTGTTTTAATGCACTCGTGATTACTTTTAGGCTGCTAATTGTAGAAGCGTGTGCCAGGTCTTGGCCACTGTGCTGCGCTAATGTGTGAGCCTGTGTGAGCCATAATGGTGTGTAGAGCTAATTTAAGTGCTCCCAACTGGTGATTACAGCTGAGGGCAGTGCCACTCCCTCTGCTCAGCTTCTGCACATATCTTTAATTACATACAGCCAAGGCTCAGCACCACAGCCACTGCATATACACTTAGTCATCAACAAAAAGGTCACTGCTCTTAAGCTCTAAAACAGCTGTCCAGTCCAACACTCAATAGACTGTGTAGGCTTTGTCCCAAGAGGTCTGTTATTTCTGCTGGACTGCATAAGAGTGTGTAGGTTTATGCTGGTATGGATGCATATGGATGATCCGTGTGATGATCTGTCAGTGTTTTTTTGCTTCGGTCAGCATCCTTATCGAGCCGTAGATGAGAAGTCTCAGAAGACCAGGATGACTAAGTGAAGTTATCATATTTTATTCGCAGACACTGATAAAGTCACAATGCACTCCACTATGGTATTTTCACACTTGATCGCACGAGTCTTCTACAGGATTAATTCTGAGTTTGCAAAGTGCATCATTGATTCTAAGCTGCAGAGTCCATCAACATTGCAGACTTGTTCAACCGACTATGAATTCCTTTTGAGATAAGTAGATTCCCCAATTCCACACATCATTTTTGCTTTTATTAACATTCGGCTAATTGATAATTGATGAAATATATATAAAATTGATATTTCTTTACGTTTGAGCTGCCCACTTACAAGCAATGATAATACCGTTGTTTTTCTTGATTGTCTTTATTTATTTTATATATTTATCATGCTACTATATGTAGTTCTAATAACATTTTATTTAAAACTGAAAAAAAAACCTTCTACGTGTATTTCAACCACAACTAAAGGTCGGCATTTTAAATCTATAAATTTGTAATGTAGTGGTTAGGGCGCTAGGCTCATGATTGAGACGTTGTGGGTTCGAATCCCCGACAGACCCTCACTGTGCTGAGATCTCTGGGCAAGGTCTTAACCACAAACAAGTATAAATGGGTAAATAACTAGGTTGTCTAGTTTTTTTGCATGTACAGTAGCTATCCAACAACTTCACTGCAGGTGGATCTTATTCATGGTACCTAACCCAGCACCTTATCTACCATAATAATAAAAAAAAAAAACACACACACACATGGTAAATTAAAGCATTTGTGCACACTTTTGACAAACTATATTTGTTATTACTTTATTATTACCATTCATTCGTCCATTTGCTGAACTGTTTAATCTTGCTAGGGTCATGAGAAGGCTGGTGCATATCTCAGCCGAATCTTTGTAAAGGTGGGATACACCCTGAAAAGCTTGTCAGTCCATCGCAGGACTAACAAACACAACCATTCATACTCACACCTAGGGGCAATTTTGGAGCAGTCGAATAGCCTACTGTGCATGTCTTTGGACTGTGGGAGAAAACCAGAGTACTTGGAGGAAACCCACACAAGTGCAGGGGGAACATGAAAGCTCCACACAGAAATGCCCTCACCAAGGACTCAAATTCAGGACCTTCTTACAGTAAGGCAGACGTGCTAACCACTGTGCCATGGTGCTGCCCATTATTAATTAAGTTGACATCTCTTATAATAATATAGTAATAATAAAAATGTTCTAAAATCTGGTGGAAATTCTTCCCAGAAGAGTGGAGGTTAAGTAAAGGGCAGGAGTGAGGCTGCGAGGCATTGAGGCTACATTTGGTTTCGGTTCAGAAAGCAAAAATGGCAGTCAGGTGTCCACACGCGTTTGGCCATGTAGTGTATATTAACAAGCCATTTCTTCTGCAGATCACATGTCTTTCTCTACATTTACAAGTTCAATCAGGAAGTAATTTGACATGGTGAACCAATTATGTTATTTATGATCTGTCCTGGAAGTGGGGTTGTTTTCACAACACACCTAAAGCAAACCCTAGACCTCTGTGTTACCTCTGTTCAGAGAGATTTTAGTTGGAGACTTGAAACACAGCTTTTAAACACAACCAAACATACTGAGCTCTCAGTGCAAACAACCTTGGTGTCAGAAAACAATATTGTAAAAATGCCTTAGGAGCTGTATTTGCTCTAGCACATTTTTATGTGAGAATATTCACTAATGTGTGAAATGATAAGAACAATAATAAAAAAAAACAAGCTCCACACAGGGCATAAAAATAAGTCATATTTCAGTAGTATTTTTGTATCATTACATAGGCAATACTTTCAGGAACATGAAAAAAATTCAAATGGACGGCTTCCAGTTAGCTAAAATAACTTGTGCCATATTTGTATACAGTTAATGGTGCTGAAACTGTTACACTCCTGAGATAACATTATATGAGGTGTGTATAAGCATGTAGAAGGACAATGCTTGTTTTATTTTTTTTTCTATAAAGGGCTACCATGCACTACTGAAAAACACAGAAAGATGGCAACGTAAGACATTCCAACACAAAGTTATGATCAAATTAATTGAGTGTGTAGATGATATTATTGTTGCATTAAAATCAAATCAAGGCCCTAATACAACTTCTAACACTGACACTTGTCTTTTAAAAATTGTACCATACTGGCTCTATTTATCTTCCAAATTGGCAGGTTTTGTGGGGTGTTCCTTATGGAGTGCAAAGGCTAGTATTCTGGTGTGATCCCATAGAAGAGCTACTGTCGCACACACTGCAGAAGAAGTTAATGCTAGCTGTGATGGAAAGGTGCTATGTATGTGGCTGTTATGGCTGATCTGTGTAATTTATAATTAATGAATTGTTCTTTATTACTACTACAAAATGCCATTGATCCATTCTCTACTCTCTAGAAAACCAGGATCCTGGTGTTTTATCAACAAAAGGGGTACACTAGGTACAGTTTCTCCTTTCTAGAATCATACCATTTTTAAGCACATTATTCCTTTTGGTGTTTAATAAAATTTAAATTGAACAGCTAAAGCAATATGACTTAATCTGCCTTGATTTCCAGAAAAACATAGAGGTTTTTAAAATGTAACTTTAATTTCTGAGGTTTTTGACTGCTTTTTGACTGATTTGGTAAAGATAAGGATCTTTAGAATTTCTCGAATTAATTTCAAGAACCTGATACAAACATCAACAGCAGGGACGATTCACAAATGAGCAATACATCAATCTTTTTCCACAAAGTTGCAGTGATGTTCTTTTCCCCATTCCTCCAAGGAGGTGTCTTGAGGTAATAAACACATGCTATAAATCAGGGAGAGTTGATTAGTTTACTCATCATACATTGCCGATCTTTCAACAGCCTCCACATACTAAGCAGGCGGATTCCCAAGCAGCATGTGACAGAGTTCTGTCTGTCTGTTTCCATTAACTTTAGTTTTTATTGACAAGATGTGAACAGAACATGGGGGGGGGTAAATTACAGTACTTTCCTGGGTAGAACTAATCCATTTTCAGTGAGGTTTAGCAGGCTTAGATTACCACTACAAAGTTTTGCAAATGAAACCTATAAGCCACTGCATTTTTATTAGTCGGTGAAGACAGAAACCATAAAGACTTACAGATGCTGGATGCTTATTAGGGCCATTATGGCCATTAGTTTCTATTTACTTCAAAAGAAACAAGCTGTAGAGTCCAGTCAAGGGCACGTGAGACAAGGAAGAAGAGTGCGGGGCTTCCAGGCAATTAGTTTTAAAGATCATTCCAGATCAATATGGCAGTTGGCTTGTTTCGTATTTTATTGCAGGAATAATACTGCACTTCTGGTCTTTTGATGAGTGAAAGCTCGGATGAGCCTATTTAAGTGTTAAAACGCAGATCTTCAGTGTGCAATAAAAATCGGCGGGTCTAGTAATATAATATTTTTTGGTAGAAAATATCACTGAATATCATAGTGGTGTAAAGTTTTAGTGAGACGGTTAAATTGTATTGTACCAGGGACTACATTTTTATTCCTTCCCACTCAACTGATGCATGTTATCATAATACTATTCAAAAGAAAGTAAGAGTTATTTGTTTTACAACCTTTATTACAGATGTTTATTTTATGACTACCTAATTGTCAAGTCAATAAAAGAAACATTTTAGATTTAGGTACGTTGGTTTTCCAGTGGGTGGCACAGTGGCATAGTGGTTAGCATGTCTGCCTTACAGTAAAAAAGTCCAGGGTCCAAGTCCTGGGCTTGGATGTTTCTGAGTGGATTTTGCATGTTCTCTGTGTGCTTGTGTGGGTTTCCTTCAGGTACTCCAGTTTCCTCCCACAGTCCAAAGACATGCACATTAGGTTCATTGGCTATTGCCACTAGGTGTGAGTGTGAATGTGAATGGTTGTGTGTGTGTGTGTGTGTGTGTGTGTGTGTTTGTTGGCCCTACAATAGATTGGTGTACCCTTCCTTCGCCCAGTGTCGGCTGAGATAGGATCCTGCCTTTCTGTAACCCTAGTGGGAATAAGCGGTTTGGCAAATGAGTGAGTGAGAGTGGTTTTCCAGCACAAAATTAAGTGTTACAGAAAAATATTTGTATGTCAGGAATAAAGTAGCATGTTATATAAGAGAGCATATTTCAGGCAAAAAATATAATGAAAGCAGTTGGGTTTTTGCATAAAAATAAAGAACCAAGTTTGATAGTGAAACCATACCAGCTAATTTCCATCTAAAACTGCACAAATTGTACCTGATACTACTTTTTTACCCATTTGCTTATTACAACAAATATTAATTGACTTAAATTTATTTCTTTTACTGTTCTTTGTGTTATTTTTAAGTACAAACATTTATTTAATTTTTTTAAGGCATTTTTGTTTTTCTGCTTTTGTTCACTCATCAGCTAGCTTCCAGAGAAACCTATTGTGCGGCTCCATATTTGTTTATTAAAAATATTTTTATCCAGAGCTATCCAGCTTTCTAGCCCTAAGTTAACACAGGGGCACGATGTTCCTGATCTCTGCGATTCAAAATAGTGTGGAGTTCCATGATTTATGACGACGCTTGGAGCATGATTGGGGTATACAAAGGAGGCAGGATGCATCCAAGAGTTGAAACCTGAAAGAATCGGGTTTCCAAGTTAATCAAGAGCCCCCACGATGGCTCATCAGGGTCTGTTATGCTCTGTTAAGGTCTGTTAAACTTTACTACCCTCTACTACGATTTCCACGTTCTATCATGATTGGTGTCAAATCATAATACATCATACTTGTGGGTAGCTGTAGCAGTCAGAGAAGCAGCTTTGGGACCGAAAAGTCGTTGATTCGATTCCCAAACCAGCAGGAAAAATGTGTAGCAGTGGCCGAGTGAGCTACACCTTTCCTTCCTCCACCTTCATGGCTGAAGTGCCAACTACTCTCCGTGCGCCGAATTGTGTGTGGCAGCCCACTGCTCCGAGTGTGAGTGTGCTCATAGTTTACAAGTGTGTGTGCTCACTTTTGATGGGTTAAATGTAGAGGCAATAATTTACCTTGTGGGATTAATACAGTATATCAAAATCAAAAAGCAAAATAATAAGTCAAAATAATAAGTCAAAAATTCATTTGAATTATATAAATTAATAATAAGTCAATCATTTTGCCACAATCAGTGCACTTATCACAAACCCACCAAGTTCCCTTAAGATCATCAAATTCTATCCCATGAGCCCCCATTCTCATCACGATTCTCCTGGAAAAATCCAGGGTTAGGTAAATATAGGGTAATTGTTAACAAGCTTTTCATACAGACTGTTAAGATTGTTTATTTGGGGTTTAATAACTCAACAACTTAAGCTAAATATGGTAATGATACTATGTTTATACAATATTTTCAACAGGTACATTTTGTTGAACTTCATTAACAAAGTTTTCTGAAAAGGTTTTTTTTTTTTTAATTTTTAAGTAACTGAAGATGATGAGTACAGCAGGAAGTGGGTACACAATGATGCCATTACATCTCACAGTTGCTGAGTGATTGGGTTATTAATTTAAGGAAATGATATACAAAGAACAAATCTTAATCAGTGTCTATACTGTGAGAAACTGTATATTGTTAGAACATACAGATGGACAAACTATCAATTAATAGCCACCCATATACCCAACAACCCTAAATGTGCCAATACATACATTTAAATTTTTTTTTATTTTAAATCTTAAGTATCTCGGTGACATGGTGGCCTAGCAAGAAGGTCCTGGATTTGGGCCCTGTGCCTGGCGAGGGCATTTCTGTGTGGGGTTTGCATGTACTGTGTGTCAATGTGTGGGTTTCCTCTGGGGACTCTGGTTTTCTTCCACTGACAAAAGACATGGATATAACTGGATGTTCTCAATTTCCCAGTTGTAAATGTGAGTATGAGTGGTTGTGTGTCTGTGTTGCTCTGTGATGATCTGGCAAAGTGTTGATTGTGTTCCCATAATTATGCGTACAAAAGCTACTTTAAAAAGAGCGCCCCCTTGTGGACAATCTTCAGCCTTTTTCAGTCTATGGTTTCCAAGCCACTTGCAGACAACCCTGTTGTTTTACAGCAGTAACCGGTCTGAAAACGCCATGTTTATAAACCACAACTCATGGCTTATCCACTGTGATGCTTTTAAATGTTTGCGTCAGGCAATTTATGTCAATTTAAGACCTCTCTTTGTGTGTCTATATCTGCAGGGATCTATCCAACAACCGCATTGGCTGCCTTTCCGCCGAGATATTTCTTGACCTTGGCAATCTTTCGAAGTTGTGAGTAATGTGCTGACTGAAACACACAGTGTGTGCTCTGCTCCCTCCATGACCTGCTTGAGCTCTCTATAAAAAAAAACAGACTCCCTGACAATATTATGGAAATGAATTTCATTTGGCCTTGATAAGGCTTTAATATGAATTGTCTAATATGTTCCTTTCTATGTGTTTTTTTTTTTCTCCAGAAATTTATCTGGAAACATCTTCTCCAAGCTGCCTGAAGGGCTGTTCTTGCACTTGCGCTCCCTGAGAGTTTTGTAAGATTATTGAGTGGTACTTCTGTACACTACAAATGTCTTGATAACACTACAACCAGGAGATAAACTAATTACATTCACATCTACCTGTGTGTGTGTCTTTGTGTGTGTGTGTCTTTGTGTGTGTGTGTCTTTGTGTGTGTGTGATCAGACACTTCAGTACAGATTACCTGTATTGTGACTGCCAGTTGGAATGGTTGCTTCTGTGGGCTAGAGCCAGATCTGTTCGAGTGGGAAATGAGACAGCGTGTGTGTATCCTTCACACCTCCATGGCTTTCCAGTCCGTGGCCTCCAAGAACACCAGCTCACCTGCGGTAATCTAGAACATGCATTAATATACACTCACTGGGCACCTTACTAGAAACATCAGAAGGGGAAAAATACAGAGATCAATTTTGTGACTTTAATCGTGGCAGGTTTAGGTATTTCAGAGATTGCTGATCTGGGAAATGACCGTACAACAGCTTCTAGAGTAATCATTTTTTTTAAATCCCATAAATAGTGGGTCTTCATGCTTGTTGATAAGATATTAGGAGGTATTAGGATATATAGGAAGAATGACCAAAATGGTTTGAGCTGGCAGGATAATTAAAGCAACTTTGATAAGCGTGCTTTACAACCATGCTGAGCAGAAACGCATCTCAGAATGCACAGTACAACAAACCTTGTGGCCATGCCTTTACACCACACCTGTTAAGAAGACTACACCAAGAACAGTATCCTAATGCCATCATCGGCATTGACTCACCAAAGACTGAACAAATATGTGATCTGACTTTCTTTTAAGTTTCAGTGCGTCAGAGCCTGTGATAGCCTCAGGTTCCAGTTCTTGGCTGATATGAGTGGAAATGAGTCAAATGTGGTCTTCTGTTATAGCCGGTACACCATGTTTAATGTTTCATGCATAATGAGGTGCTGTTCTGCTCAGCACAGTTGTGTAGCGTGATCCTTTGAGTAGCCATATCCTTCCTGACAGCTCAAAGCAACCTGGTCATTTTCCTCAGGCCTCTGTTTATCATTAAGGCATTTCTATAAAACTGATGGTTGCTAGATGTTTGTCTTCTTTTTCGCACCATTTGTTGTAAAATCCAGCTATGTGAGAGTCTCAGGAGACCTACAGTTACTGAAATACTCAAATCAGCCCATCTGGTGCCAACATCCATGCTATGCTTCAAGTCACAGAGATAAATTTTTGTTTCTGTTTGATGTTAACAGTAACTAAAGTTCTCAACCTGTTTCTGCATGATTTTATGCACTTGATTGGCTAATAACTGCATAAATTTATGTTCCTGAAAAACTTGAAAGTGTGCATTTGTTTCTCTGTGTTTGATGGGGTCTCAATTCCTGTATTGAAGTGCAACGTCCAAGGACATTTTGCAATTTAGTAACAAAAGCTTGTTAGGCAGCAAATCCACATCCTGGCCAAGCACATTAAATATTTTCTCATGTCATAAAATTTGGAATACACTTGTGTTTATTTACTCATACATGCAACTGCACATGTTTATTGGAGTGACATCCTTGGTTCCTTTGGTGCATTTTTGTTTCTGAGGTAAATGGGTGAGGACTTGATGGACGAGTAGCAAGATATTAATCAAAATATAAAAAAAGATCATCCGTATTGAAATGAAACCAGGTGTTCATGTGTCAAATACTGTATGCCCTACTTGAGTGAGTATGAGACATAGCACATTTGATGTAATTGGTAGTATCAATCACCCAAACACAAAGATTTTCCCCATTTATTATCTGTACTGCTCATCTGTCAGAGTTACAGGGGAAGCTGGAGCCTATGCCAGCTGAATTTGGGTAAGACGATAGGTACACAGTGAAAAGTTTGCCAATCCAATACAGGGCTAAACACAGCTACATTCACACCTATGGGCAATTAAGAGTAGACCTAATTTGTCTAATGTGTCTTTAGGCTGAAGCAACTGAAGTAAACCCAAGCAGGCACTGGGAGAACATGCAAAATCTGCACAGAAAGGCCCAAGTTGGCTACCATGTTCAAACCCAGAACCTTCTTGCTGTGAGGCGAGAATGCTAACCACTGTACCCCCATGTCGCCACCAAAAGATTTTTATGTAATCTTTTAAATAAACAGAGGATCTAGTTCTGGATGTGCTTGCTTTTGCAATGGCCTCTGTATATGCTTTTGAGTTCTATGTTTAGACTTGAATGGCAGGGTATTTGTATGCTAGCATGGCTGGAATTAGTTGTAGGAATCCATCTTGTCGCTTTTCCAGTTCACTCCATCCATTACAGGATTAGAGCAGTAATGTTCAGACTCTTGGCCTGCACCCTGGCAGGCTGCTAGAGCAGATCGGCTGCAACAGCCTTATGTAAACCAGTATTTATGCTCCTGCCTAACTATTCAGTCCAAGTCCTATTGTAATGGCATTTTCAAGGTCTTTATAACTACTTGCGTTTTCTGTATTGAACTGAGAAGAGCTATGTGTGTATATTACAAGCATTTAAAATTCACTGCTTTCCAAAACCCCCTGTTACATACAAGCAACATTGAACAATTACATACAATGTCCCAAAAACATGGTCACTGCATGAGACACATCCAGCTTCTGTCAGGAGATAAAGGTAAATCTCGAACTCTTCCAATTATTTTTACAACAGCAAACAAAAGCTGCAGGTCCTTTTCTGTTCCATATTTGCTTCAGAGAAGGAGTTTGAATTTTATTAAAGCAAAAATTGTTAAAAATCAAAAGTACAAGAGTATGGTAATTTCCTAATTGGGCCCTGTTCTAGGGTCAAATTCTAGCCTTGGCCCAGTGTAAAAAGAAACACTTAACTGCTCATTCACAGTGTGTTTCTGAACTCTGGAGTACTTGAACGGAAACCAGTCAAATCCAAAACCACTGCATCATTTGCTGAGACATAGAGTGTCGTCCAAGCATTACATTACTGTAACAGAAAATAAAAGATAGAGTTTCTCACGGAAGCCAAGTGTCTCAGGGTTAAGCAGGTTATAGCTGGCGTGTGGGGTTTCTGCCATTAGTGGAAGCTTCATCTTTGTCTGATAGTAGCATATAAGTCCCCAAAAAGGATCTAAGACTCATGGTAGTGAGCACACAAGGGACAGTGGTGTAATCCTCATGTCCATTTAGTTAGGGCAGAACAGACACACTGTCAATCTTTCTCTGTGTCCTTATACTTCATCACATTATCTTTTACCTTTTCATGCACAGTGGGCAGATCAGTTCATTTAACATGCTATAGGTATCTGAAGACCCCATGAGACTAAGACACACACACACACACACACACACACACACACACACACACACACACACACACACACTTACTTACTTACTGACTTACTTACTTTCTTACATATCCTCTCTTTACTGCAACAAGTGGAAATTAAGCCAGTACTTTAGCTGAGCCTAATCTACATACAGCATCATGTCAGTGTATGTGTGATTTTTGCAAGACATAATGTCAACGTATTTCCCTATACTGAGAAAAGAACTGACTCATAATGGACTTCCAATGAAATTTAAAGACAGCTTTCGTCATGTCAGTAAAATGTTAAGAACCTGTAACTAAGAACGAAGCCTAATATTATCTAATATTTACTTAAAATCAATTTGTGTGCATTTGCATGTTTTTTATCTGTGAATATGAGAAAGATCATTTAATTTTTATGAGTCTAGGGCTACAATAATTACAGACTATCCTTTACGGCAGGCTCTCCTCTGGAGCTTCCTCTGCTTCAGCTGATCCCATCTCAGCGGCAACTTGTGTTCAGGGGTGACCGACTCCCACTGCAGTGCACTGCCTCCTATTTGGACCCCTCCATTACTCTGAGCTGGACCCACAACCACTGGCCTGTACTAACACATGAAGAAAGGGGAGTGTACGTGGAGGACAGCATTATCCATGATTGCTGCCTCATCACTAGGTAAGAGTGAAAGATTTAAAAGAGTGAGTACTGTGTTGTGCTTTTTGTTGTGTTTGTGTGCTTGTTGCATAACCACAAACATGTAACAATTTTATGTTTTTACAGCATTGCACAAAAGTTGCTATAATGTTAATTTGTAGAGTCCCAAAAGCGTTGCTAAACATTACAGGTAACATTTTCAATGAATGTTTAAAAAACTTTGTCAGAAAAAGTTGCAATACCATTAATTTGCCAAGACTGTGTGTGTGTGTGTGTGTGTGTGTGTGTGTGTGTGTGTGTGTGTGTGTGTGTGTGTGTGTGTGTG
>JAOUQZ010000039.1:20738452-20749136 GCA_028564935.1 Neosilurus hyrtlii
TGTGTGTGTGTGTGTGTGTGTGTGTGTGTGTGTGTGTGTGTGTGTGTGTGTGTGTGTGTGCGTGTGTGTGTGTGTGACCTCTTTGGCAGCGTCAAAACCACGCTGTGCATAAAAGTCATGTACAAGTTCTCAATAGGGGTGGCACAGTGGCGTATTGGTTAGCATGTTCGCCTCACAGCAAAAAAGTCCTATGTTCAAGTCCCGGGCTCAGGTGATTCTGTGTGGAGTTTGCATGTTCTCTTTGTGCAGGTACTCCGGTTTCCTCCACCAGTCCAAAGACATGCACATTAGGCTCACTGGCTGTTCCATATTGCCTCTAGGTGTGAGTGTGAATGGTTGTGTGTGTTGGCCCTGCAATGGATTGTTGAGCTGTTCAGGGTGTGTTGAGATAGCAACACACCCAACACACCCAACACACCTAGCAAATAGATGGATGTTCACAATAAACTTCATAGTTTAACATTGTCTCATAGTTAAACATTGTCACTTTTGTTCAGATAGTGTTTATTATGACCTTTATTGAACTTCACAGTAATATTGCCCAATGTTTTGTGAGACAGCTTGTTTTGGGGTAGCAGGTATTCTATGTATTTTTGTGATCATGACACAAGTATGAAACGACTTTGAACTGCTTTATTTATATTTATAGCAATAGCAAATATTAGTGGCTTAAGCTGAAACCTTTTTTATTTTACTTGGCCTTTACACATTTTTGTTGAATATTCCTGCTTTAGAATAACAAATTGTTCATCATCTTTATGATGGTGATATAGTTGCCGATTTTGTCCTCAATTCATTCTGTTAGATGTTCTGCTGTATCTAAATACGTATGATGTCTCATGTATATATAAAGTCCATTCTTGATCCAAATATACCTACACAAATGAGTTTGTAATGTATACGACAAGACTAAGCTTTTCTTGAAAGGAAATGGGAAAATACCAGTTTCTTTGAACCACCCACACAAGTGCAGTTGCATTTCATTCTAGACATGTACATACCAGCTGGCTGAGAGAAGATTAATACTGGCTTACACCCAAACAAACTAGCAATATACTGCCGTCAATTCCTGCATTCCGTTATGCTTATGTCTACACAATAATAGTGTTATTTATTTTGATGTAGTCGGATTTATTTATGTCCATGTAAGTATGTTTAAATCAATTCACAGCACACAGCTATGTGCATGACCTTATCTCAGCTGTGTGTTACTTTTCATTATCATTGCCCTTGATAGTGATAGGAAGGACAGGATAGAAATAAACTGGCAAGGTTCCAACTCAGAATCATATTAGATGTAGGTATCATGATATTTTTGGTTATATGGCTGGTACTTGCTATGCCTTTTGCTAATAATCAGCCCTTCTTTATGCTTTTATTTCCCTTCACAGGCCAGTGCAACATGCATTAAGACACCAACACAGTGCTCATTTGCTCAGCTATTTGTTTGTGTGTGTGTGTGTGTGTGTGTGTGTGTGTGTGTGTGTGTGTGTGTGTGTGCGCGCGCACTTGTTAGTGTGTGAGAAAGTAGTGCAGAGCCGTTGATTAGTTTAACTGCCTCTCCCTTTGGTGTGAGCTGGCCTATAAATATTGATGGAGTGCTGACAGAAATATGTTTCCTGTGTCAACACAGCTGGAATGCTTTGCTCGCAGTTTTCATAGAGTATTCTGAAAGCTGCAGCCTTCATAAACCACCCTAGAGGATGCTCACTTTTACGCTGTCGGTGTTTGCCCTCGTCATTGTGAGCCTTGTAGTCCCTTTACTATGAGTGATGATAGTTGTATAGCAATGGGAAATCTCAGTGTCAAACAGGACACAGTGACTGACTCACTGGGATCTCCAGAGATTGTGAACATCCTGATTCTTGCACTTCTTCAGTGTGCTCTTCTGTGTTATTCCCATTCAGTCTGTACACTTGGATCTGCTTTGTTGTGATGTGGAAAGCAGTGTTCTTTGTTAGCTTCAGAGCTTCATTTAGATATTTGAGTGCATATTTTAACAGCATTAGACTAAGTACACTACACAAAGGCATTTTCATGCTTGGCAAGAATAATTCAGTGCACACTTCAGTCCATGAACCATAAATTAGTTTGGAGCAAATGCTCTTGTTCGCAATACTGCTATGTGTAGAAGAATTTCGTACAAATCACAAGTGATTTTGCTTTTTCTTGCATTGTTGCTGTGCACACAGGTTTACAGAATAGTGTGCAATAAGTTTGTTAATTTATTGGATTATAATTTTTTTTTCTTCTTCTTTGAATTCAGCATTTTGAATGCATGCCATTGGGAAACCTATAAATTGGATTGCTAGCTAAAGTCCCTTCCAAAAACCAAAATGCCAAGTACCATATAAAATATGTATTTTAAATATTTTGTACTAATTCCAGTTTAGTACATACTATCGTAGCTTCCTTTTAGTACATTCTATTAATGTACGAGCAACTAATAAACACATATCTTGGAAGTACTGTGCTGCCATCTTACATAGTCCTTCCAGTCGGAGAAGCATTATTTTATAACTAACGTAAATTTAGGTCAGCTTAACTCTGGTGCACACAGAGACTCAAGCTGGCTGAAACTAGAGATTTTATTGCTGATGACTGGATACCATGTAAAAGCCTGACGTGCTGGGATGAGCAACAGGATATTTTGTTGCTGGCAACAAGTACCAAATGTTTTGGTGCATTTAATTTTAAGCAACCTGAAATCTAGGTACTAGATTGGCAATTGAAGGCTCTTGGTTGCAGGCAAACTGGATATTTAGATCCTCAACTAGGTCAATGTGAACCGATCAGTGCCAAGATATAAGTCAAGTGAGTAGTTGGAGAAAACAGCAAGCCTGCTTGTAAATAACTTTTAGTATAAAATATCATCCAAGATAAAAAGAAATGTGGATGAGCAGCAAAAAAAAAATCCTTGTTTATATGATATTCATTCATTGTAACAGAATAATGAAGGTAAAGGCCTTTGAGGAAATTGCTAGCATTGTTGGATAGTCAGTCGTAAACAAGATCTCCAATCATTTCTTTTCTCCCCAAATCACTTATGCAGTATGCTGTCCTTATGTGTGATAGATGATTTCTATATGGTATTATGAAGTTTTTGCATATAAAATATGTCCCTATATAATAACATTAGAAACATGATTAGACTAATTCAGTCATGTGACTGTCTTATATGACCTTGAAGTACTGAAAGTCATAAAATTGATAAAGTTGGTTTAGAATACTCAGGCATTGGCAACAGAATCTCTAATTTCTCCAACTTGAGTTGTGCTTTGTCCCTTGTGTGCAATAAGTTTTATAGTTCAAAAACAAGTTAATTTATGCTCCTCATAGAAAAAGATGATGCACAAATTACCTGCAGTAGGATTAGATTAGCCTATTTTTGAAGCAGAAGAAATGTGTAAAATTTTACATTTGTCAGTGCATGCTACGGATTCCAAATATAAAAAGCATGCTAAATATTCAAATATACAATTAACTGTGTATTGTGTACCAATAGTATGCAAGTGCACATATACGGACTCAGCATTTTATTTTAACTAATTAATTAATTTTATTTTAGAGGGCATCTTTATGAAGTAAATTATAAAGGTATTTTATATATAGCCAACTGTTATGCACTGTTATCTAAACCAGAGGTTCCCAACTCTGGTTCTGAAGGACCCCTGTCTTGCACATTTTAGGGTTTTCCCTGTTTCATCACACCCTGCTGTTAATTAGCCAATTAGTTAAATCAGTGTGTGAGGAACAAGAAAAATACTAAAATGTGCAATCCAGGGGTTCCTCCAGGACAAGGGTTGCAAACCTCTGATATACATTTGTGAGCTCTTTTTTTGCATTTTGCAATGAAAACAGGGAAGTAATTGATCGAGACCCAGAATCAATAAGCACAATTAGAATAATAAAAAAACAATTATATTCAACCCTACATATAAAAATATGTTTGCCTATACAGGAAATGCATTTTTCTTCTATTTTCGTTGCAATCACTTGGTCCACAGCCCTGATGGAATTACAGTAACCTTGCTCAGGTCCTATGAAAGGATTACGTGTTAAGCCTATACCGAGACATTGATGCAGAATGTTTTCTGTTGGTTCCTGACTTTCTCTTCAGCAAATTTCCATTGCAGCTTTGCACAAAATGGATGAGATATTTTTTAAAAAATGACGAAACAATTGTGAGTGGGTTGTATTTCTATTCGGTGATGTTATGTGATTAAAGCTGGCTATTCACCTCTAGTTTCTCCTCTTGCTGACGCTCTTACAGAGTTTTTTTTTCTTTTTTTTTAGAAAGTAGCATTTCTATTTGCTCCTTATGTCATATCATATGGATTAAATGTGGAAAACCTGTTTGCATAGCAATTTTACAAAATGTCTTTATTAAATTGTCTGAAAAAATGTGAATTGAGCACGTAAATGCAAACATGGCCACTCAGTCATGAACATTAATCCTTCTGATGGATTTCTCTTCTGCTTTAACAAAAGAACTTGGCTACTATGTTACTGAACTAACTATGTTATTAACTATGTTACTGAATTTTATTTATTTATTTATTTATTTATATTCAGACGTCAACAAAGTACTCTCATGTGCAGACAGTGTATAGTTTTCACACACCATGTAGACTGCACCAAAGCTTTAGTTATGTACAATTCACCCTTTTCAACAGGACTGGGGACCGGATCATGCTCTCATTCTCAAAAACAACTTTCACACTTCCCCAAGGTACTGAAAGCTCCAGGTGCATGGCCCCAGGTCTGGGAAATAACACAAGTGTGAAAATGAGCAAAGACAGAACAAGTGTTAGAAATTAACATCTCTATTGCCATCAAGCCCGAATTTTTTTTGTGTAAGTAATTTTCTGATTTTGTGTTGTGTATTTTATGTGTACCTTTGCAGGGGTTTGTTGTTCCATGTTGTTGTTTGTGGTCTCCTCTTCCAGTTAAAGGTGAAACAACACTTTTTCTTTTTTCACAGCTTCTGCAGACGTGAGATAGATTTCTTGTCACTCTGCTTCTGATTAAGATGTGCAATTAAACCCTTGTATTGCCCTTTTACACATAAACTATGCAGGCCCCCCCCCACACGGAGTTCATGCTCATGCTGTAATGTTGCTCTTGGCACCAGGGAGATCCCGCTAGATGAGGAGGTGGGGTGTCAGGAACTGCTCTCCTTTCCATTATGGACTAACCAGTCTGCCCAAGCTGCCAACTAAAACACTGGCCTACTTATTCACAAGCCACAGCCAAGTATATACTCACATGTATGTGCAAGCTGATTTTTTTGGGGGGGGGGAGTGGGGCTGGATGTTTGAAGCGTTAGAGTCCTACTAGTGTAGTTAGTTTGCTCAGTGTCTTAGCAGAGGTTTCCGTCGCATTGCTTGCATATTATAACGAGCCTGAAATGATGTCAGTCTTAGCAAAGTTTGCTCCAAGGCTCTAATTTAATAGGATCCCAAATGTTAAGGATTAATTTGCATGTGCAGTCAGAAAATTGAGCACAGTTATGGAGCGACATATGGCTCACTTGCAGTGAAGAATTGCGTACATGACATCGCAAAAAGAATTCTGGAAGATGGATCTCAAGGACACCTTCAGTGAGCCCATGACTCGAACCCAGGACATTCTTGCTGTGAAGTGGACGTGCTTACAAAATGCCACTGTGCCACCTGGTACAGCGCTTGTAGTTGAAGGAAAATAATTTACAACAGTGTGCTGTAATACACCCTGATGCAATTTAGAGGGCTGTTAAAGCACCAAGAATGTATTATTTACCTTTAACCACACATCACAATTTGTTACATTCTTTTTTACTACAGCAAATGTCCCAGTTATTTTTTTAAATTCTTTTTTTATAGTTATATGTACTTTTGAGGACCATGTTTAAAAGTAATTTTCTTGGGATTTATGTTATCGAATCACAAAACAGTTGTTCCCTTACCAGGGCCTTATTTTTCTCTTTTATGCAGTTAGTATATTTATTTGTGTAAGAATGTGTCAAGAAAAAGTACAGCTTATCAAGTTATCAGGAAACCGGAAATTTCCTTGTCCCAAATACTCTCCCATGGCACCCAAGACTTATTGACTGTTACAAAACACTGACACCAGAGCCCTCTTCCATAAATGTAATATAGATGTCTACTTCCAGAAAATGTCACTATATCACTTATTATCTTTCTACTTTGTTTTTCTTTGTAAAAAAAATGACATTGCTTATTTATTCATTCACTCATTCATTTTGCTTTTTTGTTCATTATTTGTTTTATGCTAGGTACCCCATCTGCCATACAAATCCCTGTGAATTAGCTGTTATTAAATAAATGCTAATAGGATACAGTATATGAGAAATGGATTATTTCCAAGGCTTTGTTTAAATACTATTTAATATTGATTATGGTGGTATGATTGTGGGGTGATACCACAGAAATATTAAGTAGTCATTGTTCAAAAATGTTCTGATTACTTTCTGATCTTGATGAACTTTTTCATTATTAACACTTAGTTCATAATAATTTATTTCTCAAGTATCTGATACAGCGTTCTCAAATACCTGCTTTTCAATTGTACTAATTTGCACATGCAATCACTGCTCCCAAAGTAATTTACAGGCATTGTCAATCACATTACAGCTCTAAATTAATTAATTTGCGTTGACAAACTAGCCTGTATTTTCAGCCTTAAGTAGAAATGCCCCACATGGCTTATTCATTAAGGCAGACATGCAAAAAGGACAAGTGGTATTTTGTTCAGCCAAATGACATGATGCTCTATGGATCCTATTATTAAATGAGCTTGCACTTTTTTCTTATTATTTTTTATTTTTTTTTGCAAACCATCAAGTTTCCATATGTTCTTACACATTGTATATTAGGACCAAAATGTCCACAGTAAGAGACAGCAAAATGTAGAATTCTGTTTTGGCATATCATTGGATGCCCATACAGGTTTTTTCTTGACCTCAAAAAAATGAACACTTATACTTGAGGTATAAAGGTGAGGTGGGTGTTGAGGGGACTATTCAAATCAGTGACATCCACAGAGCCTGAGGCACATAATTGTTTTAGTATACAGAATAGAACACGAGAACCCAGAGCAGGCACAAGCTAAGTTAAGGTGTGTTTATGCTCTAATTCATAATTTTAGAATATTCTACACAGAAATGAAGGAAAAGCAAGATGATGATGATGAAATTGACTACTCAAGTGACCCTGACAAACTGTGAGTGTCTGTTGTTTTGATTCAAGCGTTTTACACATGGGCCAATCAGATTGTGCCATTATTATTATTATTATTATTATAATTATTATTATTATTATTGTTGTTGTTGTTGTTGTTGTGGTTACTATTAATATTACTATTTATATTATTATTATATTGTCATTTCTCATTATGCATTTCTAAAAACTGTTTTGTTCAGGCTGCAGTGTGTTGCAAAAGCACAAATATGCAAAACATTTTGACTGAAAAAATAATAAAGAAATCAGCTTTATGGTGATTGTTTCCCTGTGTAATAGATTAATTAATAGACTGACTGATGTGAAATTCAATCATATTAGCCTTAGTTGCTATGTGTGTAGTTAGGGTATAGCATTTTTTCAGCTGTATACATCAGAGTAGCATTTATTCCTCCTATTGTAAAAACTGCCTTTGTGCTTATGTTCCCCTCCTCAATTGTTTTAATCAGGATTTTTGTTTATTTATTTATTTTGATAGGTGTTTTCATTTTTGGTTTCTGCATTTGTGTGGCAGAAAGTTAGAATGCCCTTAAAGAAAGTCACATATTCAGTTATAGACTTCTTTTTAGATAAAGCATTAATGCTGTCTGGAACATTTCCTGCAGTGACAGAAACAGGTGAGAGCCAAAGTGTGCTTAAGAAGTGTGGCAGGTTCTCCTAAATGCCTGGAACAACCTGCTGGCTGATTTTCTTGTAACACTGAGAGAAGTGATGCATTTTAAAAGCAGGGGTTGGTCACTATGAATTTGAATTTGATCTGGTTTGCTGCTCTTTATGCTATGTAAAAAAATAAACAAATAAAACTTTTGCTCAAGATTAAATAAATTTTTTTTCCAGTTTAATTTAGTTGTGGCATAAAAAAATCACATTAAAAAAGGGTTTGTGCTGTTGGGAGTAAAGAAAACTGACAACAGCATTCTGAGAATTTTCCTAAATTTTGGATTGCATTCTAAGTGTGTGATTGCTGATGTGATGCTCTACTGAAAGGCCAGAACATTACAGCTACAAATATAGTAGTAGAAATCTTATGCTAATGGCAAAGAAAAAAATAGCTTCCTTTTTACTGCAAGATTACTCTGAAGAGTGTTTCCATTCAAGCAACCCTTTTTTCCACAAGCTTGATGAGGAGAATGAATTACATACACAAAACATATAAATGTTCTTCAATTACAGGTTTACTATTACTGTTCACAGCTTTTCTGCTCTGATCTTCATCATATATCTGATATGTAGAACACAGTTATCACAGGATCTTTTATAAAAATTGGCTGAGGTTTTATCAAAATCATCTTGTGAGCCGTGACAAGTAATTGGGGATGCTTTTCCGTGAAAAAATGGGTGTGTGATTGCTCCATGGTGCAAAAAAATAATAGAATAAGTAAGTAAATAAATAAATAATACTGCAGCTCATGATGGATGGATGCCTTGGTGGCTCTCTGATGAAGCATAACCAAGCAGGAAGACTGATTCCACGATTCCATGTATTTCTATTGCGGCCAAAAATGCACTGCTGCCAAAGACAAAAATGGATGAATGAGAAGCAAGAAAAAAAGCGAGTGCCTCTTACTCATACTCAATTTCATGTATGTGTTGAGTGAGTTGTCCTAAGATGTTGTATTAAGTTTGTTGGCTCTCTGAGGAAGCAGTAATTGCATTGGGGAAAAATTAACAACGAAAAGCAAGAGAATGAGTGCATCTTTCCAAAAGCTGTAGATAAACACACTACTTGGGTATAGGGCGAATGAGTTGAAGCTGGCATGGGATCAATATCTTGAAAACTGTAGGAGAAGAAGTGAGACAAAGAGCTCTGATGAAAAAATTATTTGGTAGCTATAGACCTCATTACTGATTACAGCTAAGACTTTCGAAAATTAAATGACTGCTGTTTTAGCATAGATTCATGACCTAAAGTGCCTGATGTAGTAATCAAAAACAAATACCATGTGACTTGCCAAGTTGTAAAAGCACAAGAAACTTTGAAAGGATGTCATGAAAAATTATTTACTTACCTGTCATTGCTGTCAAATGTTGAGAGAGTTAAATCACCGCATGCTTGTGTGTAAATGGATAACTACACAAAAGTTATGAGTAGGACTTGACTAGTGTTTATTTGCATGTTATATAATATTTCATTGTGCTAGTGTTTAGTTTCAGTTTGGTTTGTTTTTTACCGTTTTAATTTTTTTGTTGGCATACCAACAACTACCTTATGAACTCGTATATTCTAACCGGAGGGTTAGACAGTTTGGTGATGTAGTGGGTAGCATTACATTCTTACAACAAAAAGGTCGTGGATGTAAGCCCCATGCCCGCGAGTGCTTTTCCTTGTGTAGTTTGCATGTTCTCCCCATGCTGGTGTTGGTTTCCTCTGGATGCCCTGCTTTTTCCCCACAATCTAAAACCATGTACATTAGGCTAATAGGATATTCCAGATTACTCCAAGGTGTGAATGTGAGTATAAATGGTTGTGTGTCAGTGTTGGCTCTATGATGGCCTGGTGAGCTGTTTAGGGTGTACTTCACCTTTGCCTGGAGATAGTTGAGGCCTCTCCTCAACCCTAATAAAGGATAAATTGGTTTGAAAAATAAAATGATTAGTTTTATGAAAACAATATCAGCTGGTCTCGACTCACCCTTTTTATATTTGTTTAGCATAACAACAATCCAAGAAAGTAGTGGATAGCTCACACCCTTTTAAATATGAGGTGATTTTTGTTTTTTAGCCTATTGACTCCAAGCTCATTAACCCATCCACAGACAAAAAAATTGTAAACTTCAAGGCTGTTGTTTGCTCACTAATGCAGAGTGATGTATGGACCATTCATTTTCTGAAACGCTTAATCCTAATTGGGGTCACGGGGGAGGCTGGTGCCCATCTCAGCCGACTCTGGATAGCTCGCCAGGCCACTTCAGTGCAGAAACATGCTGTCGGCAATGCAGCCTACTCTTTACGAAAATCAGCAACTGTTCTTTAACATGTTGCTCACCACAGACAGTGAGAGACATGGCTGGCCTTTGATAACCCAGTTAGCTGTCGACAGCAGCGACGACCCGTTGATAGTGGGGCTTGACCCCCCGACCCTGGGATCAGTAATTCAGCACCCTACCACCGGGCCATCACTGCCCCCATGTATGGACAATAAATAGAAATATCTGGTAATTCTAGATTTGGAAGGTTTTTATTACTCAACAAGGCGTCTTGCTTCAAACAACACGTCAATTCCACCACACAAGGCAATTTTATATCTTTGTTCTCCTTTGACTTTCAGACTATAAAAATACTGTAAAAGATGTCTTTAAATCAACACTTTCAGAAGCCAAACACTGGAAGTGAAAGGCTCTTAGAAAAATATCACTTATTTGATAATGTAACCCTTTTGCCACCCGGCTCGTTGTGGAACAGGACTGATTACTTAATCATAAATACCTTTTCCCTTCTCTATT
>JAOUQZ010000039.1:20795397-20805483 GCA_028564935.1 Neosilurus hyrtlii
ATGATTATTATTATTATTATTATTATTATTATTATTATTATTATTATTATTGTTGTTGTTGTTGTTGTTGTTGTTGTGTTGTAGTAGTAGCTGTAGTAGTAGCAATGGGTGTAATGATAGTGTTAAGAATTATTCCAAAGTCTCATTACCAGCACAGATAATCACTTTACCGAAACTAAAAGGGTAGTGAACTCAAGAAGACACACTTGACACATGGCTCAGCAGGACATTGTCAGCATTATCATGCTGGTATCCACCAGCTGTCTCTGTCTTGTGTTCAGCTGCTCGCTGCACGACACACAGAATTATATATTAGTGTCAGATTAATCACACACAGATGCAGCTACTCATTTATTATATTTTCCAACAAATTTAGTTGTTTCTAGTTGTTCAAATATAAACAAAGCAGTAGCCCAATTCAAACCACCTCAACCCAGCCCAGAAAGTTACGAAGGTCTTTATTCATGCTTCCGATTTTAAACCACCCAGTCATGTTACTATGCATGGATCTCAGTCCTATGCAGAACCTGCCTGGGAAGCATTTTGAAAAAAAAAATAGTATAGCCCTCCTCCTGTTTGTATTTATTTTTATAATCTTGTATTTACATGTTTTGTTTTTTTTAATGCTTTTTGACTGGTTAGCTATCTGCTTTGAACCAGTGGTGAATACAGAGGGGGAGGATGAACTTGGCGCTTTATTAATGATAAACTTCATTTATTTATTTTATTTTAATAAAGGGATACTGTCTGTGATTTAGGCCATCTTTATTTTGCCTGTGCTTGCAAGTTACAGGTACTTTTAACATGTTTAAGTAATACATTCTGTATTCTTTGAAAATGTATATCTCAAATTTTTTTTGGAAAAGAGTAATGTAAAGAACAAGAGGTGTATAATCCTCAGGTCACATGAAGTTATCATTAATAAACAATTAATTATATTGTGTCAGTGAAATGTTCTCTAAACCTACGGTTTCTAAATGGTGTACTTTTCATGTCAAGAATAAGATTACATGTTTGGTTACCTCATTTTTATTCCCTTCTATAAACAAGTTATTAAAATGATTTAATCTTGATGTATACGTAGAATACGTGTATGGGGTTTGAGAGTTTCCATCATATGGGAGCTCCGCTTTTAGGCAGTGACTAAATGTATATATTAGGGTTGCTAGGAAAGCCCAATAAAGTCATGAGTGCATAAAAAATATGTTGCTGGTGCATAAATACAAGCATATTAATACATATATATACGGTTATTATTGCTAAATAAATCTCATCTGGGTGAGTCATGACCTGGTTGATTCAGGTGATCGTGATCACCCTGTTGGGGTGACAGTGATGTTGGGATTAGTGTACTCTATCCCTAACATACATTATTTGTTCAATACAAAGAATTAATTAGTATTAATTAATGTTAGTGATCATTCTGTTTCCACATGATACCATCCAGCAGAACAAGCAGAACAACTCCTAACTCCAACTGCTAACGCCACATTTACTGGTATATGTGGACAATTTATTTTAGTAGTCTACTGTAGATATGTATTTTACAAATACTCAGCAAGCTATCTGTAGGTGTCAACACCTGTTTAACACCTTTTAACAGTATGTCAACAGTTTAGAGTTTGTGATTGTTAATATACTGTATAGTCTACACACTGCACATTATCAGCTGTCACTATTTAGATGGCCTTAGAATAATTCTGCTTGATTGCAAATTTGTAAGATGAACTCGAGGCGGAGAGATTTTTGCAGGCTGTAGGAAAAGGATGTGCGTAGTAAACCAAGCAGACTCTTAATCAGGGCGAAATATGCATTATTAAAGCAAGGAAAGTAGCACACTTTCAAAACAGTGCGGCACTAATAACCTATTAATACTAGGATGATGTCCTTCAGTAGGCTTGTGATGCACTGTTCAAAAAAACATCACATAGAAGAAGATAATTATAGTATAAATATGAAGATTATGGCAATTTGCCATATAAACCTATGTTTTTAAAGATGGTAAGGCTTCTTTCATAGCATCTGCTGAATGACAGTAATTATTATTATTTTTTATCACCACTGTGTGAAACACATAAACTGAAAAGGCTTGCAGATGTTTGTCTGCTTTAATTAACTGAACTGAAATGAAGTGTCTCAAATGATGTGAGCCACTGATCTTTAGAAACTAGAAAAAGAGTTTTGCATATGAGTATATAAATAAATTAGATAAATTATAATTAGTGATGGATTAGTTTACTACTTTCTACTTTACTTGCCATTTTGTGTCACTGTCTCAGTGAACCATTTCCTTCAAGGAGACATGCATTGAGAAATCAGACTGTGGACAAATTGTACCTTGATGAAAAGCTAATATCATGAAGATGATTACTGAAATAGATTCTAAATGCTCACTGAAATATGCACTGAATAAGCCACATTTTGAACACCCTTGCAACTCATGTACATCACCCCAAAAACACAGATTAAAAGTAAATCTTTTTGGTGATATGTTTAGAGGTATACATTGTTTGCCTGTCATAACTGGTCCATGTTGAGGGTTCTCTGGACATTCATTCACTCTCATCTCACTCATTTGCCAAACCGCTTAATCCCGTTAGTGTTGCGGGAAGGGTGGTGCCTATGTCAGCCGACCCTGGCCAAAGGTGGGGTACACCCTGAACAGCCTGCCAGACCATCACAGGCCCAACACACACACACACACACACAACCATTCACACTCACACTTAGGGCAGTTTGGAACAGCCAGTTAGCCTAATGTCCATATCTTTTGACTGGGGGAGGAAACCAGAGTGCCCAGAGGAAACCCACAAAAGCACAGGGAGAACATGCACACTCCACACAGAAATGCCGGAGCCCAGAAGTCGAACACAGGACATTCTTGTTGTGATGCGTACGCTCTGACCTATACATTTTATGGCCAGTCAACAATCATTGGTCATTCCTTTCCTTTTCTTAAGTATTGTTTGTCTTGACGAGCCCCTTCCAACAAGCCATTGCACTGGTCTCTAACACCATGGACAAGTGATGAGTTGTACCCCGACCACAACGCTCCCAGGCTGGCCACATCTGCCCCCTTGCCCATGCTCCAGTTTTTGTGCTATGCATGTTCTTATCTTGTTTTAAAATTAAAGGAAATTTGTTAATTTTTCAGGAAATTGATTTTATAACTTCAGCATTTACTTGTGTAGTAAGCAAACATGAAGATTTAAAGTCAATTTATCCAGGATTTATCCATGTAGTCAGTCTGAAAGAGAAAGAGTGAAAGAGAAAAACTGGTCTACTGTAGGCATCACAGATAACAAATATGAGACATTTCAAAATAGGCCTCAAACAAACAGCCGCTTGATCAGTTTTTAATCACATGAAATTTGAAGCAATTTTTTTATCTGATTTGAAATTCAATAAAGTTACCTACCTACATTCCGGATTTATTTTTATGTATTAAAATGTTTGTTAATTTATTTGTTTATTCATATATTTTTAGAATGTGAATCAATGAATGAAAAGACAAATGTGCACAAAATACAGAAAATCTTGTATCTCAAATGACCTTTAAGATTTAAATTCTATGTTGCTGGCACAGTGGTGTAGTAGATAGCATGACCGTCTCATCTCAACAAGGCCCTGGGTTCGAGTACTAGGCTTAGGTGCTTCTGCATGGAGCTGGCATGTTCTTCACAAGCTTGTGTGGGTTTTGCCCCACTCTGGTTTCCGCCCATAGTCCCAAGACATGAACATTTGGCTAAGTAGCTATTCTAAATTGCTCAAAGATGTGAGTGTGAGTGTAAATATTTCTGTTTGTGGTGGACATACAATGGTTTGGCAAGCTGTTTAGGCTGTACCCTACCTTCACCCATTGTTGACTAGGGTAGGCTCTAGTCTCCCCAGCCATCCCCCAACCTGCACCCCCAACCCTAATAGTAGGATCAAGCATTAGTGAGTTCAGTTCTATACATGTCTGCTTTAAGGTGTAATTTTTATCCCTTAAACCAACAAAGTTGCTGCTTTGGCACTGTCATAGCTGTACACGTGTGAATCATTTTCTAGTGGTGAATCAAATAACCATGAGATAGTAGAAATAGATTTTATGTGTTTTAGGGTGCTGTATTCCTTTAAAGACTGCAAGCCAAGCACTGTGTGTGTGTGTGTGTGTGTGTGTGTGTGTGTGTGTGTGTGTGTGTGTGTGTGTGTGTGTGTTTGTGAAGATTAAAAATGCATTTGTGTACATCTGGCCTGTCTTTCCGTGTCCAGCTGGCTGTGTGACAAAGACATTGTAAGAATGCATGGGATACATGGATGATCTCTAAGCTCAAATTGAGCTTTAATGAATCTGTCAACAGGAGGATGGAGATATTTGTGTAGCTCCCTTGTATCAATCAGACATGTTTCCTCTAGAGAGATCAATCATCTCTGGCTATTTTACAAGCACTAGGGTCGGCTGCCTTTACCTGGGCCTTGTTTGCTCTGAAAGCAAAACGTAGATGACACACACACACACAAAGCAGCATTTTGGGTGTGGCTTTGAGCTCCTTTGAGAGGATCATTTTAGTGAAAAGGTGCTTATGATATTGTGGTGATATGAAGGAGGATGAAAGGAATGTAGTTTATTACATTTCTTGAGAATCCCAATGGGCAGAAATGCTGGGATTCCTAGTTTAAAAACCTTTTAAATTTTATTGAAGGGAGAGATTAAAAAGCTAATCTCCGCAATGAGTTTGGCGAAACATGTCCAACAAAACAGATGCAGAAATGGAGGGCGTCTGAAAAAATGATTAGTGAGGGTGTCTCATGGGTTTAGATGATGGACAGAGTTTTGCCGACGTTGTCATCTCTTGTCACTTAGTAGGATTGATTGGAAAGGAGATGAGCTGTATTGCCATGGAGAAGTAAAATCCTTTGCTTTATGCATATGTATTGACTACACAAAAAATGAATGGGGTTATCAGTCTGATTATCAGGGGAACATGGGACCATGAAAATATCAATGCCAACTGATTCATGTCAGTGGATTGAAACTTGATGAATCTTTACTTCATTTACCTCATACAGGCAGCAGAATATGACTTTTAGAAGCATGTGGGACTCAACGGGGAAAGGATATTGTTTGTATGTAGAGAAAGGTGTGAAGTGACAACGTGGTCCTGGGGATTAACGAATAAACAAAATAAGGTCATTGAGATAAGCTGCAGTAGTGTGATGCTCAGTAGAGATGATGCACTGCAATTACTGACACATGAAAGAAAAGCCGTTATATCAACTGCTTCTGGGGTGTATGCATACTTTCACATGACAAAAATTAATACACATTAATAGATATTTCAATAGGACATTTCATTTCATTACACAAATCTGAATGATGTAAATAGTTAATCATGTGTCAGGAACGCAATGCAGAAAATCATGCAGATACAGGTCAAGAATTGCAGAACATTCACATAATACCTCACAATGAACTTCACATGCCTATGCACCAGTGTTATTTCACAGCTGTCAAGCTAACAGAATATATCTTGATGCCTTATGTAATGGACTAATATATACAGCTAATATAGCTATAGGAAGCAGTGGGATTTAGCCATGTTAAAAAAAATGTCACTCTGACTTTTACTTGGTCATGAAATTACTTATTTTTGAAACTTCTATTTTGCTATACTGTATTAATCCAGCAAGGGAAGTTATAGCCTCTGCATCCCATCCAAAGTGAGCACACATATAGACAGTGAGCACACACACTCAGTGCAGTGGGCCACCACACAAGTTGGGGGCGACCGGAGAACAGTTGGGCGTTAGGTGCTGGTTGCCCCATAAGGGCAAGATAGGGATGAGCATAAAGGTTATAAATGTACAATTCTGGTAATTTAACCTCTTGCTGACTTCTCCTGCATCACATGGCCATTACCGGTCATGAACTATGAAAGCTCACACTTGCATCCAAAGAGACATGAAAGATACCACGTCTTTCCAAACTGCTGCTCTTTCAACTTCATGTGGCATTTGAACAAACTTTTGGGGAAAGTGTTAACCCTTTCAATGATGGATGTCTGCAGTTATCACATGTTTCTTTCATTGACAGGTAAAATGAAAAAAAAAATAAATAAAAATATATATATATATATATATATATAAAATGCTTTCCCACCACGGAAGAAAGGCTGGTACTTTCTCTTCTGTATCCTGGCCATGGATGATTATATCATCACTAGATTTTAATTTTGTGATCATATGCTTATATTGTTGAACTGATCCTTCAATTATTTATGGCTTAATGTTGATAGATTGCCTGACTGTGGGTTGAGTGTACCTTTCCTTTCTGTCTACACACATATACATAGTTTTAGACCCAAGGGAAGCACATGTCCCAAGCAGGACCAGATTGCTTTTCATGCTAAGGCAGCTGCTGATTTGTTTTTGCTGCATGACTCCTGTTGATACAGTGCCCCAAACCAAGTTACCAGATTTAAAATCTCTTTCTAACATGCAGTATTTCATTGAATTCTGCAGATCATGTTCTAAAAAAAAAAATCCTAATGATTTGCATAAACAGAAATGTTGCATGTGCTGTTTTGTAAACTTCATCACCTTTGCACTAATTCTTGTCTGCTCAGTACTTGAATCTCTTGGTTGTTGCCAGCAGTGTTAACCTATTAAGAAAGACAAAATATACAGAGCAAGGTATTCAAATTTCCTTAACTTGAAAGCAAAAGCATTATCATATTTCTATAATCCCTTTATGGCGTTTTTCATAATTACTTAAAAAAACTCAATCTGTACAACGTGAGAGAAATAGGCAGTGAAGCATGACCAGAACATTCTGTTTAAAAAATGGAAACATTTTAGTTAACTGCTCACATGCTTAGCAAAGGGTGCTTATAGCAAGGACCATCCACACTCCACGCCCCCGCTCTCATAATTTTTTTCTTATCTGCTAATGCATATTCTACTGAACACATTCTTATTCCACTGAGAGTGCCCCCCCCCTCTCCTTTACCCTCTACATATTCTGTGCTGTCTATCTTTTTTTGTTCTTCCCATAATTCTTCACTTGCTCTGCTTACCCCGTATGCTAATAACACAGTTAGGAGCAAGAACTAATGGGCCCCATTGTCTTCAGTAATAATGAATGAGAGCAGCTCCAGAAGCTACATATCAAAGCTTCTCAGTCTGGACGTTACACTGAGCCAAAGCTTTCAGCACCACGAAGATGCTTTTGAAGGACTGCGATTGTTAAATGGAACTTTTCTTCCATTTTATTTATCTCTCTGTTGCATTCCATTAGAGAGCTATTGTGAGCATTGCACTAGCTGACGGCCATAGATTTTGAAAGGGCAGGCCAACAACATAGCCTGAACCAAGATGAAATAAAGAGGCTACAGCCCAGTGAATTTTTAGAGTAGCTGATAAAGAGTAGAGAAGTTATATTATGCAGTCATCGAGCATACAGTTTAGCAGCATGATTTGAGTAGTTTTTATTTGTTGTTTGTAACTTTGTTCAATGGTGTTCAAGGTCATATATTATTGAGCAGCACTGACAAGTTTCAGCAAAATCTCCAGTCCAACAAACGTCCTTTCATCAGTCCAAAATTTGAGTTAGAATATGTATTAGAAATTTATTAGAAAATATTCTATTAGAAATGGTTCTGTTAAACACACAGTTTATATTATTTGCAATAAGACAAATCTGTAGCATCTACAGAGTAACTTGTAGTTGGTCCAATCTGCAGATTTTCCATATTTCAGTTTTGTCAGCCATGCACATATACCCACATAGACACAAATTTATGGACACTTGACCATAACACTCGTATGTGTTTCTTGATCGTTGGACTCCAGGTTCCATTCCTCTTTACTGTTATAATAAATCTCTATGTTTTTGGAAGCCTGTCTACTAGATTTTGCAGTGTGGCTGGGGGACTTGTGATCATTCATCCACAAGAGCATTAATAAGGTCAGGCACTGAGGTCAGGCAGGGACACATGGGGCAGCTGGCATTCAAGTTCATCCCAAACATATTCAGTCGGGTTGAGGCCAGTGCTCTGTGTAAGCGACTCACATTCTCCCATACCAATCTTGGTAAGACATCTCTTCATGGAGCTCAATGTGTGCGCAGGGGGACTGTCATGCCTAGAACAGGTTTGAGCCTCTTAGTTTTAGTGAAGGGAGCTTGTAACCCAACAGCAGATGAAAACATTCTGCACAATCGTGTGATTTTCAACTTTGTGACACCCACTCTGGAAAGAAGCTACATATGGGTCTGATGGTCAAGTGTCCTATAAACTAATAGTGTATATTAATGGTGACATTGTTTTTGTTGGTCTTGTTGGTCAATTTAACCCTGGCCCAGCCGCAGGTGTGAGTAATTATTTCACAATTACATCTATGAAATAACTTATAAGAAGCAATAAGAAACCTGAATGAAAGGCATACTAGGGGGATATTTACTAAAAGTTTTTAATTAATTCAAGTGATCGCTTACACTGGCACTCTAACACTGGTAATTAGTTCAACTGGCTCCTCTAAACTGCCCATAGGTGTGAATGTAAGTGTGAATTTCTCCGTGTTGGTCTTGTGATAGATTGGTGACCTGAGGTGGTAAGTTAATAATAGGTTTGGAAGAAAGCTTAAATCAGACTTAAATGCTCAATAAAATACTGTCAAATAATAAGAAATCCATTATAAGGACATGGAAGTGGAATATATCAGTGGTTTTACAGTGTTATATCTCTATACTGCCCTTGTCCTTGCCATTGAACTTTCTCATTGATGCTTTCTCAACATACCCTATGCATGGATGCATGATTCTGTATGTGACACAAGAAAAGCCAGGTCTGCCCCAGGTATGCTTTGTGACTTTGCTGTGAGATGTAGGAAATGCTAGTTCTATTTACCTACAATGAAACTGAGCCTTTTGACACTTTGACAGTAAATAAAGTTGTAACAGTTTCCACCATATCATTACATCCCACCCTGTTTATAGTTTAATGACTAGGTTGTGACTTGATTTAAGTTCACATTCTCTTCAAGATCATGTTGGTATTTTACTGGATCTGTTTTAATTATTCAAGCAAAACAGTACATACAAAAAACAGTTTTAAATATGAAACATTAAAAGTCCTTTCATGTAAACATTTTCATGTCATAGGACATTACAGGTAACTCTGTGGGTGGCATGGTGGCCACCTAACAGCAAGAAGGTCCTGAGTTTGACTCCCTGGCTCGGGTGTTTTCCTCTGTGGAGTTTGCATGTTCTCCCCGTGCTTGTGTAGGTTTTCTTCTGGTACTTCGATTTCCTTCCACAGTCCAAAGACATGTACATTAGGCTAATTGGCTGTTCCAGATTGCCCCTAGGTGTGAGTGAGAATGTGAATAGTTGTGAGTGTGTGCCCTGCAAACTATTCACGATGTACCTCGCCTTCATCCAGTGTCGGCTAAGATAGACACCAGCCTCCCTGCGACAATCCACATTCTAGCATGTTTTTGGGAGGTAAAAGGAAACCAGAGAACATGGGGAAGACTCACATGAACATGGAGAGAACATGTAAGTTTAGGATGGAAGCCAGGACTTTGGAGCTATGAATACCATTACCTGTTACACCATTGTGATGGTATTTTCAAATTGCTTTCAAAAAAATAAATAAAGGAAAGTTCTAGCAGTAATTAACTCCTTATTTCTTGATTTACTACTACTACTACTACTACTGCTGCTGCTACTACTACTACTACTACTACTACTACTACTACTACTACAACGTAATATAATAAATAAACAAACAAACAAACAAATAAATAATTAATAATATTAATAATAATAATAATAATAATAATAATATTAATGATTACAACTCATAATCACACCTAGGGCCAACGTCTTTGGACTGTGGGTGGAAAACCACTCAAGCGCGCGCGCGGGAGAAGGGGGGGGGGGTGGTTTGTGTCTAAATTCCACACAGAAACACCCTTTCTGACCCAGGACCTGAACCGAAAACCCTATTGCTGTGAGGGAGACATGCTACTACTACTACTACTACTACTACTACTACTACTACTACTAATAATAATAATAATAATAATAATAATAATAATAAT
>JAOUQZ010000039.1:20810139-20823875 GCA_028564935.1 Neosilurus hyrtlii
GTTGCTGCTGCACAAAAAGTTGATCAACAGATAAAGAAATTGACAGACTCCAATTAATGGAAGGCTTGTGACAGTTACTGAAAAGAAGGCTGGCAATATTGGTCACTGATTATATTATTGTGGAAATTTTAGAGATGTTTATATATAAATTTTCAGTTGTTTGTTCATTATTTTTATTTTAACAGATAAAAATAAACAAGTGAGATGGGAAAATATAATTTTTTTTATTTAGTTGCCTAATAATTCTGCATACCAATATTTGCCTAATAATTGTGCACACTGAGATATTCTCTTAAGAAAGACTTTCACCTTCTTAAAAATTCAGGTTTGAGCTTCATTAACATTTAGATTGAGTGAGAGAGCTGTAGTTGTTAAAATATCAAATGAATCGTCAAAAATAAAACTTGCTTAATAATTGTGCACGCAGTGTAGTTGGCCTTTTCCCACTGCCCTTCCATGCACATCTGTTTCGCCACCCATCCCAGTGTGCCTCTCAGCACACTGAACGGAAACCAGACCCAGTTCAGAAAGACAACCAATCAGAGCAGAATAGGCACTGGGAGTGAAAAGACCATCAATGGGAGGAAGAAGCCAAACAAGCTGCCAAAAGCTCAAAATCAATGTTTTGGTGGAAGGTGGGGAAGCAGCTTCCTGAAGAACTGTGGAATTTTTTGAATTAGGAATCCACTGGCGTCTGAAATGAAAAATAAAGATCTGAAAATGAGTAGAATAGCTCAGTTAATCTCTCACTCAGGCAGTCTGGAACAACCAATTACCTAAGATGCATGTCTTTGAACTGTGGAAGGAAACCAGAGTACCTGAAGGGAACCCATACAAGCACATGGAAAACATGCAAACCCCACATAGAAACACCCCAATGAGATCGGGACTCAAACCCAGGACCTTCTTGCTGTGAGACAGGCGGGCTAACCACTATGATACCGTGCCACTGATTTAATGTATGACCATTGAATAACTGTAAGTAGCATTACATTAATCAAATAATGACTTAAATGTAATATGTATAATTCACGGCATTGTGGCGTAGTGGTTAGCACGTCCAAATTGTCCCCAAGTTTGAGAGTGTGTGTGGATGGTTGTGTGAGTGTTGGCCCTGCAATGGTCTGGCGAGCTGTTCAGGGTGTACCCCGCCCTCACCCAGAGTTAACTGAGATGGGCACCAGCCTTCCTGCAACCCTATTTAGGAATAAGTGGTTTGGAAAATGAATGAATGAATGAATGTAGAAATCACTGATCACCAGTTGTGAAGATTTTGACTTTACCATTTATTACAGGTCAGCAGAAATGGAGGAAGTGTCCACTGTAGTCTCGTATTCCTGTTCTTGGATGACAGGATTGGAACCCACAGTATTCTTGTAACCCATCAGATAAAACTTTTACATTGAAAACTCACGTTATTTCTGTAAAATCTCTTTAAACTGCATCCATATTGTCTAATCTGTGAAAAATCATTCTTTCTAAAACCCAGTGGGTCTGATCCGACTGTGAGTGGCCTTTGAGCTTCGGCTCTACAGTAACTGGCCCTGCTCGTTCCCTTAAGTACAAGGCTGTGTGCAATCATGAATAATTTATGATATTCTTATGATTGAGCCTGGCCCATGGGACAACACAGACTGATGCAAGTCATGAAGCCTGTGACAGCAAAAAAGAAAGAGACAAGGAGAGTGAATTTGTGTGGGTTGCACAATGCTGATAACAGCAGCACGAGGTGCTTGATATTCTAACAGATACACAAAGAGCATTTTCATGTCTTGCAATCCTAAACTTGGCAGTTTTACACAGTGAGTTTCCAAGCAAAGCTGGATTTGGTGAGGCAAGCGAAGTCAAAATAGGGGGATGTGTGAATAAATATGCTTTTGCTGATATTCCCTAGACACATAGCTGGGAAATAGGGGCTACCCTTCAAACCGCCGGCAAAAATTGCTCTCAGTATGAAATGTAATAAAATTGCTACATTGCTGACTCTCTGCGCACCTTCAGTCATACTTCACATCATACTACTCGGCTGGAGAAGGGGCCTACACACACGCATACACACTTACATACACACACACACTCACACACACACACACACAAACACACACACACACACAAACACACAAACACACACACACACACACACACACACACACACACACACGCATACACACTTACATACACACACACACTCACACACACACACACAAAGAGAAAGAGAGAGAGGGAGAGAGAGAGAGAGAGGCGAGATCCTGTCATAGTGCTGTCATCACCTAAGGAAAAGTGATCCCGTGAGACAATTTAGAAAATGGAAGTGAACCACTGCTGATTTTTGAGACGAACTGGATAAAGGGAAAGAGTTTTTCAGGCTGAATCTCTTTCTCTCACCTCCCCGTGTTCTTATTCTCGTGCTTCTGTTTGTGCGTGTCCATGTATCGTGCGCGCGTGAGTGTGTGCGTGTGCATGAGTGTGCGAACAAGAGAGACAGAGAGAGAGAGAGAGAGAGAAAGAGAGAGAGAGAGACAGAGAGAGCACCCGCGCGCGTGTGTGTGTGTGTGTGTGTACGCGCAGGATAGTGCGCTTGCTAATGCAGTCACCACACCCGCAGTCTTTCCTCTGCGCAGTGCCCGAGAAAAAAGACCCCTTTAACGGATTTGCGACATCACGCTGTTTTATCATTAGTATTATTTGGTATTGTGCTAAATGTGAAGAGGGTTTTTTTGTCTCTGCAATGAACTACCGAACCTGTTGCTCAGCTCAGCTCAGCTCAACATCACGTCGTCCGTTCAAGGGCGATTTTTTTTTCTTGTGTTCAAATGATCAGCGCTTAGATTTTAAAATCTGGTCTTCACCTCGGTTAAAGTGATAACTCTCACATTTCAATCCTTTGAGTAAGTAGGGTTAAGCCTTAATCTCAGATGCATATTTTATTTAAATATGATGGACCAGAAATCAAACATTATGTTTATTTAATAAATATATACCTGAGTTGCTATTTTTTAAAATCAGAATATTTCTGTACACTGTTCTGCCTTAATATAAAATATAATAAACTATAAAAGACATCCATTAATCTTGCATATCCAAGCCAGTGTTACTTTATATAAGTTCTGAGTCATTGGGAAGGATCTTTTTTAGAACAATGAATAATCATCCCCTAAAGTGTGATGTTAAAGAGATGTACAGTTTCCTGGCTGAAAGTCATACCTCTCATTTATTTATCTGGCTTCTGTTCTTATAATGTTTAACCTTAAACGTGAAATGTATATATGAACATGATGAGATGATAATATGAGCACCCTGTGATTTAGTCTAATATAAAGCGGAGAGTTCTACACACTGTGAGAGAGATGGCTTAACAGAACTCCAGTCCTGACTGGGGGCGTGTGTGGAGGTGGATGAGGACAGCATGCCTTGGTTTTGCTGATGGTCAAGAGCAGAGGCTCATCTTGTGCTGTCTGTTGTACAATTGGTTGCGTCCTTCACCTTCACTACCCCCCCGCTTTCACGAAGGCCACAAAGCCCACATGCTAGCCCATCTGCTGATCACAGCTGATAGGAAATTGCTTATTGATTTAGAAATTCTAGTAGCAGCAGGCGGTATTGGCAAGTGTAATCTGATGGAGGAGGTAGATATCTGTGGGCGGGAGCTAGCTGAATTTTGCATTTGACCATTATTTTTCTCAACTCCAGTTACTAAGGAGTTTGTGTTATTCTTAAGGCTTTTTTTTAATTCAATTGATGAGTCACACGCAGTTGTGTTTGAGGGTGTCTATAATAATTTTCACTCTACTTTTGCTTAAGTGTTATTTAATCAAGATTGAAATGTAAAACCAAGTTAAAACAAATTGTAAACATTTCTTAATTTATATAATTAAATTATCTCTTATTTCTACTAAAGAATTGATGCTTTAAGAGGATATTTTCACCAGTTTATGATTTAGTTTAAGATAGAAGGATATATACTTTATGGCTGTCAACTCTCTCACCACTATTTACATACTTATTCAGCACCATGGACAGCTACACTTACGCTGCAGCTCTCTAGCTCAATTTCATTTCCAAAAAGAAAAAAGAAAAAAAAGGGGGGGGGGGGGTAAAACACTGAGAACACTTCTGTTGTCAAGGACTCCTACAATGCACCATAACTCCAACCTTAACCATATTTAGCTTTCCATATGAGTTTGCACATACCAATTTATAATGATGAGAACACAATAGTTTGAGTGTGTTTTTCTGGCAGTGCATTAGAAATACTGGGGTGGAGCAAAAGGCTGAGTCACACTTGTCGAGAATTGTCTCTCTCCATCACCATGACAAGCCCTTAGTCTCACTCCTGCTTATTTGTTTCAACATCTTGTCCTCAGGAAGCAGTATAGGAGATGTGCTTTTGAAGAAGCAGCGATCAACACTAATTTTAGAGGGCCTGGGTCCAGCATTTTGGTAATTTCCTTGCCTATAAACACCTGATAATTACCTAGTGAATGAAAGCATGTGCATTTAAGCAGAAAAATGATCAAACTCTGAATCTGACCAGATTGGAATAATCCTATTTGGGCTTAAAGAAGAGCCTGCAAGATTTCATATGGAAATAATCATATGGGCAGCCCAACTGCTTAGTTTTAAAGTGGCCCTGAGTGAGGTTGTGGGTGTTGATCATAAATAAATTAGTAAAGCCTAACTTTATACAGACAAAACACTAAATAAAAATGATAGACTGACAATTACAGTGGATTGTGTCTATAGCATTGATTTAATGCTATATAAACTGTATCATATTTAAGGTTAAGTGGTGGCATGGTGGCGTAGTGGTTCGCACATCCACCTCACAGCAAGATGGTCCTGGGTTTGAGTCTCGTGCTCAGTGAGGGCATTTGTGTGTGAAGTTTGTATGTTCTTCTTGTGCTTGTGTGGGTTTCCTCCTGGAACTCATGTTTTTTTTGTACACTCCAAGGACATGCACATTAGACTCATTGGCTATTCCACATTGCCCCTAGGTGAGAGTGTGAATGTGAATGGTTATGTGTGTGAGTGTTGGCGCTGTCATGGTCAGGTAAGCTGTTCTGTTTGTACCCTGCCTTTACCAAGAGTCAGCTGAGATAAGCTCCAGCCTCCCAATGACCCTATAGAATTAAGCAGTTTGGCAAATGAATGAATGAATGAATGAATGAATCATACTTAAGTGTTTTTAATAGGCCAGGCATTTGTTTTTTTCAGTCTGAGACTCCTTATCATGGTCAGCACTTTATTATGCCTTTATTATGCAAATGCCCTACTATACTCAATTAAAGAATTAATGAGTTGATAAAGATACACATCTGTGCCTCTGAATCACATTTAGAAATTACATGTTGCCACCAAACCAATGTACAATATTTTTTAAAACAAGGTTAACTATGTGCATGATAGTGAGTATCGATTTGCATTTAGCATTTTTTATTGCTGTGTAGAAATATTAAGGGTTCTTCAGATGTTCCAGTGAGGGAACCCTTAAAGGTTGTTTGTAGATATGTACAACAGAAGGTTTGGTTTAGTGTTGCCTCAGGAGCAGTGGCAGTGCCTTATGCCTATGAAATAAATAAATAAATATGATATGACCTTTAATGGGTTTAGCTGAAAAAGAAAGATAGATAGATAGAGAGGGGGGGGGTCTGTGGGCCAGAGGTAACAAGTGTTAAGCTATTCAGGAATCCTCCCTGCAAGCTCTGAGATTTTATAGCCTTTTATCCTCTTCATTATCCCTGAGGCCAACACAAACATGCTAACACACTAACACATACTGCAGCACAGCAGCTTCTGGAGCATGACTGCAAAAAGATCATCACATTTCAATTGATTACTGAATTACATACACAGTGCAAGAGTTCCTTCTTCTCTCTTCATCCTTACAGATTGTGATGGATACTCAAATCTTGAAGAACTTCCTGTATGTAATGTCTCCTTTATGAGTGGAAGAGTGTGAACAATTCAACATTATAACACAACCCAAGTATTACACAATACCTTCCGCGTACAACTTATTTTCAGAGAGAATTAAATTAATTTATCACTGCAATGGCAGTGCAAGCATTCTCTTATTCGGTTAGGAAAACGGATATTTCCTGCAGATAGTCATGAGGATTCTCTAAACCTTTGTTTTTTGCAGGAATTTAGGAATTGCAATTTCTCTTTGCAGATTTGTGACTGGTGTATTAAAAATTAGATAGCCGTGCTTTAAAAACTGCAGGGCAACAATTTTTTTGGCTATAACTAATTCAGAGTGAAAATATTTCTGCACTGTAATATTACTTCACAGCCAAAAAAAGGTGCAAACTCTAATATTTTCATGGGAAAGCCTACACAGCCTCACAGCGTGTAATCTCAATGACATTGTTGCTCCAGTTGGTCAGGTCGAGGCTCAGCAACATTAATGTGTCAATAAAATTAGGTCAGCTGATGACTTGAATGTACTGAATGAGCAGGTTATCACATCAGTGGACTTTTTCTACCCTTATTGCACGGATATAAAATGGGGATTCAAATAATGGAAGAGTGGTTCACATGCAAAGTGAAATGTTTCAAGCCTTTATTTGTTATAATTTTGATGAATATGGCTCACAGCTTATAAAAACCCCAAATTCAAAATCTCAGAAAATTAGAATATTGTAAAAAGGGTCAATATGGTAGGCTCAAAGTGTCACACTCTAATCAGCTAATTAATCCAAAACACCTGCAAAGGGTTCCTGAGCCTTTAAAGGGTTCCTGGTCTCTCGGTCTGGTTCAGTAGAATTCACAATCATGGGGAAGACTGCTGACCTGACAGTTGTGCAGAAAACTATCATTGACACCCTCAACAAGGATGAAAAGCCTCAGAAGGTAATTGCAAAAGAAGTTGGATGTTCTCAAAGTGCTGTATCAAAGCACATTAATAGAAAGTTAAGTGGAAGGGAAAAGTGTGGAACAAAAAGGTGTACAAGCAGCAGGGATGACTGCAGCCTGGAGAGGATTGTAATGAAAAGGCCATTCAAAAGTATGTGGAGCTTCACAAGGAGTGGACTGAGGCTGGAGTTAGTGCATCAAGAGCCACCACACAGAGAAGGATCCTAGACATGGGCTTCAAATGTCGTATTCCTCTTGTCAAGCCACTCCTGAACATCAGTCAACATCAGAAGTGTCTTACCTGGGCTAAAGAAAAAAGAACTGGTCTGTTCCTCAGTGGTCCAAAGTCCTTTTTTCTGATGAGACCAAATTTTGCATCTCATTTGGACACCAAGGTCCCAGAATCTGGAGGAAGAATGGAGAGGCATACAATCCAAGATGCTTGAAGTCCAGTGTGAAGTTTCCACAGTCTGTGTTGATTTGGGGAGACATGTCATCTGCTGGTGTTGGTCCAGTGTGCTTTATTAAGTCCAGAGTTAACACAGCCGTCTACCAGGACATTTTATAGCACTTCATGCTTCGTTCAGCAGACAAGCTTTTTGGGCTTGGCACCTGCCCACACTGCCAAAAGTACCAAAACTTGGTGTAGTGACCGTGGAATTACTGTGCTGGTTTGGCTGGCAAACTCGCCTGACCTGAACCCCATAGAGAATCTTTGTGGCACTGCCAAGAGAAAGATGAGATACGAGACCGAACAATGCAGAAGAGCTGAAGGCCGCTATTGAAGCATCCTGGTCTTCCATAACACCTCAGCAGTGCCACAGGCTGATAGCTTCCATGCCACACCGCACTGAGGCAGTAATTCATGTAAAAGGGTCCCAAACCAAGTTCTGAGTACATATGCATGGTTATACTTTTCAGAGGGCTGATGTTTCTGTATTTCTGTAAAATCCTTTTTTTATTGATTTCATGTAATATTAAAAATTATAACAAATAGAGGCTTTAAATATTTCACTTTGCATGTAATGACATGATAAAATATATTAGTCTCACCTTTTAAGCTGAATTACTGAAATAAACGAACTTTTGCACGATATTCAAATTTTTTGAGTTTCACCTGTATGTACTAAGTCACTAAAAAAACAATTCTTAGACAAGGGAACAAAGACACATCCAGGTGTAGTACCTCAACACAGTTACCAATATTTTATAACAGTTTCAGTCCATTAATTTAATTGGGTGGTATGTTTCAAGATTGTTAATATTTCATATAACTGTACTGGGAGGTTTCACTGTTTTCTCTGCTGTTTGTTACATAAAATTAAAATTTTAGCAACAGGCCCACTAAAACTGTTACTGTAGTCTTCTTAGTGACATCATCAGTCAACATGAAAAAATAAAAAAGGTCGTCAGATGACCATGAAATGAAATCCATGAAAGACAATTTCACCAGAAGCACCCTTAAATGTTTACAAATTAGCATGAGCTAGCTTGCATGCTAGCTGACACGATATAAAGAAAGTACATTTTATCATGATGTGCTGCCCAACCATTACATAGTCTCATACTCTAATATTTTGTTTGTCTTTAGCCTTGATGACAACTCAAGCAACATGACACCATTTACAGTATTTCCACGAATGACGGGAAAATCAAACCACTCCATAAAGTCTTCTTCATATCCCAAAGACTTTCAGTCTGGTTAAGATCAGGACTCTGTGCTGCCACTTTATGTGTGTAAATGATTCTTCATGCTCCCTAAAACACTCTTTCACTATTTGAACCCCAATTTATATCTGTACCATCAGGGAAAAAAAAGTCAATTAATGGGAATACCTGGCTTTTTTTTTTGTACATTCATGTCATCAGCTGACCTGATTTTATTGCCACATGATGTTGCTGAGCCTTGACCTGACCAACTGAAGCAAGAGTGCCACGATGATTACGCTCCTTAATCAAGTCTAAAGGTGATCCAGCAAAATAGTAGTGTAACTCTGTGTGTAAAAAATAATTGTCCATGCTGTGTTCAAAACATCAGTTTCTCCTATTTATTTAGTATTTGTAAAACTGTTGTATAAAAGCAATATCACACTCGCACTTGTGTGGATATACTCAATCCCAGCATGGCTATGGTTCAGCCACAGGTAATATTCAGTTACACTCTTGCTCATGCGGTATTATTTAATTATCTAACTCAGTACAGGTGCAGAGATAGAGGTGGCAGAGATAAAGATAAAACAGGTGGAATCTGTCTGAATAACATGATATATCTCACTATGGTCCACATGTTGAGTTTTTGGCTAAAATGTACAGTGGTCTTTATTCATTAAAGTTGACTAACAGTCCTGGTTATAAAACAAACAAATTCCACTGACAGATTCTTTAATCATCAGTTTTATCTGTGTATGCTCAATGTCACATGTGGCTAAAGAATGACTGAATGCATGAATTTTACAACTTGTAAAATGTTAGATTGTAGTTAAATCATTAAAACTCGTATTACCATGAAATATAGCTTGTAATGAGTGGCACGGTAGTGTAGTGGTTAGCTGAAGTCCTGGACTCGGGCGTTTTTGTTTGGAGTTTGCATAATCTCCCTGTGCTTGTATGGGTTTCCTCCAGGTACTCTAGTTTCCTCCCACAGTCTAAAGACATGCACATTAGGCTAACTGGCTGTTCCAGATTACCAGTGGGTATGGTGAGAGTGAATAGTTGTGTGTGTGTGTGTGTGTGTGTGTGTGTGTGTGTGTGTGTGTGTGTCGGCCCTGTGATGGTCTGGCGAGCTGTTCATAGTATAACCCGCCTATGCCCAGTGTTGGATGAAATAGGCTACAGTCTCCCCATGAACCTAATATAGGACTAAGCAGTTTGGAAAAAAATAGTGAATGAAAAGCCTGTAATAGAAGAAAATAAATATGGGGTGTCCCAAAAAATCTCCATACACTGGAGAAATGAACATTGTTAAGCAAAATGTAGCTTAATTTTACAAAGCATCCTGTTATTCCTTTGTAAACACACATGGGTTCGTCTCTCCCATTCATGAAAAATTGATTTTAGCACATCTGGTGTTATGCATGTAATTTCATTTTGTATTGTGGTCCCTTACATGATCTTTACTGCAGGAAAAATGATTTCAATATTTTGTCAAAGGCTTAAAGACCATCTAAAATGTATACAGTAATGAATATGGAAAATCTTGGAAGGCATTTGCTAAGAAGTGTTGATGTATTTGCTAAGAAGTGTTGATTTATTTGCTAAGAAGTGTTGATTTATCTGCTAATAAGTGTTGATCCTGTGATCAGACACTTTTGGGACACTCCATATTTAGAATCATTCTTGCTTTTCCAGATCCATCATGGTTTGTAAAAGTATACAGTACATTAACCCTGTGGTGCTTGACTCACAAGACTTTCTGTGTGGTGTTTTAAAGGAAATTAGCATTTCAGGATCTTGTACTTTAATTCTATTCAACTTTTAATCAACAGTGAGTTAAAGTATTTACAAGCCTGTTATGCACTGCAATAGGCTGGTGACGTTTTCTGGTTGTACCATGCCACACCAAAAGTCAGCTGGTATTGGCTTCAGCTTCCCCCATGACACTGATGGATATGTGGTATAGTTAATGGATGGATTGCTGCCATTTACATGCTACTTAGTAGAACTATGGCTTAAAGTTATTCGTAACGTTACACCGAATTGGAAAATAAATCCTGGGTAAAACAGATTAATTGCAAAGTCCTGACTGCATCAATTTCCAATTTGTTTAACTCTTTGTTTAATTTAATATAATTATCTGTTTTACAATTTGGTTAATTAAGTGAAAACCTGCACTGAATAATGTCTGTTACATGCATGAATAAAACAGTCCATAATTAAGCAACGTAACATCGAAAATCTACATGGCCATAGCTAATTTTGATACAAACACTATAAGAGATGCTGAGATAGGCTCCAGCCTCCCATCAACCCTAATAGGATTAAGGGATGAATGACGGAATGAATGAATGAATAAGTCTTTGAGACAGATTTGTGGTTATTAAGTAACACATAAAGCTGCATTTATGTCTTTTATTACCTCAAGAAACTGGAGGGAGAAAAAAAAGAGAGGCTGCTGAGTAAATAACACTTCATGGCTGCCATATCATAAATGGTAATATGAGCTAATGTGTTTTGTGGATGTTCCACAGCATTAAACATAATTATATACAGATAAAAAAACCCTCATTCCTTAATGAATAAAAATTGCTGAGTTGTAAGATGAGTAAAACACTTTAGGACATGCGACCTTTTCCAGTCCGTGTCGAGCTTGACCCTATCATTGATTATTTAAAAGCATGACCTCTCTTGATTTATTCCTTATTTAATTAATTAAAGTGTTTAATGCAACAAGCATATATTGATTTGTGGTACCAAACAAACATAAATAATTTTAGCCAAGTCTTAATGGCATCTAAGAGTAAGAACCCATTAATTACAGGATTTGTTTATATTTGTCATTATAAAGTCTATTTAAAGTCATGCTGGAAAACCCCTTTCACTTAAATATGCACTAGCAAGGCTGTTTTTCATGGTTTGTTCATTCCTACCTAATGCCCTAAACGGTGTTAATTATGAAGCATAAATCTAAAGTGTTCCAGTTTATCTTGTTAAAAATAATCAAAGAGCAACATATGGCTCCTAGACATGCTTTCCTCTGTTTTAATGTTGCTGAAAATTTTACATGCAATAAAAACAGGAACAAATTAAATGAATTTAGCCTGTAACCCCTACCCAGCCAAGATCCTAAGACACACCACCACCACCACTCTCACACACACACACACACACACACACACACACACACACACACACACACGTCCCCCACCACCAGTCCAACCCAAGTATTTGGAGGAAAAGTCAAATCATTGGTGTACGCTAATTTGTTGCACAGTAAGCAAACTTGGGATGTAATTTGCATATTGAGGACTGCTCAAAGACACATGGAAGTATGCCAATTTAATTTAAGTTGTACAATTCAGTAGGGTTTAAAAAATGTTCTTACTCCTTTGCCTCATTTTATTTAATCAACCTTCAGTGTACACACATACTAATACACCCATACATACCTTCATACTTCACTTTGCTTTAGTTAGCACATATTAGTTATTAGATCTCCCACCCACCCCACCTAACGTATTCAAACTGATTTGCTCTTCTTATTTTGCTTAAAATTGCATTGCTTTAACCTATTATTATTTAAATTATTTAAATGCATAATGCTCTATTGGTAAGTGGCTTAAATATTAACATACCGATGCCTGTTTCATAAGTGTGTATGTGTGTGTGTGTGTGTGTGTGTGTGTGTGTGTGTGTGTGAGAGAGAGAGAGAGAGACTTTGTGTGTATATTTCTGCAGCTACTCTTATCTTTTAATAGGTGTCATCCATCAGGGGGATGCAATTATATGTCCTGTATTAGAAAGCTAATGACAGATTCTCCAGCAGACACAAACCTGTAAAAAAAAAAAAAATCCTGTTTTCCTTCTTTGCATTGTATAGGTTTTCTTTCTAAAATACAAGTCAAATATTCCCATCTGTTCTAGCAGTTATATTACACCGGGTAAAGCTTTTTCTTTTTAGATTCCATTTTGAGGATTGTGTGTGATGGTGCAGGGTTGATTAAGTGTGAGCTGACTCCCACAGTACAGTAATGTTTGTGCCATGGTGGTGTTTGTAGGTTGGAGTTATGGTACATGTGTGTATATTTGCAGTAACATGGTTGTAAAATTTTGAACGTCAAAGTTAGAACGTCCGCCTCACAGCAAGAAGGTCCGGGTTTGTGTTTCGAACTTGGCGTGTTTTGCATGTGCTTTGGATCTGGGTACTCCGATTTCCTTTCACAGTCCAAACACATTCGCATTGAGTTAACTGGCTGTTCCAAATTGCCCCTAGGTGTGAGTGTGTATGGTTGTGTGTGTTTGCCCTATGATGGTATGGTGACTGGTTCAGGGTGTTCCCCCGCATTCGCCAGTGTTGGCTGAGATTGGTTCCAACCTCCCTAGTACCCTAATTTAGCGGTGATGAATAACAATGATGATTGCTACAAGTTAAGTGTGGCTAGAGGTCTTTTTTTAAGTGTCTTCTGGAAGGTGACCTTTTCCAAACCACTTATTTGTATAAAATCAACAAAATACAACCACATTGTCTTGACTGGTTCAAATGCAATTTTATAGGAGATCAGATTCTATTAATTTCAGCACTTGTATTGCTACCCGGAACATTTTAAAAGTGTTGTCATCATTCCTGAGCTTCCACTGAAGATGATGTTTCAAAGAGAAGGATTCTGTGAACAGTAGCTTTTCCCTCCTTAGAGCTAATTAGCAAACAGATGTCACATGCACAGCAACCCATTATTGAAACACTGCCCATAGAGAACAGGTGGCTATAAATAGGTAATACTTTCCAATGCAGTATTCTAATAATATGATAAATTTGGCTTGCATAGTTGCGCAGCAGGTAGTGTGGCCGCCTCATAGCTCTTCACGTCTGTGTGGTGTTTATCATGTTCTCTCCATTTCCATCTTGAGCTCCTGGGTTCCTTCCACTGTTCAAAAGCATGCCATTAGATTGATTGGTGACAGCAACCTCAGTTGTGAACAAGTGTGAGAATATGTGTCCATGATGTATTCCCTCCTAATGCCAAATGTCCATGGGATAGACTTCTGATCCATCACAACCCTGACCAGGAAAATATACTCCCTGATAGGGCTGGTAAATTAATTCATTCATTCATTTTCTGAAGCGCTTAATCCTAATTAGGGTCGCGTTTTGGAACAGCCAATTAGCCTACCATGCATGTTTTTGGACTGTGGGAGGAAACCGGAGTACCCGGAGGAAACCCACG
>JAOUQZ010000039.1:20824012-20836628 GCA_028564935.1 Neosilurus hyrtlii
AGCACAGGGAGAACATGCAAACTCCACACAGAAATGCCCAAGCTGGGAATCGAACCCAGGACCTTCTTGCTGTGAGGTGGACATGTAAATATTGCTAAACAAATTATCGTGATAAATTGTTTCGCTTCATTCATTATTGAGAGTTATTGATCATTTTTAATGACCTGTTTTTTGATTACTTGTTAAAAAAATTATTTCACCACTTTATTTTAATTTTATAAACCATACTTTTATCAACAATTTATTGATTATTACAGTGTTTCCCCACACATAGGCTGTACTGTACTTGTGTAGGTGGGATGTTAATTTATTGCATTTATAAAGCAACAAGTATGAAGCGATAAGGTACTATATCACTGAAAATTCTGTGTTTTGCTGGAAAGACTGAGCAGATAGCCCAATACATGTACAGAGATGCTTATTTCTCCCTGTGTTACTGTCAGTATTACTATGACAACATAGAGCATATGAGTACAGTCAGTATATTTAGGTTGAAAATGGCACTTTTCTCCCCAAGCCTATTTAACTGATTGTTAAAATGACAATAATGGTCCTTGGACTGCATTTGGTCAGTCTATTTCATGTTTCTCTTCATTCTTTGTAAGTCCATAAATGTACCAAAATGATTTATTTCATGTGATTTTTTTTTGTGTGAACTGAAATCAGATGTAATAAGCCATTTAGGTGGCAGTAGGTAATGCTGACTCTATCCACTATCCACCTCAAGTATATTTTAGACCTGTGTGAAACGCTGTGTATTTTCTCACTCCACCACCAAACATAACACCTGGTAAATAATTGGCCATTTGTAAAGAACACAATGTTATCAAGGGATATGATGGGCTGTTTATGAACCAGGAATGGAGCACACTTGAGGTGTGTTCATCACCCAGATCTACTTCCTCAAAATTAAAATTCAATAATCCAATATATTAAAAGTTAATCGAAAATTGAAATGCAAGTCTCACCCTCACTGCCCAAATTCATAACAGTTCACTGTATCCAGGCTGTATGAAGACTAAACAGTTACAAACCTTTCATTTACTTTCCACAGATGTTCCCAGGGTCTCTTGTTGGGACTAGTTGTTTTGTATCAGGACTGGATTCCCACATATGATTCATATCATGTGTTATGGTTATGTGAGTCAAGGTGATTACTGTATGTAATACTGTATGTTAAAATGTTACTGTAAGTATAGTTTATGCTGTGTTGTTGACAGTATGTTTTTGTGTGATGTAAACTTTGGCTGAATATGCAAGCTATATGCTAGGACTTGGTGATGACTCGCGTTGTTTAAAATGACTCAGCCGAATAGCCGAATGTCAAACGTTCCTTTGTTCATAAATGTCTGCTTAGAGAAAATGATGTTGAACGTTGACTCAGGCATGACAAAAGAATCCGATTCCAAAATGAAATCTTCTGTCAAAATAATATGTTGTGTGCCTTGTTATATGCTTTAAAATAATTGAATACTGAAGAAAACTGTTATGTTGCGGTGACAAAAATGTGTCAACCACAATTACCTGCCTTCCTCAGACAAAACACATTACTGATCATGATGGCAGAAAGCAGCAAGAACAGCTGTATTTATGCAAAACTGCTACACAAGAGGTTTACATCAAACTCACTCGCTGTTTTCCTGTACAGCTGCCTGCTTCATTCTGCTTTCTGCACTGCTAATCCACAATATGAAGTGAGCATGGCATGCAACAGAAATAACCATCCGGACCAAACATATCACACAGTAGAGGTGTACCACACTAAACAAAGCTTTGAGACAAATAATTTGACTCGGAATTTTTGTATTTGAATTAATTGAATTACTCGAGTAATCATTACAGCCCTATATAAAATTAACAAACATTATGACCACACCATTGACAGTTGACTGTGGAATAAACTGTAGAAACTGTTTATATATGTATATGTATATGTATATATACACACATAAACGTGCCATTTAAATATTCTTACATTTCATACAATTATATGATTATGCAACATTAAGATTATACAACCTTTTTTTTTAAAGTCTGTTGGAAACTATGTGGAGTGTCTGCCATGTGGTTCTCTTTTGTATGAGCTGTTACTATAGAAACAATATTCTATTGGAAAATGGCATTAATATAAACATATTGCTCATGTTAAGGCTAGAACTATTATCAGTTTTTTTATCTGTTGATTTTTGATTAAGCCCAGTATAATAATAAATTATGAAGAGCATAAAATAAAAACACAAGAGTTGGGCTATGCTCAATTCCTTTAAAAAGTTTAATGGATTACATATACATATTGCATAATCTTATTCAAGTACCATAGTAATAGAGGTGGGGGTGGGTAAATATATAGGTCCTGGACAGTGTGTTATTGTCTGATTTCATCAGGAAATTGTGTGTAGCGTAAACCCTTCGGATTTTTTTTTCTGGTTAGTATTTTAACAGTGATTTTGCTTTTTCACAGATACATGTTCTCTTCACATCACACTATGAAAATATCCATTATATTTCCATATGGGATGGTTTCTGTATGCTGTGCTCTGTAAAGCAGTACGTGATAGCAATTGTATTTGTCCTCATCCCAAAATCATGCTTTTTATTTCAGGGTGGCATGAAATCCTTTCTGTAGAATCCAGTGCCAAGAAAACACAGGTTGTATACAAATGCTTTTTTTTTCACCCAGGGTGGAGGATATATACAGGATATGAAGTTTGTTCAGAAGGCAGCATCATGTGCAAACATTTGGTTTGTTTGTGACTCTTAGCACTGCAACCTTAGAAAGCAGCAGCTGTTATGTTTCAAACTCACTGTGTGTATCTGTGTGTGTTTGTATAAGCCTTGGAGAACTAGTCACCAGGTGCTAGGAAGGAGCAGGAGCCTGTTGTTTTCTTAATGTTTATCCATTACTTGTAGAGTATGCCTTGTTCTTTGCTCTGGGGCCTGACTTTGACTCCTGTACTAAACACACTGCAGTCTGTTAAAGAAACACTATCACTTAATGCTTCAAGTCAGAAATAGATTTAAGTTTTGCCCCTTAGTTTGTTGACTACTAACATAAAAGGAACTCCTGGAGATCTGTAACTTTTAGATGCTTAGTGTTCTTTCTGTGCTTGTTTGTATCACTGTCTTGTATCTTGTTTCTTGTACTGTCACTTGCACAGTCATTGTGTGTTTCTGTGTGTGTGTGTGTGTGTGTGAGAGAGAGAGAGAGAGAGAGAGAGAGAGAGTTTCCTGGTGATCTTGAAATGGTATGTGCAGCTTGTAATTACAGCAGTAATATCGAGGTGACTTTGCCCTTCACCTTCTCTGCTGGCAGATAAGCATTCTGGGAAAGTGAGTCTCCTGTAATTTGGGTGATAAGGAAGATGAACAGTGGCTGCGGCCAACCATACTTCTGTAATGAGTTTCCGGGCTGAGTTATCATCCTGAAGAGTTTCTTTATTTCCTCCTAATTTTTTTGATGGTGCCGTTTTGTTTGTGGAAATGCAATTAATTAATTCATTTAGTCATTTGTTCATTTATTAATTTGTTTGTTTTGTACATCTATTTATCGATCATTTTTGTTTGTTTATTTATTTACTTACTTATTTACTTGTGATCGACCTTGTTTTGTTCAGTAGAATCACTCACAGTTGTTCTTGCTGGGCTGGTCCCTTTGTTCTTCTGTTCTTCTACAAAGCTTTTTCTTTCTGTCTGAACTCTAACATTGCCTTAGGGTAGAAAACTTATGGGCTGTGTACCTGAATACAGCAGCCCTCATTATTCCAAGTGCATGTGTGTATGTTTGTGTGTGTTTTTTGAAAGATGTATGAAATCCAGGATGGTTTGTTTCTGTTGGTGCATCGCAAGTGATTCTGCAATCTTCGCATCTCAGAGCGAGTATTGTGGCATGTTCAGTGAGTGAAAAGGACAGACAATAAGCTGGGGGAAAATATTTGGGTCAGGCAGCTCGCTCTGCTTTAGACAGTGCTTTGAGCAAATGTTGACCCTGCCACAGGCCACAGAAACTCTTTTTTCCTACTGAACATTGCAGTCAGATAGCGGAATTGCCCAGCATGTCATTTTAGGTGAATCTAAAATGATGGGCCCATATATTCATTCCATATTTTGTTTATTATTCATTGTTTGTTATAGTTATATAAGGACTAACATGACAGACTGGGGCGTTATATGAAAATGGTTAACACCCAGAATGATGTGGAGATACCCTGAGATAAACAACTGCTCACTCTCTCTTTCTCTCTCTCTCTCTCTATCTCTCTCTCTCTCTCTTTCTCTCTCTCAAAATTGCATCTTGTCATTTTACTGGGAAAACTGAAAACTCTTCTGTCCTGAAAACTTTCCCATGGTAGGAAACTCACAAAGCACTGTGCTCATTACGAAGCAGTGACCTCCACAACTTATTTAATAAATGCAAAATAAAATTCCCCCATCAGAAAGTCATCTTCACATCAACAACAATATGTTTTTAATTTTTAAACAACACCACTGCCCTTTACCCTTTACATTCTCTACTGGCAATTGAGCTGCTATCCATGTCAGGATGTTGTACAAAAATAGTTCAACGGTACTGTGGTATTCTCACTCACTCATTCACTCATTTGCTGAGCCGCATAATCCTAAGATACTACTAGGGTACCAGGGAGGATGGAGCCGATTTCAGATTCACACTTACACTCAGACCTAGGGGCATTTTGGAACAGACATTTGGCCTAATGTGCATGTCTTTTGACTCTGGGAGGAAACTGGTGTACACAGGGGAAACCCATGCAAGCATGGGGCGAACATGCAAACTCCTCATGGTAACTCTAAACCTGTAAAAACCCAGGACCTTCTTGATGTGAGATGGATGTGCTACCACTGTGATAGATTTGCATCCCATTCAAGGTTTGTCCCTGCCTCACACCTGGCATTGCTGAAATTGCCTCCAGATTCGCCTTGACCAACGAAAAAGCCGGTGAAAAAATTTAAAACTGATAATGAATGGCTAAATGACTGAATATATCTAACTTACAGTAAAAATCCAAATTTTAATATGGTTTTAGTGAGCCACTAAATAACAATTATTCTCCAACGGTGAGGTGGATATTGTTTAACAGTCCTTGAGACGGAAGTCAAGAAATCACTAAATTGGGATTTTTATGGTTTATTTTCACACTGTTTGGTGATTTAAGCATTTTGTGGTTGGATAATACACAATTATAGAATGAGGCAATGTACAATATGGAGAATTTTTTTAGAGAGTGTTATTCCTTTGAGATCTGAATAATTATCCAGATCATACAAAAGCTGAATTATATAACTTTTTTATGATTTATTCAAAATATTTTCCATTTTTTAGGAAATCGCTTGTGTGAGTTTGTGTGAGTCAGCTGGAAGTGTCACATGCTATTCACCACTAACACAGTCTCTGATTCATTCAAGACAAAATGTGGAACAAATACGGAATTAAAGTATTTGTTGTTAAGGACATATTGTTTTATTTTTTATTTTTTACAAGAATAAGACTTTTTCACCTAAAGCATCTTTAATGCAAACAGAATAAAGCAGTACAGATCATGGAATGGAATGGAACTAGGCTGCTCAAAGCACAATGCCCACCTGACCTGCCTAAAGTTGTGTTCATATAAACTATAGAAATCTAGTTTTAGTGTGCTTTTCCAGGTTATATATATATATATTAAGACTCTTAAAGAGAGGTAAAACAAAACCTGCTCCTGCGTACACTCAAGATCACCTGCATCCTTCATGATTTAAAAAAAGTAAAAAAAAAAAAAAAATTAAAATAAGCCCTTCGATGGCCTGGCAAGCTGTCCAGAGTATACTGTGCCCTTGCCCAGAGTCGGCTTATATGGGCGCCAGCCTCCCCCGTGACCACAATTACGATTATGTGGCTTAGAGAATGAATGAATATATGGATAAAAAAAACAAACCATAAAACACTTACTTAAGTGTGCCTTTTTGCTTCAGTTCCCTTGTAGTATATACTAAGGCAGTTATGCCCCTCGGGTTCAATGGATGTCGCTGAAATGAATAACTACTATTCAGTTACATCCACCTTCTGTGCATAATTATTAATGCTCAGATAACAAACCAATCAGACTGTATCATTCCTGTGTAGCATATACTAAAAAGAAAGTATTCACCAAGCTATCCAGGATCTCAGAAGGTTTCCCTCTAAAAGTGCAAAATAAATTAATATAGCCGCTGCAGTATGGTTTAGGAAAACCTGAAAGCCACCTTAGGAACAGTGATTGAATGGGTAATGTTCACACCACTCATTCCATTTAAAGTCTGAGAAAAAGTTGTGGAGCCCCTTATAAGAATTACTGCTGCTTTTACTGAACAAATATGTGCAGAACCCTCCTGTTTATATTGAATTCTGCTACTATGCTGATGCGACACTATTATTTTTAAATTACTTACAAAATGTACACTTTTTGTGCAGACAGTTAATCCCATTGTACACACAATTTATAAATTATTTGTTTGCACATATTAAGTTTCTTAAATGTATCTGTATTTAGGAGGCATTTTGATGTTGAGTCTAAATAATGGTTATTTAATCTATCTATTTATGTGTTTTAATAATTTAATAGTTTGAAATTTGAATTAGTTGATTAGTTACATGTTGAATTCTGATGAATACATAAGACTTGTGCTATTGGGTGCAAAAGAGTGGCATAAAAACAACAGGATTTTTTCTTTTATTTGCAGTTTTTTGTATGACAATAGACAAACAGTTGTGACAGGTCTCATTCTACTTGCATATTTAAATCTCAAACTTGGTTGGGGATTATGCAAATACATAAAAGTGTAGAAATGAAATAAAGTGTGGTAATCTAGCATAAAATATCCACAGCATAAAATTATTCAGAATTTTTCCTGGGTAAAGTTTTACATTCAGTATAAAAGTTGGATACCATGGAAGGTTTCAGGGCAAATGGAAAAATATGGTAATTCTGCAGAGACGCATAAACATAAACTGTTTTTTATGCTCACGCAGTTAAACATACTTATGCAAATTTGGCTCAATGTCTTTTTAATGTCAAGCCAAGTTAAACAATTGTAAAAATATGTAAACAAATCCATATGAGGTATAAATCTCAGAAACACAGTGTTTTCTAATCTCTGTTTTAGTAAATAACACAATCTGTAAGACAACACTCATCTCTGTTTTACACAACATAGCTGCATATAAGCTTGAAATTTCTTAAAAAGAATTTTAACATGCGAAAATATCTTGAATGTGTCTACTGTAGAATTTCTTATCATAAAATTAAAGTGTACTTAATATATCATCGTTATAATATTGTTATACATTATTAACCTAATTCAAAGTACTTCTGAATTTTTCTGTGTACTGTCCCACCCCATTAATCACCCCTATTCTCTCCCCTAACCCTGCGTACCCCAATTCCCTAACAGTCCATGTTCTGATAAGACTCAGTGCAAGAGTGCAAGTAGTGCTAACAGCAGGCAATCAAATGCCCCTCTAATCCGCTTAGGTCCCCCAGAGTGCCAGAATGGGCAGGACATCACCCTTCATATTACATAATAATGCTCCCTGTGCTTTTTTTTTTTTTACCTAAACTTAGAGTGACAGCATGTAAATTCACCTCTGATTCACCTTCCAGATTGTAATCTCTGCAGAGTTCAGGCTATGCAATGTTTTAGCTAAAATCCTGCTGCTTTCAGCCAGTAATCCCAACTGGCTGAATGAGCGATGTGCTGAACTATCAAAGTTGAAATTTAATCGGGGTGCTGAGATTAACATGCCGACAGCGGACCCTCCCAAATCTTTGTAATAAGAGTTAGCCATGGAAATAGCTGTAGAATGGCAAGAAGAGGCCACTTAGAGGTAAATGGCGCAGCTAGTAGAGCTGTCAGCGTGTGAGATGGGACCGGCTGAGATCGTGTCATGCACTCCATAATTAAAGAGGGAAGAGGAGATTGCATTGCCTCGCCTGGAGGGTGACAGACAGGAAAAAAGACAGAATGGGACAGACCAGTGATCTAAACCCAATGTCTGACAAGCGTGCACACACCCACTACACTCTTTCAATGCATAGCTTTCAATAAAAGATGGAAGAAATACACACCTGAAGTGTTTAACCCTTATGTTCTTTTCATTGCCTATAAGTTGATGTGACATTAAGGTGGACCGTGTCCAGCTAAAAATATCCATTATCTACACCGCTTATCCATCTGGGTCGAGGGGAAGCTGAAACCAATCCCAGCCTACTCTGGGAGAGAGGTGGGGCACACCCTGAAAAGCTTGCCAAACTAACACAGGGTTAACACAGAGATGAACAACTATTTACAATCAGATGTGGATGGGGAATTTAGTGTTGACCTAAACTGCTTGTTTGTGGAATGTAGGAGGAAACAATAGAACTTAAAGGAAACCCACAAAGGCACAACATGCAAACTCCACACAGGAAGCCCCAAGTTAGCCACGAGGTTCAAACTCAGAGCCTTCTTACTGTAGGGCGACAGCACTAACCATTGCACCATCTTGCATTTTTTACATTTACAAAATTTGGCAGATGCTTTTATCCAGAGCAACTTACAATTATTTTTAAACCACTGAGCAATTGAGGGTTAGTGGTGATAGTGGGGATTGAACTGCTGACCTTTGGATCAGTAACCCATCGCCTTAAACACTAAGCCACCACCTTATTTTAATATACACGCATTACTGTGCCACCCTTATGTTTCATGTATTGTAAACAAGTGTGATGCCATGAATGTCTGTTATAGTCACCCTGATGAGACTACTTTTTGCAGAAGTAATGTTAGAAATAACAAGGCAGTCACTGTGGACACATTTTTTCCCTGGACATTTAGTAGAATATGAGATGGATACTAGGACAGTCAGCACTGGTATGACTAGATGTGAGCTAACACCAGCATTGGCATTAGAACCAAATAACAAACTTCACACCTTGGACCCCACTTTAATAATTTAAGCACACAATCTGAAGTGCATGTCACAAGTGCATAGAGGGTATGTCCTTGACCTGCCTTTGATGACAGAAAGGATACAGAGTCAGGTTCATGGTTCAAAAGGACTTTACTTAATTACCTGTTTTCACCTGTGTTGGTTTGTTTGTTTGTCTGTTTGTGTGCAGCGTAACTCAAAAAGTTATCCAAAGGTTTTGATGATTGTTTTTTTCTAGAGTAGAGTGTGGTACAAGTAACAAACCATTAAATGTAGGAGTGCATGAAATCGTGTTGAAAAAAAGAAAATCTCCATCATTAACTTGGGGCAGAAAAATAAATAAATAAATAAATAATATCTCAGCCAAATCTTATCAGATTTATTTCTAAATCACATCAGAAATGTAGAGTACCAGATTGTTGGTGTAGAAAAGAGTTCAAAGGTCAAGGTCAAAAACCGACTTATATTATACTGATGTTTATCCATTCATTTATTTGCCGAACCATTTAATCCTTATTGTGTGTTTTTGTATGTGTTACAAAGTGTGCATGCACTGTGCATTCACCAATGTAAACATACTGCATATTGCTATCTTGAAAAGGAGCCCTTAAAATAACCGTGAAATACTGCACTATTGACTCCAGACCTGGTTTTTGTTGGTCAGACACAATAGTTTTTCACTATATAAACAGCAATGTACCTGAACGCCTTATTTTAAAGGTTCCCATTCATGAGTCAATAGCCTACAGTATATGTTTTGTCTCCCGTTATCAGGTAACCGTGGCTAAATACAAAGGTTTACTGACAAAATCTCTCCAACTCACATGCTTAGTATATCTTATTTCCCTGTTTTACATCTTGTTTTGGTTCTGTATGTTTGTCAATACAATACATGTGTGTTTGTTTACAAAAACAAGACCATGTAATTGGACTAGGCATTTTGCAGATGTAAGATAACTGGGCAGTGCAACACTGATTTGTAAAAAGTGGAAAAACTACAATTTTATTTATTGCAAATTCTTTGTAATGGAAGGGAAGTAAATATGTCATAAAAAGGCTTTATGTTGCCATTTAATACATCAGTACAGAAATTAGTGTATTTTCCAGTGAACACTTCTCCGCTACGTTGTGTCGTATTCTGATGCAGTGCATTTAGCTTTTGAAGGATAATAGCTTTTGAAGGACATATGTATAGAGATGGGATGTGCAGGGCAGGAAGGTGAAAATGAGTTGAAATGAGCACAATAATGTAAAATGTGGTTCTTTCTACACACATATCCGGTCCTCCTCTATGGCTCAATCAGAATGTTCCCATGACCCTGATTCAGATCTGTCAGGGTTGAGTCATCTTTGCTGTTGATTAGTTGGGAGTGGGACTTGTTCAAATGCATTTTTAATTGCAAAACAAATAACTTGTTGTAGGGATGAATGATGTATGATCTCATAGAGAAAGTATTAGAATGTTAATAAATTACTATGGTATAACCACTAACTCTTCTTTACTTTGAACATTGTTTTGATAGATTTAATTATATCTGCTTTATAGGTGTAGTGCATTTAATTACTGAGTAATGTGACTCTTTCAATATATTTAGTCATATATCTCTAAATATAATACTGTAACATATAGTATAATGAAATATAATTACAGTAACTTTAATTAATTATAGTAACTGTGCTTTTTAGGATCTCTTTCATACATCTGAGGATGATTGTATTTGGTGGCGTCAGCACAGGCTTAAGGAGTGGCTAAAAGAGAAGAGAGGAGAGAGCACTTGTTATATTGACCTTGAAAACCACAATAAATACAAATGAGACTTGTCCAAAACATCAACTCCATTCTTTGACCAGACATACCATTTGTCTTTAGCTTTTTTTGTTTGCTTACATAGAAATAAAGGGCAATCATTGTATGATATGATCTGCAGAGATTTTTTTTTACATATTTGATTTTGTTTTGCTGCCCCCAAACAACATACCATCTAAATACTATATGTCACTTATATGATATGTATCCAATGTAAGGAACAAAACATTAAAGGGAATGCTTTTAAAGGAAAATAATGGATGGTGTTATGTGACTTAATTATTCATTCATTTATATTCTGAAGCGCTTAATCCTACTAGGGTAGAGGTAAGGCTGGTGCCTATCTCAGCCTACTCTGGGAAAAGGCAGTCCAGGGAACTAGAGTACCAGGTGGAAGTGTTACACAAAAATTCCCTCGCTGAGCACAAGACCCGAACCCAGGACTTTTTTGCTTTGAGGCGCATGTGCTAATGTCACCATTATTATCATGGGTTTTTTTATGCTTTAAGATCCTTTGCTCAGGTGCACCAAACTAAGCTCTGGTGCATCCTGTTTGTTTTGATTGCCTTTAACTATCTCTGGAACATGACTGGAGTCCTTATATGGCAAAATCAACTGAGTAGCCACAATAAAAAACACATATACCTTTAATTTGATAAAGGTCCGACATCCACGATCAACAATTCACAGTCCAAATCAGACCAAAAACCAAACCATGCCACGTCCATGAAACTCTGTGTAGGCCTCTGCATTCACAGTGTGTCAAGAAATAGATCTGGGCACTTAAAACTTTTGGAGGTTCTCGGGAACACAGTGGACTCAATCTTCATGAAATGCTATGGAACAACCAGAATTCTTTATAGTACTGGTATACTTATTAACTGGGTTAAATTACTTTTATTTTTACTAATTAAGTTACTGGAATACCTAATAACTGGGTTAAGTTCATTAGTCAGATTGGTGACCAAAATCCAATAACTAATCCAACTGATCAACAGCAAAACTCTAACTGGAGCCACTTCTAAATAAAAGGCATATGTCTGGCACTTAGAGGATTCTAAGAGCATAATAGAATGACTGGTCTAATAAACTAAAATAAATAAATAAATCAGACCTGTGTCTGTCAAAACCAGGTGCTGCTCATCAACTGACTAATACCGTCCATATGGTGAAGCATGGTGGTGCCGGCACTGTGCGGTGGGGGTGCTTCTTAGTGTCAGGGAAGCTTGTCAGAGGCAAGAATAAATGCAGCCAAATACAGAGTGCTCACTGATCTAGAGTGCACACAGCCTCAGACTTGAGGCTAAGGTTCACCTTGACAAAAAACCCATAGCCTGCACCCAAGACAGCCATGGCTTAGAGACTTTCCTGTGGTGGTAACAAACCCCTGACTGGCACATATCACTGAAAGCTGAGATGCCAACTATGCATGTTCCAGCAGTGATGTGTTATAAAGTAATGTAACATTTGTTAGATACTGTTACAGTTATGTAGCAGCTGAGTATTTAAAGAATAATAAATTTCAGTGTAAATGCATTTGCTTTTCAGTTTGCCATTTGCCTAACTGTTGAATGAGTTTCTGTATGAAGTAGATTACTTGTGTGTCAGTTGTGTGTGTGTACAGAATCATGCAAAACATAATTCAATATGATGTGCTTCTTCTGAAATTAATATTATTTTTAACCATCACAGATGAGTATAGTGACTACTGTAACTGAAACATTCTCTACAGAGAATTCAAGTCCCTAAGCAGGTCTGAAAGTGCTAGATCATGAAAGATCTATGTATTCCTCATGTCATGTCATTTTCTTAACCGCTTAATCCTAATTAGGGTCGCGGGGAGGCTGGCGCCCATCTCAGCCTACTCC
>JAOUQZ010000039.1:20857703-20869140 GCA_028564935.1 Neosilurus hyrtlii
ACCACGAAACAGGCTTGTCGGGATAAAATTGTAGTACTGTTATTTTTTCCCACATACAATATATATATATATATATGGACTTGTTTTTCTCTTCACTCAGCCTAAAAGATGTAATTAGGGATGTGCTTTAGAAGTTTGTTTGTGCTATATTTGGTATAATGATAGTACTATTGTATTGCAGCTGCTGGATGGCATGGGAGCCTAGTCTCGGGGCTTTCTATGGACCTGTGGCATTCATTGTTTTGGTGACATGTGTCTACTTCCTGTGCACCTTTATCCAACTGCGTAAACACCCAGAGAGGAAATATGAGCTAAAGGTGCTGTCTGAGGAGCAGCAGAGACTTTCTGCTGCTGATGTGCCCCACTGCCACCATCAAGGTGAACCTGGTATGCCAGGAGGTGATGGAACCCGTTGCCATGCCGGCTGCCCAGGCTTGATCAACCCATCTTTACTTGCTAACGAGCACTCATTCAAGGCCCAGCTAAGGAGTGCTGCATTCACACTGTTTTTGTTCTTAGCCACATGGACATTTGGGGCTTTGGCTGTGTCTCAAGCTCATTTCTTGGACATGATATTCAGCTGTTTGTATGGAGCATTCTCGGTTACTCTGGGCCTTTTTGTGCTGATTCACCACTGCGCTAAACGTGATGATGTCTGGCATTGCTGGTGTGCCTGTTGCCCTGGTCACCAAGCTAATACATGCCAAGGGCATGGGCACACCCATGGGCGCCCTAAGGTCAACGTTAATGGGGATGTACACAGGATTGGGCATGGGCACGATCACTGCCACTTGGACTCGCCCTGCACAGGAAAATCCGTCCTTAGCCACACACACTCACATGGCCTATGTAAGCTAAGTAACCTGCAGGTACAGAACCATGTAACCTGCTTGACCCCTGTGAGCCCTGTGACTCCTTGTTGCCCAGCTCTTCACACAGAGAAGCTGCTGGAAGAGCGGCCTATTCACCTGCACAGCTGTCTGAAACCAGGCAGGACTAAAGGAAGGCAGCGGGCATCACCAGTGGGAGAGAGAGAGCTAGCTTTCCATCTTCCAGCCAATGCAGATGCAGGCAGTGGACACAGCTCACCAACCGACAGTCCACATAGCACCTGCCAACGCCAGGGTCACATCTGCCACCTAACTCAAGACGAGCATCAAGAGTGGCACCATGCATGCTCTCACCATGACACTCCAGTGTGCCATGCTGCACTTTGCCACCGGCACACATGCTGTACCAAGGCAGAGATCCTGCCTTCACCTCTGTGTCACACTGAAAGCAGGGAGCAGGGAAACCTTCTCTGCGGTTGTGGGAAGATAGCTGAGGATGATCTTGCGGTGTCATGTCATGGCCATGTTGAGATGCACCCTCGCAGACAGTCCTACCCACAGTGTGTACCCAACCAGAACGGGCTTTTGAAAGGAAGTGGACACGAGGGGCACGTGTACCCATCTGACAGCACAGGGAATATACGCACCGGACCCTGGAAGAATGAAACTACTGTGTAGTTCAAGGGCTCGAAGCGCATTCTGAGTTAATCACCTTCTCTAGGATTTAAAAACGAAGCAGACGTTCTAAAGATTCATGTCTGTTTTGGTTTTAATATTATCACAACCTTCCTTTTTAGTTTTATTTTTTCTTTTATTGTTTATTCTACAAAAACGTCACTCCAGAATGGATACACAGACCTGACTTTTTGGGAAAAAAGGAAGCATTGTTTGACATTTGCTGCCAGGTTGGGGTCATGTTCTGTATCAGGATTCTACCTTTTACCACAAATCTAATTTTATCACTATGGGAAAGAAACATTATTCGAGTGTTTGAATGTACTTTGTGTATGTCCTTCTGCAAATGCAATCAATTTAGTGTTTGGTGAAAAGAATTATTTCATAAGAAACCGGATTATACTCTAATGAAGTCTAAGTTATTAAATAAAATGTTATTGACAGTGGCCAAACTGTGCAAGAAAAGTAAAGTGAAAAGCACTTAGAATTTTTTTAAGTGTTCAAGTACAACATGAATACATCACCAGCAATTTTAATTCATCTGTGTTTTCATGTCACTTTAACAATTATGCTTTCTGTATACTGTGAACAACAGCTGAAACTTAGTACTAAACAAAACAAACAAAAAATAGTCCTAGTTCTGTCTGAGTTCTCTTCAGTCTCTATTGTGAAAAAAAAAGTGAGATTATTTGTTTTACTGCAAATCTGTATTGATTATACCATTTCTACAGTGAATTTCCGATCACTGGGCTGTGTGAACAACAATTCTATCGTGTTACTCTCTGGTGCTAGAAGACCAACTAACACAATTAAATAACCATGGTCCATTAAAAAGCTGGAGCATCCAAACTTACCACTGCTGAGAAAGAAAACAGAAAAATGTACTTATTTACACTGATCATAGAATTTATGAGGGACACCCTGACATAGTGTCATGTGGTAGTAAAGTGATAGATAAAATCATGCAGGTACGAATCAAAAACTGGTCATATCAAATCAGAATGAGATCTCAGAGACTTTGACCATAGTATTGTTACTGCTGGTAGACAGACTTATTTGAGTATTAAGGAAATGGCTGATTTGCTGGGCTTTTCATGCACAAAAGTATAAAGAGTTTACACAGAATGAAAATAGAAACACTCACTCATTTGTCGAAACACTTAATCCTGCACTTATCTTATCCAACACTGAATGAAAGAGGGGTAGACCCTGATCAGCTCGCCAGACCATCGCATGGCCAACACATGCAGCCATTCACACTCATACCAAGGAGCACTTTGTAACAGCCAGTTAGCCTAATGTCCATGTCTTTAGATTGTGGGAGGAAACTGGAGTATCCAGAGGAAACTTCATACAGAAACAGCAGAGCCCAGGACTCGGACCCAGGACCTTCCTGCTGTGACGCAGACATGCTAACCACTATGCCACCATCTAAACATCTAAACAAGTCTAAACATTTATTTAGACTTATGTCATTTTCTGAACCGCTTCATCTTTTATTTGGGTCGCAGAGAGGCTGGAACCCATCCCTGCCAACTCCGGCAAAAGGCTGGGTATACCCTGAACAGCTCACTTGCCACACACACTCCCCAACAACCATTCACACTCATATTTACACCAAGGGGTAATTTGGAATACCCAAACAGCATTTATTGCTCTAATAAATATCACTCTAGTTCTGCGGGTTAAAATATTTGTTGATGAGAGAACAGTGGATTGTGACAGTGGAGCGGGAGAGCTTTTTTTCCTATTGTAGTTGATCTATCTCAAGTTTCAGTGTGTTGTATGTCAGTACTTTTCTGCCCCAGGAATTTCTGAGTTTACAACTACAGCTAACTGGATGTGATTTTATTTTTTGAACCATTCTATGTAAACTCTAGAAAATCCCAGCAATTTTTAAAACATTCAACCCAGCTGTAGTAATAACCATGCTGTGTTAACAGTCACTGAGATGTTTATACAATTTTATGAATGAAAATGGCTCAAAAGGCCACCTATTGGCTAAGCTTAACTTGAAACTTGCAAGGCCAAGACCTTGAAACTTGCAAGCTGGCATTTAATGCATCTCTGTCATGAAATTTTTCTAACAAAAAGGAAAGCAGGAAAGATAGGAATTTAACAACCTCTAATCAGAAGTAGTCCTTCCACCTTTCCCAGCCTATGGCCTTGAGTAGGAGTCTGTGAAACCATTCTCATGTTTCTAACTGTTTAGTGCAAAGTGTGAAGTTTAGGGTTTGACTTGTATCTGTATGATTTTATGTACTGTGCTGCCGCCATGTGATTCTCTGACTGAATAATTGAACGAATTAGCAGGTTTACAGATGTCCCGAATAAAGTAGTCAGCAAGTATGTAGATAATAAGCTATTACACAATTAATTAAAACAGATTATCCTTCAGTTTTTAAAAAAAATATATAACTTATTTTCTGGCCATTTTAGACTGCCATGCAGTATGCCAGTGTCAGTGGTGCTTAGTGTGCTCACACACTAAATTCGCTTAACATATCACATGGAAATAAGATCTCAATTTCAAAATCAGAACATGATTTTTGGTATGATCTTTATTTCTTAACAATATGAAAAAGTGTAATATTTGGCCTGGGTGGTGACTTCTAGCAAAGCTTTCCATCAGTCATTTCTTCTATTATTTCCTAGTAATCATTTACCCCTGTACACTAAGCACCAGTAGTTCAAACATTGGACCTACTCACAAAACAAAATAAGGATTAAATAAGTATGGCATTTTCAATAAGTGAGGTATCCCTGTTATTTTTTTAGCTCCATTTTGGCTATTGCTCAGTATCTGAGTTTTTGGGATGTTATTGATTAGGGTTGTTTAAATGAAAGTAAATTTAAATGTCACAGAAGGTTTGTGAATGTAGAAACACACTGATACGAGAGAGAAGGTTGTTGTGGAATGAAGTGACAATAATGTGTTTGTGAAAACACTCCTCACTATTTTCCACTGTGTTAAATTTAAGGTCAAGCAAGTTTGAACACTTGTTTAACTTAATTTGCCTTTTTATATAGAAGATCAGAAACAAAAAGACAATCCAATATAAATTTCTCAATTTGCCCAGATGGTTCAAAGGCAAAAATTGCTCACAGCAGGAGTCTAACTACTCCTCTCGAGGAAAATGGGGTTTTAGACTCAGGAAATTATCAGCAACGTTAAAGGGAAGGTTCGGTCTAAGCTACTTCATTCGATTTTTCATGTCTTAGCATTTCATTCTTTTAAAATGCTCTCTTGATCAGTCTATGTTTTAGAAACTACTCCTTCCCTTTATCTTTTAACAGAAAAATGGTTCAACAAGGAACCAGCTTGGTGTAATGTATGCATCAGTCGTGTGCAATGCAAGTTGTTCACATCACATTGACTAAAAAAGTGAATATAGTTTTCCCCATTCTGTGGAAATCTGGATCCCAAATCTGTTGTCTCCTGTTTGTTCTACTGCACCTTTGTATTTTCTCATCTCCTAAATAAAATAGGATTAACAATATGTTATAGCTGTGGCCATCTTTAGTAACCTTCCTCCCATTCATTTCAGACTGCTTCTAACATTAGTAATGGAACATTAGTAATAGATGGATGTCTGAATGGCATCCATGTCATTTTCCCATCAGTGTGTCAGAGTGAAATAGAGGGAATCTGGCATTAAAAAGACTCACTAAGCTGTCTTTTCCTAAATCCCAATTACTGGGTTGAGCTTTACTCCACAGAAACTAGCTGACCTGCTGCCTATGTGCGCCTGTGTTGAACTATCTGTGCCATTTTGGAGCATATTGCTAAGGCTACTGGAGGTGTACGTATATGCACAAGCATGTGTGTATTTGAGGTTATGTGTGTGTGTTTTAGAATATGCCAGTGATACTAAGCAAAGCAGACAACCTCCATCACCTTCTTTTCTACCTTCCCCATGGACTTCAATAAATGTATTTTTTCACCATTGGATCCATGTGACCAATTTGCTTTGTGTGCCAAGGATATGTGGATATGAGTGTGTGGACATATTTCATTGTGTGTTACACCGAAATTATGACCTGCCTCCCACAAAAGTTATAGATGTCTTTAATCTACCCATGAGGCTTACAGTCTGCAAATGCTATTTGCACCAAGGGTGTCAGTAGCCAACAGAGCTATTTCTACCTGGGGTGAGTAGCCAATGTAGGCATTTACCCACAGGTGTATAAAGCATCACCCACAGGCAAGACAAGCACACAGGTATCCATAGCCAACAATGCTATTTGCGCCCAAATGCTAATCCTAACCAGTTGTAATTAGCCAAATGGTTAATTTGGGGTTAAATAGCCAAATAGCTCCCATATGGCTATTCTCACCCAGGTGCAGCTTATAGCATGAATGACTGAAAAATTTATTTAAATTCCAAACTGTACAATCAGATCCCAACAGCTTCCATGAACCAAACTCTCATCTCATACCAAATGAATTAGTACAGTCATTTTTGACAAACAAAGCACAATGATAACTTTAACTCTCATAGACAGACTGTATATCACTTCTCTGTGTTTCTGAAGCAGTGAGCTGTGTAATTACCTCATATTTATTTAAACCAGCTAAACAGACTGAGTACTCTGCATATGTAAGTTGAAATAATCTTATCTACTAAAAACACTGGAACACAAAGAAAAGGAACAGTCAGTGCATACTGCATATAAGAGCTGATATACGAATGCATGAAGAGTGGACCACTAGCCAAACACCATCTGCTCAACAATTTGTGTACTGCTTCAATTGAGCTATAGCTAGTACTACAAATTGCACCTGTATTGTAGGTGTACCTAATAAAGTGGCCCATGATTGTAGCTACAGTGTAGGTGTCTTTCAAATCTAGCCTCAGTATATACTAATGTGTATTAGCCTCGATAGGTGAGAGACAGAGAGAGAGAGAGAGAGAGAGAGAATCTTCTGTTTACACTCCAAAAATCACATTTTAGCAAGTGAGGATATTTTAAATATGGAAAATGTCTAATATTTCTCATTATGAGATATTCATAATCCATTACAGCTATTTCTACACACATTCATTTCATACTTGAAGTTGTCCTATTCTTCAGTGTATTGCTTTCTAGAAATAGATGCTTGGGAATCTAGGAAAAAATATAAAATAATACAGTCATTTTTTAATTCTTTTCATTTGGAGCCCTTTTAGACAAGGTGGTAGTGTATAATCTTCACTGCACACTACTGTGTGTGTGTATATATATATATATATATGAAAAGTCTAAAGAAACAGACATAAGGACGTATTATCTGGCTAACTATATATACACTTTATTGGGAGTCTTTGAGTCTTTGCTCTCACTACGCCTAAATTCACCATGACATTTATTCCACAAAATGTTGAAAACCTTAATTTTAAGATTTTGTCCACTGAAATGATTGCACTTTTTCCCCTTGCTGCGAATCTTCCAGTTCCTGTTCCACCACATCCCAAAGGTATTCAACAGGATTCTGACCTGATGACTGGGGAGTCTAATAAAGAACAGTGAACTCAATGTCATGTTCATGAAACTAATATCAGATGACTTTTACTTTGTGACACGGTGCATTATCATGCTGAAAGTAGACATTAGAAGACATGTGAATTGTAGCCAGGAATTGATGTGACAATAATATAACATTTAAGTAACTGAAAGTTTATCAAGAAAAACTTCCCACACTACTACATCACCTCCATCAGCATGGAATGTCTGGCATCAACGATTGTGCCATGACCAAATTCCCTGAGATCACTTTTTTCCCCTATTCTGATGTTTGATGGAACATTCCCCGAAGCTGCTGGCCTGTACCTGTATGATTTTTTTATGCACTGCACTGCTGCCACACAATTGTCTGGTTAGATAACTGCATGAATGAATACAGGTGCTCCTAATAAAGTGCTCGGTGAGTGCATAAATCATAGCAGGGGGTGCGATCTTATGTTCAAACAGGGAATCATTAACTTTCACTAACTGTTTTAAAAACAAATTGTAATAATATTCAAACTAAACTGAATCTGGCTCTCAGTATTTACACAGCCTCTTACATAACCAGTCAGGTTACTTAAATCTACTTTGCATTCAGAGCAGATGATGTTGCATTATGTATAAAGGCAGAATGTAATTGACAGACACTGATGTTTTCACATTATGACATGTGGGTAAGGGACATTAATTTATCCTAGAACCAACCAGGTGTTCAGAAAGGGCTGCGCAAATGGTGCTTTTGCTGTGATTAGCATTATAATTATAGCCTTAACATGAGGCAGGTGAAAAGGAACAATAAGCATAATTGTGTGTGTTGAATATGAACGTTAAAATGTACAGTGTGATCTGACCACATTGCAAAGAAATGTGGAGGATGAAGGCAGGGAAAATTATCAGGCCATTCATGCACATTTAGCAGGCGACAGACATTGAACATGAAGCAGAACTAGATAAGACATTTTCTACTAACATTTTGTACTTAGAGTACTTAAAGTAATGCAACCTTTCACCAGAAAGAGCCTTTTTAATTAGCAATCATTTTTCTCAGCAGCATGTATGGCAAATGTATTTTCACACATAAATGAAATTGAAAATAAACTCAAGTAAAATGTGTCTTTCAAAATTGTTATTTTACTCTGCGCTCTGGCTCCAAAAACTCTAGCAATGCAGTTGACCGATTCTGGTTTGTACGTATATATAAGACTGCACACTTTTCATATCATTTCCAAACCGCTTTCCAAATCCTTTATTTGGGTCGCAGGGAGGCTGAAGCCTATGTCAGCCGACTCTGGGCGAACTCGGGTACACCCTGGACAGCTCTTCAGTCCATTGCAGGGCCAACACACATACACACACACACACAAAACACCTTGAGGCAATCTGGAAAATCCAATTACCATAATGTGCATGTCTGTGAACTGTGGGAGGAAACTGGACTACCAGGATGAAACCCATGCAAGCACAGAGAGGAACATGCAAACACCACACAGAAAAGCCCTTGCCAGGCACGGGACCTTCTTGCTGTGAGGCAGTAGTTCCAGAAACTATGACACCATGCAAGCTTTTGCAAACTTGTTAAAATCCCTTGCAAATCCCTTGATGAAAAAATCAAAAAGCTTTTGACATTAAAGCTGCTTAACATCTAAAATATAGTTAAAGAGAGTTGTTAACAAGAGAGTAATAACAAAGAACAATTGGAAATTTTCCAGGAAAAGGGGAACTATTCTGGAAAAAAAATAATGTTATAAATGAATGTGATAAAATATAATTTTACTAGAGTTGACTGTACGGTTACCATGTGGAATAAACAGTCTATAGTACTACAGATATGAGGTTTAAATATTCATATATTTTTTTATATTATCTACTATTTTTCTGTTTTCTGTCTTCTTGAAAGTTCATGAGTTTTCTTTTTGTTTCTTTTTTTTTCCACTTGCTGATCCATCACATCTAATCATGTATTATAACATAATCCAATCCATTAGCAGTTTAGACCTAGAAAGCAAGCCACCTTTACTTGGGCTCTTGTCCCTGTCATACTTAGATTATATATCAACATACTGTATTTATACTGGGCGGCATGATGGCGTAGGGCTTAGCACGTCCGCCTCACAGCAAGAAGGTCCTGGGTTCGATTCCCAGCTTGAAAGATCAAATACTATGTCTGTTTATTTCACTGGTGTATTTATAGTTAAAGATGGTTCCATGATACTGCAATATCCATTTTTATGTTTTGGGATGGTGCTGCCACCAAGTGGCAACATTCTACACCCTCTGTGCTTGCGTTTGAGTAACAATAAGTAAAATGTAGTGCATTAAGGAAATACAATATTATTTTCATTGCTGTTATGCAGGATATCATGAAGATGATGTAGCTGATGTGTCACTCCAAAGGCACTTTAAAATTTGCATTCCACGTCTACACAACCGGTGTGACCCACATTTGCTGTGCTCAAGGACACACTGTTGCAGGATGTTATTGGCTCAGATCAACCACATGATTTTAGGACTTATGACCAAATTATTTGACCTACTTGACCTTTTCCAAGATGAAATATTTTCCTGTATTTAAGCCAATAAATTCCAAGCGGCAATGGCAGGTGCTAGAGCACTGAATAACGACTCCATAAACAGTGTTTGTTTTCATCTGTGTGATCATTTAAACATACTATGATTAACTGCGAGCAAAGTGAAGCCATGTCGACCAAAATAATCTGGCACTTCTTAGTAAACCAAATTAATTCAGTGCTCGTCCTTGTTAATGTTCTACATGGCTGATGTTCTACAAGGCTACAAGGTCATCTGAAATGAACATGACACCTCGACTTGTTTACTCAAAGCCAGAATGTCACATTGTTGCCTTGTTAATGTCTGACTTAATTTTATTGTCTGAATTCTGTTAAAGATTAGCTGTCTTGGAGCAGTGGTGTATTGCTTAGCACTTTCACCTCACAGCAAGAAGGCTGTGGGTTCCAGCCCCATGGTCAGCAGGGGCGTATCTGTGTGAAGTTTGCATGTTACATGCATATTAGGCTAACTGGATATGCTCGACTGCCCCTATGTGTGAATGAGAGTGTGAATGGTTTTGTGTCTGTGTGTTGGGCCTGCGATGGTCTGGCCAGCTGTTCAAGGTGTTCCCTGTCTTTATCCAGAGTTGGCTGGGATGGGCTCCAGTCTCCCGGCGATCCTAAGAAAGCATAAAGCAATTAAATGAATGAAGTAACTGTCGGCCATAATGTATTGCTCACACATGGAACGTTTCTCTGGGCTTACATATACTACAGTTAAATTGTTTTTGTTTTTTGTTTTTTCAAATTAATTCCTAACCCATGGATTTAACTTCAATTTACCTTGCAAACAGGCCCTTTCATTTCATAATACTAACTGAATACATTTTCTTTAATTTTTTTCTGGACCAATATATTCTTCATTACAGAGTAAGAGAGGAGAGAATGCGAAGATGGGGTATACCCTAAACAGCTTAGCCAGACCACTGAGGGGCCAACACACACACAACCATTCACACTCACACATATGGTCAATCGCGAAGTGTTTGGACATCAGAGGAAACTCAAACCCAGGACCTTGCTGTTGTGAAGCAGATGTGCTAACCACTGTAACTGTAACATGCAGGGGTTGTAGGGAAATTTTTACATTCCTTTTTAAAATACTTTTACCATGTAAAGCTGCTTTACGACAGTATCAGTTGTAAAAAGCGGTATACAAACAAAACTGAATTGAATTGAATTAACCGTGCCACCCTTCTATTTGTCTACTTTTCCGTAATATACTTGTATGTCACACAAAGCAGTTAAAAGTCACTTGCCTAACTCTGGTACCAGTGTTTGTATCCCCGCCCTATGGTGCTTGATATCCGGCAACCTGATTCTCCAATGAGCATCCCAGCCCTTCATCACCAACCTCTGTGGGACCCTGTACTGGTGGGAGAGCTGTTTAGGATGGGGAAATTTCAAAGCCTGATAGAAGCCTGCATGTATAACTCTCCTGTCTTCAGGCTCATGCTAAGTTAAGGGAACTTCCATGGCTGTTGGAATACAAAACCTGTTTGCAGTGACCTATATATGTCACATGGCCAATTTATTTTGGTATGATGAATCATGATTCTGAAAACTGTACTCTCTTCAGGGACTCACTGTTGGCAGGGTCAAAGAGTGTCCCTCGCCTCACAATACAGCTTGTGCTGGGCGGATTTAAACATTTAGCAAAAGTGTGCCAAATACACTTGGTTCCATTCATAAAGAAGGCTGGGGAAAGCAGAACCACATCCTGGCCTTGGTATTCCACTGCTCAGAGTATGGTGATATTTAATTCTCTAACAGAGCAAGTGAACACATTTTAAGTGCATGCCACACACACACACACGCACACACACACACACACACACACACACACACACACACACACACACACACACACACACACAC
>JAOUQZ010000039.1:20927509-20941263 GCA_028564935.1 Neosilurus hyrtlii
TGTGTGTGTGTGTGTGTGTGTGTGTGTGTGTGTGTGTGTGTGTGTGTGTGTGTGTGTGTGTGTGTGCGTGTGTGGCCACCCTCTTCCCGAGGTGAGGAAACAGGCGCTCCTGGAGGTCGATGCTTCTCTGTAGTCGCCACTTCAAAGCGCTTCAGATAAACACACTTAATTGGGAGGCGAAGAGCTCCAACCTCTTTAAGCACAGATCTGAGATAAAGGAAGCAACCAACACGCTGTTATCATCCTCACTAGAGCTAAACGATCCCTTTAGGAGCACGGTGTTAGCCGGCGGCGGCTTGAGCGCTCAAAGGGATTAAAGTACTCTTGGAGAGTCAATACATACAGTGAGATAGGTATAACCTGATGAGTGGGATTAACATTGCAGTCACATTGTCTGTGTGCCATTGCATTTCACCTTCCAGCTCTTACTAATACTGTATGCCTTACTGTTTAATCAAATGAAACGCTTAATTATAAATATAAATAAACTTACACTAAGAGTATGGAAATCTGCGTGTATCCTTGCATCCTGACACAATTATGAAGCATGATCAGCACAGGTTTCTGGATCGCTTTAGGATTTGTCTGCGTTGCTAGGATTTGAGGACTGTATTGTCTGGGAAGTTTGCATGTGAAATGCAGCTCCATCAGTTCTTACTGTGCTGCTACTGTAATCCGTTTGATGTTCTCTGTCCAAACGGCGGCGGCGCCAGCGGCTCTCCAGGGGAGCAGAGACATGTTACTGCAAAGCCATTTGAACTCTATTGTCATTTCCATTGTCTCCGTCACAAAAGGAAGGTGTGCTCAGGAAAACGAGAAATTCAATACAGAGAATGTCTGTGACTAGCATTAGATATACAACTGTCATTTACATGAATTCTTTGTACTGACACTTTCATTCAAGGTGGCTTACAGTTGAGAAAGAAATATCCTGGTATAGACAATATCAGTGACATATCAAAATAAAAAGATCCATGATTGGTTCTTTGATAAACCTGAGATATGACAGAACTGCCCTTTAGCAGGATTTCATAAAGTGAGCCTACACGTGATCTGCAATATAAAAGAGAGACATTTCAAAGAATTTCACAACATGTGCATCTTTTAACAACTTCAACAACGGCGTCTTCATCACCAACTGCATTTGCAACTTAAATAAAAAATCTCAACCCACTTCTCTTTAAAATAAAATATAGCCTCATTAAAACACTTCAAAATGATTTGTTTAGCAAATACCCAAGCCTAGCATACATATATATATATATATATATATATATATATACATATGTAAATACATATATATATATAAATGCATATATATATATATATTATCACTCATGCAACTGGTCTGTTTATACGTTGTATTCATATTTATGCATGCTTATATTGAAAAATAACACTGTTAATTGGAAATCTACTCCTATGGGTTATATCACTTATTCTCTGCCAGATGTTGCACTAGTGTAAAGGACAAGCAGACAGCTGATGTCTCCAGTGATGTTCTCACAGACTCAGTGGCGCCAGGTTTTCACACAATCACAGGATATGTAAAGACTTCAATAACGACCCATTAGCCCTAATGATTGTGAATCGAGCAGACGTTAACACACATACATGCATATGCTAATCGAAACTGGTGTCAGGGGGCGTATATATACACCGAGGTTTCCCTCGAGGCTGTCACAACACTTTTGGGACTTTCACTGGATACATTTGGAGCGTTCTATTTGAAACATGGTGAAGAACTTTTCCGTGGACTGGCTTGCCCAGAGCTATCATGACTCCAAAAAGGATCCGGAACCAGTAGAGGCTTCTCAGGTTCCTGTTAGACGACATGTGCCTTGTGTGGTCCAGCCACGGCCTCCAACTTCATACGACAAGGTTTACATTCAGCCCAAACTGAAATGTAGCCGGACTGAGGAGAACACAAGCGCGGAAAAACACAGAGAGAAGGAAAGCATTGTGTTTACGCACTCGGCTCAGAGAACCTGCATCTCTCCCAGTTGTAAGTATCTCCACAATCTTCTGTACTTCTTTACACAGTATAATCCCTTGTGCTGAATTAACACTCATATTCCTTTGAATTCTATTGTAGGGTGTTAATTTCACACTGTGTATTTGTATTTGATTGTCCAACTTGCTGTTAACTGATTTTGAGGTGCAAAATAATAACTAGATGTGTTTCTGTTTTATTTAGCTTCAGTGAACAGTGGTTACTCTTCTGGTTATGAGAGTGAGGCCGCTGGGTCCGAGTGTCCTTCCACTGAAGATGGTAGTGAGGGAGAAAGAGATGGAGGCGTCCAGCGCAGAATCAGAACCAAATTCTCTCAAGAACAAATTGAACAGTTGGAGAAAATCTTCAGCAAACACAAATACCTGGATGCAAGTGAAAGAGTTAAAACTGCACAAAGACTCAACCTATCCGAAACTCAGGTAAGACGCAGATCTTCAGGTCATCTGATCACTTAGTCGCTATTTTGTTCCTCTGATCCCTGGGCAGTGACATGTTCTTGTCTCTAAAACCACATTTTTTACCTTCTGATGCAGGTCCGGACTTGGTTTCAGAACCGCAGGATGAAACTGAAGCGTGAGGTTCAGGAGTTGAGGGCCGAATACACACTCCCCGCTTTGCCCCACGTCCTCTTTCCAGCGGTTCCTTCACCTCCTTTCCACTATGGTGGACAGCGCGTGACTTTCCCCGCAACTTCTCGCGTGCCAAACCCGCATGTGATCCCAGTCATCCCTGTTCATCATCACCAGACCATCCCGCAACAGCAGATCCTTCCTCAACACAACCATCACATGATTTCCATGCAACATTACTACTAGACACAAAATGCCTTGGGGAATAAGTGGACACTTGCCTTTTTCGAGCTGTTGATGTGCAATATACATGATGTACAGTGTTGTATAGAGAATTTAAAAAAATGTATAGAGTTCTATGGACAGTTTATTTATTGAGAATTAAATATAATTTCAAATTAATGATTTCTATAGCACATGGTCTCATTTGTTGCACCAATCACAATAACACTATTAAGTACGAGTAATGTGAACAATATATAATGTGTCTCTCAGAAAAAAAAGCCCTAGTATGCAAGTACTGATCCTTAAGAGAACATTACATTTTAAGTGTACGTTTTGCAACTTAAAAACAGTATGATCATCTCTCAAACGCAGTTAATTGTTCCAGCTTAATTCAAGCATGTAGGTTGAACCCCACAGCCTTTCAGTCCCTCTGATGAATGCTGAAGGTTAAAAGTATCACAACGGAGGCATATATTGTTATTTAATTTAATGCACAACGCTTATAAAGTGCTCAGGCTAAATGTTGCTATATAAATTGGGAAATCAGTCATATCGGTCGCAGACGCTTATCAGCTGCTATCATTCTCCTTTGAGTTGATTATATTGCTTCTGGGTTTTGGGGCCTAGAGAGGCTTTGTGATAAGTGATAAGCACTTATCAAGCACTTCAAAAAAGCACGACACTTGATTAGAAACCCATACCCTGATGCACCATTTAGTCTAAGTTTTCACTTGGTGTGATTATGAAATACGTTAAAAGAAAAACTACTACTACATGTGTACTGTTTATGATTGTTGTATAATCTACATATCCGTTTATTATATTGTCTGTCTCTGAATTTAGGGCAATGTTTATTTATAGATATTGAAATGGTTGCGAAGTGGTTCAGATAACTTGCAAACATGTCATTATGAGGCTAACCTGTACATAAAACATAAAATAGCTCAAGTGTACATGACTTAAAGTACAAAAAGTGCACAAAGGAGGGTGATTATTGAGGCCAAAATGGTGACACAGCCAATAATATAAACAAGGGATAAATAACTAACGTGCGTCTGTAACTCTACCATCACAAATACCGCATCGCTTTCCTTTATACTAGCAGGATATGACAAGATATTACTGCATTGAAAGAGATTTCACATTTTGAGCATTGTCTTTTTATTCACAATTCATACCAATATGTTTGTTTAAAACATTCACTGGGAGCAGACGTGTATGAGTGTCGTGTCCAGTCTTTAGATGCGGCTCTGTGTGTGTGTGTGTGTGTGTGTGTGTGTGTGTGTGTGTGTGTGTTTAAGAGAGAGAGAGAGAGAGAGAGAGAGAGAGAGAGAGAGAGAGAGAGAGAGAGAGAATCCGCGCTGATCCCACACTGCGCTTTCATATGCAGCTCACCTAATTCTGTTTGTCTCCGCTGCCGCACTTCAAAAGCGACCTAACGAGTAGATCATGGCCCACAATTAGTCCTAATTAAGCCGACCATTGATGAGTTTACACTCTCCACAAAACCCTAAGGGACTGGCTCCATGAAGTCTGGAGACTGTGTGCTATTCAAAGCCCGATCCTTTAGATATTTGATTACCATTCAGTATTTGATCAATCACTAATGTAATTACATGGATAAAAAATGGTGGATACGGCATTTTTTGCGATAAAAGAGGTATCAAACTGACCTACCTATAGGATGATCAAAATCACAAAATGTTCATGTATTCTATAAAGCGAGAAGCCAAAATTATATTGACAATAAACACAATGTGTTGATTTGAATCAACATAGCTTCAACAATGCACAAGATGTACAAGGCCCACCAATCAGCGCATGAGTATCAGTGGTACATCTAACCATTCCATAGTCTCACAAAAAATATCCCTACATGTACCGAGTGAATGAAATCTATGTTCAGACGTTTCCACATTTCAGAGTGATCAGTCAAGTAGCAGACCTGGGAAATTGGTGGAACAGTGACGTTTTAAGGCTCCAAGCCTAATTCAGATTCTTCTGTCAGTACAGACATCAAGCGCCACTCTCTCACCTTTCCTTTGCTCTAGTGTTTCACTATCAAGTCGCTTGGCGACTGAACAATACGGCTAGCCAGAGACAGATAGCTGAGCTTTTCTGTAATATATTATGCAAATTATGCATTACTAGAATGTAAAACCATGCATAGGCACAATAATAACACATTACACAAACATATGCTTGTGCATATGCCTACAAATATGCATGCATATAAAAATATATGATAACACTTTTAATGGTAACAATCATTAAAGAAGATCTCTCACCCCCCCCCTCCAGCTGAACATATTCCTTCATCCATATAGTTTACACACTCAGAAATAATGATACCACGTTTTCTTATTTACTAGAGAGGTACCACACAAAGTAACCTTTTAATATGCGTGTTTCAATTTTAAAATAATTTAAACTACATAACCGATTTTAAGGACTACTGAATAAACCTTGCTATAAAATCTAATAAAAGTTAGATTACATGAAGTTTCCTATAACTAGGCCTTAACTGGCCAGAGTTTACACCATTCTGGATTTGTGTAGTCATTTCCCCGCTTTGGTTTCTTATTTATATTTTTCCAAATATTAAATTAAAATCACCAGACATTAATTATTTTATGTTAGATGCCATTACAAAGATCCAGACATAACAATCCAGTCATAATTAACTGAGGAAGCTGCACACGTGCAGTATGATAATCATAAGCGTAACTTTATGTAATTTCATTTACTTTTGAATTTTACTTAATCTTTGGGCTAGAATGCATGTGAAGAAACAAGATAAAGTAAAAATCGTTATATATTACTTTAGTGCCTTTAAACATCAGAACATCTTCTGAAGAACTGGCTTATTTCTTCGATTGAGTTTTCTTTCCTAAGTGATTATATCAGTTTGCTCTCAGCAATGCTGATTATTCTCTGTTCTAAATCTTCAGTGTTCTGGGATCACATGGGCCAACAGTTGATAACTGCTTAAGTACTCAGACACAGTGGCGCCTGGATATAACAAGTGTACCTGACGTGCGAAAAACAGTAATTGCGACATCTATTAACTTCCATTACAACGCCCATCAAACACTTATCGTTCCGTCGAGATCCCCTTGCTTATGCAAATTCTGATGTAGCACCCCTACATATAGACCTTGTCCTGGCCACTGCTGCTGATCAAATACAATCATTTTTACCCCACTGGCATTCAAGAGAAGCAACAACATGTCGAAGAACTTTTCGGTGGCATGGCTGTCACAAAGCTCTCAACCCGACCGGAGCACCGATTTCAACGCAGCTCTGGAGTATGGCCCGGCATCGCCCGCGCTCCAAACCGAACACCCTTCTCAAAAAGGGGGTCTGCTTTCTGATGACAATGTCAAGGATTTCAGCAAGATTCCATCCTCACCAACCAGTAAGCATTGTAATAGTTACACTAAAGTCAGTAGTCATCCATGTGTTTCGTTTTAGGGTTTTATCATTAACGTTTTTCCCCCCTTTTTCAGATAGCTGTGGTTACACTTCTGGTTCCGAGAGTGAGGTCGGTGATGACAGCGAGGTGGAATCGGGACCAAATCGTCGAGTCAGAACAAAATTCACATCATATCAGATCGCACGACTGGAGAAAACCTTTCACAAGAATAAATACCTCGGTGCAAGCCAAAGAAAGAAAATAGCTGAAAAACTGCATCTTTCTGAAACCCAGGTGAAGCCTAGTTGCATCCAGATGTCAGCTTTTTGTGAAGTGCATGTAACTTTTTAACATTATCGTAACCATTATCTTTGGAGGACGGGGGTGGGGGTGCTTTAGCTAGTCTTACAGATGTGATGAGAATGATTCACTATTCAAATAACATATGGGCAGTTGCTATCTTATGGTAGTGCCTCTCATTTATGTAGTAGATTCTGCAACAAATACAAAACATATGGTAGGCGCTCTTGAAAAGGTAGCCAGCATTTGTTTAGATCATTTGTTTAAAAATTCTGATATTAATTCTGACATGTTATTAATTCTCTTTCACTTTCTTTAAATGTAGGTGAAAACGTGGTTTCAGAACAGAAGGATGAAACTGAAGCGTGAGACACAGGACGCCCGGGTGGAATTTTACACCCCTGCATTGCTCGCGCCTCTGGTTTTGCCACCTCCTCCATTTCAGCACCACGCACTGGCTGGACAGCGCCTCGCGTTCCCGCCCTACATACCGCAAGTCAACCGCACAGTGTCTCTGCAACAGCACACACCAAGCTTAACCATGATTTACCCGTCATTCCTCTCCTCCTGTTACTACTGACCGAACACTCATTTAAACCGACTTCAGTCCTCTGACATTGTGAACATTTTTTTCTCTTATAGCTACAGTGTAGCTTTGACATTGTATTAAAATATAATGTTATTCGACTTTCTATTATGTGTTTATGTGAAATATGAGCTAATCATTTACAGTGTAGATATCAACAATTTAAATCGTCCCAGTGTCTGGGTCCTTAAAGACAATCATATGTAAAATATAAGCACTGTAGCATACTGTATATGTAAATAAATAAAATGCTTCTTTATGTGAAAATTAAAAGTCATGAATTTAATCATCATCATCATGTTTTTACACATTTTACATGAAAGGCCTTGAAACAAATCCTGAATAACATTAATATTTATGTGAATGTCAATAGATAAGAGCCATGCAAGGTCATGAAGAAGCAAGGCCTATAGAATGTTGGCACACAAGATGATTATGATTAATAAACTTGTATTATAATTGGTAATGATTATGATTGATAAACTTATGTAGTTGAACTGTTAAATGATTAAATGATGATTAATGTTAAACAAGACGATGTGTAATAAAGTGCATGGGCCTTCCGCTGAGGCTCAGGCCTTCGCTGAAGCCTCAGAAGCGTGAAGGGAAAAAAGCCCAAGGTCTGCTACGTAGCTTCAAAAACACCTGGAGTAAACAATCTCTCAGCCACTGTCTTCTTTGACAGCCAGAAATTAATGGTAGCAGAAACTTTAAATGACAGAACAAACAGTATTTATACCCGTCTTTGAGTGGGGTTTGGTGGGTCTTCCAATGCTCATCTGGAGATCACACCTGCTGCGCTGAACTGCTGGCACTTTGCTGATGTTTTTTCACTCTGACTGAATACATTGTTTCTGATTTTGAATTGCTAAACCCTTTGCTGAATTTTTCACCCTGACTAAACAAATTGTTCCCGATTTTGTATCCACGCCTCTTGGTGAATTGATCTGTGTCTGCCCTGACAGTCATAATAAAGGGTTTACTCATCTTGGTCTTATTATATAATACTAATATGTAAAAAAAAAATCACATATGATAATTACTGCATACTTCTTTTATCCAGATGTGCCAACAAAAATGAATGAAAATAATACTTAAACTCTGTATTTACTGCATTTTTGTTCCATGTTCAGAAAACCCAAATAATTGCTCAGCAAAAATGAACTGATCTCGTGGTGTGCATAATTATATTTCAGTTTCAGTTTCAATTATATTGAACATGTATTTCATACGCAGGGTGATTTTTAGTAGATACACGCACTTTGTCACAGTTTTTGTACTCAAGGTTAAAAAGTCTAGGGATAGTAATTAATAGTTTTTATTCTCCAGATAAGATGTTTCACTGGCCTCTGTTTATTTGTGGATAGTATAAAAGATGCCCCGTCGGTCCGTCTCCACAGGTTTTCGCACCTTGCGCTCCTCTGTTTGTGCGTTACTGTGGGCAAATACACTCAGCCGGACATCCAGCGGCGCGACGCCGATCCTGCACTGTTTGCATCCTCAAAGACACATCAAAGCAGCTGTAACGGCCACATTATTGCGATCTATTGTGCTCGGTTGTGTTTCAATCTCTGAGGTTCACACCCGCTGGACAGGCGCTAAATTGTGGCGCCATAAAGTCTGCCGGCCTCGTATTAGCGCGCGGCTCCGCCACTCACCTGTATCCGCTACAGTCAAGCACAGCGAGCGAGCTCTACCGCCAGTGCATCATCCAGCAGAATGAATGGAAGTAATCAGTCTCGGGTTTGGGATACAGACAGAGACAGAGATCAGTTTCTCCAAAATCTATTGTGTTACACAGTGCATGACGCATGCACTTAAAATAACAGTGTTGTTTACGCAGTGCAAAAAAAAGGCTGAAAAAATCAGCTAAAATATCTGCAGGATAGATATACATATTTTCCATATCCAAACTACATACGGCTGTATTTCAGTTTATTAGAATGATAATGTTAACCTCCTAAATTCAGATTGTTTTAATTAATGCATTTAAACTATTTTAGCTGATAAAATCTTTTACATCTGTTTTAATCTTTGGTAAACAGGGACTGCAGACACTATATAGTAGATTTATGGACTGAACACTTGGCCTGCATAGATAATACTGTATAAAAGGAACTTGCTCCTTCCACATGCTACTTTTCAAGGTTTGCTTCACTGATTATCTCAGATTTTTATAAAGCCATAGCCTTGCCTACCCAAGTTGTCATTAAGTAATTCATTAATTCATTCATTTCCAGTCGCCACTTAATCTTATTCAGGATAAAATGGATAGGGTTCCAATCCTTCCAGTGCTGTGTCAGGTGGGAAAACTCAATTCAGCTGTTATACCAGTTCATGCACACACATTTGCACACATATTTTGTGCTTTTAGATGATGAAAGGAAACTGGAGACCCCAGAGAAAACCCACACTAATTGTGGGTATGAAACTTCATATGAGCAGAAACCCAAGCTCAGGATCAAAGCTAGTGTCCTGGAGCTGTGAGACCATAATGTTTACACACAAAGACCCAGGTCAATATTAGTGATATAATAAAAAAAAAAAAAACAAACAATCAAAAAACCCCACGTTATTTATTTTTTGCTATACTTTATAAATTATTGCCTCTGCATTTAAGCCATCCAAAATAAGCACACACACACACACACACACACACACACACACACACATAAACAGTGAGCACACACTCAGAGCAGTGGGCTGCCACACACATTGAGGGTGCCCGGAGAGCAGTTTGGGGTTAGGTGACTTGCTCAAGGGCACTATAGTCATGAAGGTGCTGCTCACTCCCCATGACCACACACTTTTCCTGCTGGTTCGAGAACAAACCAGTGACATTTCAGTCCCAAAGTATAAAATAAAAATACAATATAAGTAAGATAAATAAAAAAAAGGGGGGCAATTGAATAGCATTGCAAAAAATATATACAATTAATCATGTATATGGTTGGAACAACACCTTTATTTTATTTCAGAACAGTTTTACATAGGAGTCAATACATGTCTCCTTTTCTCAATCTATATATGATGAAGAGGGAGGGGAAGAAAGAGCTGCAAACACTTACCCAAATGTGTCAGTATATAATTAAGTGAGGAAGGCTAACATAATAGGCAATAATGAAGCTTCCATCTTGGATTCCATCTAATGACTGTCTAGGTATTCATTCTGCTTAACCAACCATGCAGATTTTTAAAAAGGTCTAGGAGCAATTGAGAGGCATGGGAAAGCACAGTGCCATATTTGCTCTACCTCTGAGCTTTAGTGTATGTTGATTTACTAATCAAGTCATTAGCTTTTCCCTTCTGTGTAGAATACAATAGGTTTCCTACTTAGTTGATATAAATCTTTGTTTGTTTGCGCATGTGCCACCACAGGGAGGCACTGTGTGATTTTAAAACACACTTGAATGGATTCTTAACTACCATGTTCACAATGCTGGAGTCCTCAGTATATGGGGTGTGAACCATGGCTACTCAAGGCATCAGTTTCCCACACTGGGAAAACTAATGTCCGCTAGCTGTCTGGATGAGCACTGCTGATCTGAGAAACTGGATGTTTACATGTGGACATGCTAACAATGTGTTGAATGCTACATGCTAATTACAGCATGCTAAAGGGACAGACATCAGAGTGATGGACATAAGCGTGTCCACTGAAAAGACACTGGGAAGGACAGTTTCATGGTCACTGTCATGGGTAATCTTCTTGATACCTGCATCCTCGCGTGCTTTTATGCAGTTTAATTTGCAAATAAAGATCAAAGATCAAAAAAAGATCAAAGTGTTTGCACTAATGAGTAAATAGTTATCAAGTGTCATTGAAAAAATCTTTTTTTTCATATTGCCTATATTTATCCAGCACATTTGACTAAGATATGACAATATACCAATATATCAGCAATATATAAGCTTTTCAGAGACATTCACTTTATTCTGTTTTTTTAATTAATCCTATTCAGTTTGCATTTTCATCTTGTCTGCAAATGATTCTCATTAGCGCTTGCATTTTCTGCTAAGTCTTTATAAACATTGAAAATGAAACCCTGTTGACTATCTCTCCTTTTCCATGCCACTCTACGCATGCCATCGATCATGGCATCCTGCTCCATATTTGATGAGGATAGCCGTGGCATAAATATTTCTCTTTTCGCATGCTACCTCAGTAATGAGTACTTCAGGGACAGTAGAGCTGAGCTGTAAGTGGGCACTCGTTGGGTTTGATTCAGTGTAATGATACTGAAGGCCTGTGTCTCTCGGTATATAAAACATATATGCATTTATTGCCTGTCTACAGCACTATGTCCAGTTTTTTTATATTCACAAACAGAGAGAGAGAGAGAGAGAGAGAGAGAGAGAGAGAGTAGGATATTTACAGTAGTGTGCAGTGAAGATGATACACCACTACGTTTGTCCAAAAGGGCTCCTAATAAAAAAGAAATAAAAAATTACTTTTGTTTAATTTTTTTTGTGAAAATGTATTGAACAATGTTATTGTAGGCAATGAGGAGCAAAAAAATTATTCTGACAAGTGTATTGAAGTAAAAATATGGCTAATAAACAAAAACACTGAAAATAGCACTTTTGCAGAAAAATTGAAAGATGTTGCAATTTTTTTTTTACTTTTGCATAGAATGAATGAACTTCAAGCCATATGGAATGGTTTAGCAAGTGAAGAAATGAAAAAAAAAGATGTGAACACTATACCTGAAAAGTTAAATGCTGTAATCAGAGTAAAGGTGGATAAACTAAATATTGACCTTTTTCTCAAAAGAAGAGACTGTTATTTTTGTTATTACTATAAATGGTTGTTTTTCTACTTATTCTTATCAATATGAGCCAATATTACATAAAATAAATACTTGAATAGTACTTGGTTTCTGATTTATCTTCATTTTGTTAAGTGTATAATCATCGCTGCACATTACTGTATATATAAAAGACTAGAAGCGTTTTTGAAATTTCATTTGATACATGTCAACCGTAACATAAAGTATACCTCACAGTGAGATATCTGTTGTGTGATGCTATTGCAAATCTACTGTATTTTTTCATACATTTAATTTTGTGATGAATTGCGATTAAAACAATTATTTAACTCTGTATAATCAACCTGTCAACCTGTCACCCAAAATTGAAGTGTCTATAGATAATAGAATTGTAACCAATGAGAATTTTTTTTTTATTTTACTTAATGAAAAAAAAAATAAAAAGACTGTTCTTGCAAAGGCATGTAATACAGACACATTTAGGAATACTTTTCAATTCAGTTTCTTTATTAAATTACAGACAGGTAGCACATTGCTTCCTGGGTAAAAATTCACACTCCGCACTTCACAAGATCACACCATCACTGCTTTTTTAATAACATCACATGCAGCAAATAAAAAGTATCCCGCTGCTATAGGCTATATACTCCTTTGCGTAGTAGTGCAGATCATGAAAGCATTTAAGAACCTTTCTCTTCACCTTAACCTAACCCTTTCTCTGTAGATGAGGGTTTGTAGAACACTGCAGTGGAACACCTCTGCAGCCCCATTTTCCCATGCCCTATGCCTCTTTAATGCTACGTCTCAAAGAGGTATATGCATAGGAAAAAGGAACAACGAGTATGGATTCACAGCGTCAAGTCAGCAGATGTCACCCTGAAGAGATGGAGATACAAAGGCAAAGATAAACTTAAAGTTATTCATAAACACAAGATCAAATCTATATAGGATTAAAATCATTGAGAGAACTTTAATCTTTGTGATTAACTCAGAAAATGGTTAAGTCCCAGAGATATGCCCAAGTTCCCCATGGCTAATTTAACAAACAAAAATCCAATCACTTCTTCAAGATTGCAATTACACAGAGATTATTATTAAATCCTTCTTATTCATTTAAAAATTGTAAACCTAGCACCTTTAACTCTACACAGGTGCACATTTTCCCTTTAAAACAATTGATTAGCTAAAACAAGCATTAAAAAGTCAGAAAGAGAAGCAGAGCTTACCCAGTCTAGTGCCAGGGCGGACTGCTCCCAGGAAATGCTCTCACTTGGGAATTTATTTGTTTCCAGAGACCTTGAAGATGTTTAAGGAAGACAGAGTAACTTTTATTCACTGGCTCTCCTCCTCTTCCTCCTCCTTCTCCTCCTCCTCCTCCTCCTCCTCCTCCTCCTCCTCACCCCCCTCCTCTTCATCCTCCTCCACCTCCTCCTCATTTTGGGCCTCAACAAGCACCTGCACTTACTAGAGCTGAATACATACTCCACTCAAAACAGCTCACTAAAAACAATGTCTGTTGCATGCACACTGATGCCATAGCGCATTAGTTGGTACTGGCACCAACTCCTGTGCATGCAGAAGGCTCATTCCCTGAGCAGATGATGTGCTATCTAAGGTGTGGACGTCAAAGGGGCTGAAAACAGGAGATAGGAGCCTGAGGGCTTGGGACACCGTGTTCTCTGTTGCCTGCAAAGTATGTTATCTCTCAGGGTCTCACACTCTCCCAGACAAGAGACAATCCATGCCCCCATGCTTCAGCAAGCTCAAGGTCTCAGGCAAGGCCTCTTAGATCAGGATGAACACACACACACACACACACACACACTCACACACACACTCACACACACACACACACACACACACACACACACACACA
>JAOUQZ010000039.1:20956559-20968278 GCA_028564935.1 Neosilurus hyrtlii
CACACACACACACACACACACACACACACACACACACACACACACACACACACACACACACACACACACACTTTATGGTGTGCATGGTGGTTCCACTATGCCTGAAATCCTCTTTTTCCATTAAACACTACAATCTGATAAAGGTTTATGATAGGATAGGTTTATGTTCTGCATTTTATGTACTGCTATCAGGCCTCTTTCATACAAACAGCTTTGTGATTGGAATGCAGCATTTCATAGTACATTTAAAAAAATGTTCAGTCCTTTCTAGTGATTGTGAAAGTTATCAATTGACAGAAGCCAAAGACGCGAAATTGATTGTGCACTCTGGGAGGGATTGATGGCATATTCTCTCTTCACTAGTAATCACAGTGACACTAACCAATCGAGGGCATCTCTGATTTATTGTATGTAGAAAATCAGCTGGATAGCACTTTCTTTTGAGTATGTCATGCTATCTGATGATGCAGCAAGAGCAGCTAAAAAAAAAAGATTGCGCTGTGTCAATTGTCTTGAAAAAAGCATGGGCTAACTTTATTATTGGCTATCAGGTACACACTTTCATTAGTGTAATCTACTCATTATTAGTCTATATTATATATATATTAGTCTATATATATATATATATATATATATATATATATATATATATATATATATATATATATATATATATATTAGTCTATAACAATCTAATGATTGTTAACCTGTGCATTGTGAGAAGTAGCGGTGCTCCCAATTGGAGCATTGTAGTCATGGAACATGACTCAATTGGTTTAGTCTAGTGTCCACGCTTGCCCATCACAGGCTATTGCTGAGTTGATGCTGATTGGCTCTTATGTATCTTTGACTCGCATTACAGTGGACAGAAAAAATAAAAAATACATTTATTATAAATAATGAAACCCCCAAAATAGAGGCTCATACACCACTGCTTAGACTCAAAAGAAAAAAATGACACACAATGTAATTCAGGTAGACAGATGTTCATGGAGCAAATACCAAAATCAGAAGCTTGATAGAACATGGACTCAGTAAGCAGATAATTAAACTAATAAGACAGGCGATACAAATGAAAGTGGAAACCAGAAAGTCAGTAAAAATAAAACCCAGGCTTGGACACCTATCAGGAGACGTCTATCTGGAGATCTGCTTTTTTGCAGAGCCTACACATACATTAGCCTTCATTTTGATTTCCAACCATCAATGTCATTTCATGGTTTCTGCAATTCAAATTTCAATGAGTACAGTGTATGTAGGAAGCAATGGGGATGGCTTGCTGTTAAGATGATTTCCATAACAAAAATATTACTGGAATCAATGCAGCTGTTTAGGCCATTAGTGCTCTAAGCACATATTACATCTGGAAAACATGACAGGAGCCTTTTCCCCACTTCATTTCTATTTGTTATCATGTAAATGAGACGTAGGCTTAATAGAAATCCAAACACATGCACTCACTTACACACAACCCACACAAAAACTGCCTTCCATTTTATCACATTAAAACATTATGTTCAAGGACTAGGAAAGTGCTACTTTGTGAGACTGACTCCTTTCCACCTCGGTGTTTATGCCAAGTTGTGAACACAAAAAAAAATGAACTGCCACTTAGTTAATTTCAGTAGTTTTTGTGGGACATGAGCCTATTGTTACGTTCACAAGTCTTGAAAACCGTGCTCCAGAAATGGACCTTGCAAGTGCAGGTATTTACCTATGTTTTGCTCATGCCTACGTCTCACATGCTGTGTAAAAAACATTATTCAAGAATAGCTATGTATTTCCCCATATGCATAACATGAACTAAGCTGCCTCTCTTATTGCTTGAAGGAGTCACTGTAGGTAGTGTCTTTTTTATACAATAATTTTGTCAATTAACCAATAATATAATATAATATAGTATAGTATAGTATAGTATAGTATAGTATAGTATAGCATAGCATAGCATAGCATAGCATAGCATAGTATAGTATAGTATAGTATAATATAATAAGTGATGTCTACCTCACAGCAATAAGGCACTGGGTTCGAGTCCTGGGCTAGACCAAGTCTATGCAGAGTTTTCATGTTCTCCTCATGCTTGGGTGGGTTTTCTCTGGGTAATTTGGTTTTCTCCCACAGTCCAAAGACAAATTCTAAATTGCCCTAAGTTGTGCGTGTGAATAGTTATGTGTGGTGGCCCTGCAATGGTCTGGCAAGCCTAGGGTCAGGTGAGAAAGCCTCCAGCCTCCCTGTGACCCTAGTTGGATTAAGCGGTTCTGCAAGTGAATGAGTGAGTATTATAATTTTAATATAATGTAATATAATATAATATAATAAAGAATGTTGGCATCCCATTTATCTTCTGAAACAATGGACAATACCTCTGGCAGTGTTGTACTATTACATCTAAAATAAGCAGGTATAAAAGTAAAAGTCAAGCTTCATGAGCCTGGATGATGACTTACTTCTGAAGTGTTTTATGTCCCCAATCTACAAAACGTTTTGGGACATACTGCGATAAGGCAGAGTGCTGAGGTTAAGGCTATAAAAGGACAATTGAAACATCAGTCCTACTGAGTATCTGTCCCATCTGGCTCTAACTGTTCAGGAAAAAAGCCTTATATTTCTAAACATTTATCTTATGTACAGCCAAGGCTCTTTAAGCACTCAATAACTGAGGTGTTTTATTGAGGTCTGTTGGGTGGATGGGCGCTTTTCATTCCATTTTCATTTATTCGACATCGTCTGACCTACCCATATGAAATTGGCTTGTCCTTTCTGGAAATAACAATATTATGACCTTGTCCAATCTTCTTACCTAAAAATACATTTTGCTTGAAATAAAATTTTTGCTGCTTGTCGAGCACCCTCCTTTTTGTAAATTCTCTCCTTTGACCTCCTGGTGTAATAGCATTAGCCAGTTTTATCTGTTATAATCAAGCACTGCCATTTCCTCTTTTTTGTGTTAATTTTCAATCTTCCAATAATGTAATTTAAAACTGCTTTTTCTTTTTCTTCATTCATTTAACATACTCCAGCTATCAAGATTAGATTAGCTCTATAGCTATAACTCTCTCTTTTCCATACAACACAATGACTAGACATGTCAGGCCCTGTCAATGAAGTTTCAATTTGGCCCTCTTCCTTCTAGGCAGCTGAAGGATTCAATTCAGGCATCCCCCAGAGCCCAAGCCTAAAGACTCCCTCTATGCAGACTATCATAATGCAGACTTCCATCTCTCTCTCTCTCTCTCTCTCTCTCTCTATCTATCTATCTTTGTCTCTCACACACATCCTCAATTTCAATGTCTGTCCTGCTCTCCTCAACACCACACAATAAACCTACCACCAGCATATTTAACATAACAATTATGTTGTTATTGTTGTACTACACGTTAACTGTCAGAATGCGGAGTGGGATTTTTCATGTGTGGGTTGATAGACAGAGACATGAACGTACTTGGAATTTAGAAAAGAGAATATGCCACTGTGAGGACGAATGAAGGAACAATGAATTGGTGTTTATCCTTGTATCTACTAAATCTTATCATATTTTTGACAATTAATGTTTTATGGACACTTACTGCTAGTGTTATTACAGAAACTCAGCTGGATATTATATGTGTGAAGCATGAAAAATGCCTCCTACATGGCTTTGTGAGGGGAAAAAAAATAATATGTTTGAGCTAATGAACCATCACAGGGTCAGTACTAAGAACACACACTAAAAATGCTAACCCAATTTGAATCACATTTGTAACAGTGTGCTGGCTGAACATGTAGAATGTTGGGGTTATTTGACCGTGCACTGTTGAGTTTTGTGTAGAATCCAGAATTCAGGATTGCTTAAACTACTCAAAAACTGGGTTAAGTCCCAGCCATGACTCATCTTGATTCATGTTTCTGGGCTGTTTAGCCTATTTACAGCAAAAAAAGAAAAAAAAATCTTCTCTGCTCTGTATTAATTTCTTTTAGTATGACTTCTGTATTGTTTGCTACAATGCTATTCATTTATTCATCCAATTTCTAAGCAACTTAATCCTAATTATTGTCACTTGGAGGCTGGAGCCGACTCTGGGCAAAGGCGGGGTACATCCTGAACAACTGACCTGGTCATTGCAGGGCCAACACACACACACATTCACACTCACACCTAGGGCCAATTTGGAACCGCCAGTTAGCATACTGTGCATGTTTTTGGACTGTGGGAGAAAGCCGGAGTACCTGGAGGAAACCCACACAAGCACAGGGAGAACATGCAAACTCCACACAGAAACATTCGAGCCCTGGAATTGAACCCAGGACCTTCTTGCTGTGAGGAGAGCGTGCAAACCATTACACCACTGTGCTGCCAAGGCCCATGTTAAATAATGAATTTAGCCTTAGCACACATGTAACACATGACTTTAGCCTTGGCACACATGTTTTCCCTTAGCACACATGTAATCAATAGGATTTATTTTGTATAACATAAAGCAGAGTATGCTTACATGTTATGTAATTTACACTAAGCATGTTAAAACATGCATGCTTAAATAATTTTGTATATTACAGTACATATATAAGTATATTACAATACTTGCTAAATATATAGTTAACTATCATCCAAAATCAGAATACAAAAATTTGTAAGCAAAACTTCTCTCAGCAAAGGGTTATGATTGAATTGTTTAATTCATAAAGATGTTTGGACATTCATCTCTTCCGAAAAAAAAAAGTTCCACCTTTTTATCATATGACTCCCAATAGTAGTGTGAAAATGTCAAGACGACACTGTAGATAGCTTAATGTGCTGCTAAAATTCTTTCTCTCTATTCAGAGGATGTATTTGCATGTAGTAGCATTTACTGAACTAAGGGGCTGAAACTTCTTGCAGCATAAAAATGTTCCAAGTAATGTCCATGAGGTCATGCTTTGTCAAGGTTGGTGTGGAAAAACTCGAGTGGCCTGCACAGAACCCTGACCTCAACTCCACTGAACCCCCTTGGGATAAACCGGAACACTGACTGCGCCCCAGGCCTCCTTGCCTGACATCAGTGACTGACCTCACTAATGTTCTTGTGGCTGAATGAGCACAAATCCCCACAGCCATGCTCTAAAATCTAATGAAAGTCTTCCCAGAAGAGTGAGGTTTATTATAAGAGCAGAGGGGGATTAAATCAGAAATATGATGTTCAACAAGCACATAGGGGATTAGAAAGATTAGAGAGTTTGTAATGTCATTTTAGACATACAAGTACATAGCAGAATTAAATAGCATTCTCCAAGGTCTTGGTTTGACATTATATAAGGTATTGATAGCAATATATACAATCAACAACATGTAGTTCAAAAAATGATACAAAGTGGTAGTGCACAGTACACAATACAGTGTAAAACATTACACACAACAAAGAGGACCGAACAATAGCTACACACAACAGGACGATAAAATGAACATAACACAGGACATTAAATAGAACACACAATAAAATGGTGTAGTGTATGGTGTGTAAAGCGTAGTCAGGACCGAATTATAGATATTAAGCGACTGTGCTATAACTTACTCCCTCACTCATTTGCAGAACCGCTTAATCCTGCTAACAGGGAGGTTGGAGCCTATCTCAGCACTAGAAAACACTAAGTATGCAGGACAGGGTGTCCTCTACGACCTAGGTAACCACCTTATTCCTTACCCTTGATAGTTAAAATAGGCTACATTTATCCTTAGCAGACTTAGCATTAAGCCTTGGGATGACTGATTAGCTAGTTTGCATTTTAATTCGTAAAGTTAGCCCGCTGAAATAAAAGGTTATCTTTAATTAACTAAGGATAAATGCGAAACAACTCAATTCAGGTGAAGTTACTATCTAACAATATAATTACACAATCAACAGTCTTTGGTATATGGGGTTAAAAAAGAGCAACCAGGCTAGTTAACCAGAGTACAATTAGCTAGCTGATGGTATTAGCTCAATTTATCATGCTTTTTTTTCTTTTGCATTATGCTAGCAATACACAAATACATTTTTTAATCAACAAATGTCACATCTTACATTCAAATATACAAAGGATCGAGTGAGAAACAGATTTTCCTTCCATTTCACACTTTGCTCCACACTTATTAGTTGAGAAATCTCAAATGCTAAATGAAACCAAATGCTGGGTTCTTATGGCTAAACCAGATGTTATGTTGTAATAACGTCCCTAGCTTTGGGTGAACCTAATCTGCTCAAACAGGGTGTAAGTGTCATGAAGTAAGTGAAGTAGAATTACTACTGAGTGAAACATTAAAAACGTGCAACAAAAATTGAGTCATTGTGTTAAATCATTACAAATTTTGTGAAAAAGCTATGATGTAATTTGCATCCATGTACAAGCATTAGGTCTGTCGAGTACTTTCTGAGTAACGTGTAGCTTCAATGGAAGTTCAGAGAGAACTGTGAACCTCTACTGCACCTCTGTGTACCTCAGATCCCACACAAGACAGCTTGTATTTAATACGACAACATGCAGCCTTGATCTCAGTTTATAGCACATACTCAGCAATTAGAGATCAAACATGTTTAAGAATCCTCCACACAGGAGCAAGTTTTGCCACAGATACAGTGCAACTTTTTCTTTAGTTTTTTGATAACTGCAAAGGTTATAAGTGAAGCACTGGGTTAAAATGAAACCTCCTTCTTACGCAACGATTGCACATCCCTTTTTGTTGGCTTCTCAACATCTTGTTTGTGGCCTGTAGGTTGATGCAGGAGCTGCAGTAATACATTAATATTTAATGAGTTTCTAATCATTATCTTTACAATTTTTAGGTTAAATATAACATTTATTACGCAATAACCTCAGTCGAAAATATCAAAAGTTGTCCTATATCACAATGTTAAAGAGTGCTTTTAAAAATTCCTGGACCCATCTCCAACATCTGCTAGAAATTTGATGAAAATCTGCACATAACTTTTTGCGTAATCCTGCTAACAAACAAATAACAAACAAATAACAAACAAATAACAAACAAACACAAAAACTGAAGGTAAAACATAAAGCCTTATGGCTTAGGTAATTACCAAACAAGGAAGTTTAGTCATACGAAAACCCCAAATGTTCTTTTTAAAGTAAGATTTTATAAGAGCACCATTAGTTATGCACAACATATTAAGCAGATAGTGGTTAGCATGTCCACCTCACAGCAAGAAGGTCCTGGTGTTTCTGTGTGGAGGAAGTATGTGCTCTCCTCATGCTTGCATGAGTTTCCTCATTCTACTCCAGTTTCCACCTACAGTCCAAAGATTATGCTACATAAACATTAGGCTAATATTTTCAAATGCCCCTAGGTTGTTTGTTTGTGTTTGTGTGTGTGTGTGTTTGTGTGTGTTGTGGGGCTGCAGTGGTCTGGTGAGCTGTTCAGGGTGTACCATGTCTTTGCCCAGAGTCAGCTGGGAAGTGCTCAAACTCCCTGCGACCATAATAAAGTATAAAGTGGGCCTGAAAAACAGTTGAGATGAATGAAAAAATCCATTATAATTCCTTTTGATATCAGCTGTGAGTCTTGCATTCAGATCATTAGTGTCTGTAAGAAAACAAATTCAAGCATACAGAGATGCAGTCTCCACCCAAAAGAGCCCGGGACTCAAACGCAGGACCTTCTTGCTGTCAGGCAGTTGTGCTAACCATTGCGATTTTTTTTAATTATTAACTAATATTAATTAGTTAGTAATTAATTTCTGGCTGCCATTTCCTCCATATGTTCATTTTTAGTTATATACAGCATTTCGAATTGCATTTGTCTCTGAAATATAATAGGCAAAGAAATAAATTTGCATGATTTACTCGTTGTGTGCTCAAGTGGAAATGATATATACAGCATGATAGAGGTAACTTTTCTTTATGTCCTCTCCACTACATTCAGTTTCCTCACTCTTTCTCTTAAAGATGTAGGACTGAGAGTCCCATCCTGCTCTCTCACCCATTGCACCCTGCTCCCTACCTCCCTTGCTGATAACAGCTTTAATCAAAGTGCTTCTCTTAGTACTGGGAAAAGCCTGGGGGAGTGTGAGAGAGTGAAAATAGAGGATAGCGAGAAAGGAGAGGGGGGGGAGCGAGAGAGAGAGAGAGAGAGATTTGGCTTGGCCTTCTACAGAGAACAGGGAGACCTGAGATATTCAAGTGAAGAAAGAATGAAGGTCAGAGAGGTTGGTGCCATGCAAAAGGGAATGAAAAGATGGATGAGGCGAGGTCTCAGACTAGTCATGTGTTAGACTCAATCGTTTTAAAATAAGCTGTTGTTGATGTGTTTTTTGAACACAGCTGTAAACTATCTGAAGCAATGCATCATGGTCCACACTATAAACTGCATTTTATTAACCTGACACGTTTCTGCCAAAGCAAATGCCCATTTATTACAGCTATACACTTCCATTACTGCATATTTCATTTCTATGAAAAATGACATGCAAATCATTCAAGCGTCTGACATCTGTGAATAAATAAACAGATTCAAATGAGCACTAACATCTGCTTAAAGACAACAGTGCCATCTCGGGATATTTGTGTAAACTATCCTGTAATCGACATGTATTATCAGCATGGAGCACAGAGACACTGCTGTATGCAAGGTCTTACAGTACGCATGTGTGAAAGGATGGCTGGGGGTGCTGATGGGGAGAATAAATGTTACAGCTTCTATGTTAAATTTAGATGCATAATTCATAATTCAAACCTTAATTGAGTCCACTGTGACACACACAGACCTCCAAGGTATCCAGGTATTGTAACCTTGTTCTAACTTGCCAAAAATATGAGGACTTTCAATGTCATTAACCACATTAAAGTGAAGGTAATGAACTGTCACTCAAGTGTCTTTGCATTGACATGGCATGGTCATCGAGGGGCTGTCTTGCTTTACTATCACTAAACAAGAATGGCAGATGAGAGAAGCATGAAGACAATTGGTATGATGTATAGTGACATACAAGCTGGTAATGGACGTATAATAGAATTAAAAATAGCAGTACATTTAAACAAAATGATCTAAATACTGTAAGTATAACCAGGATGAGGAAGACCTTCAGTTATAATTTGATTTCAGTTGAAAAATTTTCATTCTGAATCAGTGCAGTGCTTTTTCCTGAATTTTCAGCAAGTCTTTGTAGGTAGCAAAATCCTCCCGTTACAAACTCTCCTGTGTCAACTTTCATTAAATATTACTTTGATGCTCAGTGACTGTTTAAGACTTTCCAGAAACTTATTTTTCATAATCAGTTTGCAATTTGTGACTTTGGCCGTGCTCATTTAATCGCGCTCCACTCCACTAAGCAAGCGGTGAAAGAAACAATATTGATGCAGTCTTTGTTTCCTTTTAACTGACTTTTTAACAAGGTATTCTAGCCATAGCCCAGATAGCAGATGGAAAGCTGGGGAGGCTTTCAGTGTTTTATCGCTGTGTTTGTGGGAAAAGCACCAGACCACAGAGAGCAGTTCATTAAACCTGCTACTGTGTGTTCAGTGTGTGGGGATAAGCCAAGAGAAAGAAACCGAGGCTAAGAGAGACAGAAACATGGAGAGAGAGAGAGAGAGAGAGAGAGAGAGAGAGAGAGAGAGAGAGAGAGATGGTATGTTTATGTGGGAGGGGGAGAGAAGAAAAGACAGGGAGAAATGTAGAGAACTGACGCACAATGAAACAAAGAGAGTACAGGATGTACAGGAAGGTGGTGGAGGATAAATATAATCAGAGCCCTAGAACAGGCTTTACAGAGGGCTCATCGATTCTGTGCAAGAAGAATCACACACATTTCAGCCCTGAGTGTAGACAAATATTCCAGGCTGCCAGTGCACAAACACAGAGAGGGGTAGGGTGGAGGGTGACAGGTTTCAGGATGAATCGAAGGCTTAAACCATGTCATGGGGGGACAAGGCAGACACCACAGACAGCCTTTTGTTCTAAATATTTTATTTGAATCAGCACAACTTCAGGAAAAGTTATATTATAAGTAAGTGATATATAAACATCAGCATCAACAGCAATAATAATAATGAAGATGGTAAACCACAGAACCAGTGACAAAATTAAATATTGTCAAATGTGTCACAAGACTGAAATGTTTTATCATGTTTGCAAAATCATGTTCTCCGCGTGCTTGCGTGGGTTTCCTCCCACAGTCCAAAGACATGCACATTAGGCTAATTGGCTGTTCCAAATTGACCCTAGGTGTGAATGTAAATGTGTGCGTGTGCGTTGGCCCTGCAATGGAGTAGCGAGCTGTTCAGGGTGCAGCCTGCCTTCACAGAGTTGAGTGAGATGGGCTTCTGCCTTACTGTGAACCATATAAAGGTTAAAACGCTTCAGAAAATATGATAAGTAACACCAGGTACAGTTGGGACGCATTCATAATATGTGCTTAATAATAAGAATAATTATATTTGACAAAATAAATATTACGGAGGTTCATGCCTAATAATTAAACATCCTATACTGAAAGAAACTAGAACATACTACGCTTATAAGAGGGAAAAGGTATTCTGGTATTTTTTTAATAATGACATGAACATTTGTAAATTCATTTAAAAAGAAATAGACAGCTTAATGACAGCTTACATAAAGTACGCATCATAACATATGCTGTCAGGAAACATATGCTAACTAGACACACAGCAAATAGGAGCATGTGACAAGCCATCATGACTATTATCAGGAACAGCACCCTATTGACTGCACATTGACAGGAGGGTCTCATAGGATTGAATGGGTTAATTGTATGGTTATGCAAATCCATGTTAGGTTAAGTAATAGTTCTGAAATAATTTGACGAATCTTACATTCTTTCAGAATATCAGAAATCAGATGGTGTGACTTGTTTACAAAGCAAGCATGCTTTGAATGATAGTTCTCAATAATCACCAGAGGCAAAAATTAACCACAATGCATGTAATAATATTAATGCGAGAAGCTGTTGCTGTAACTTCCGAAAACAGACCTGAAGCTGAACATAAAGCCAATCTCTACTTTGCATCTGTCTCTGGTATGGAGGGGGGTATTTATTAAAACAGACTTGGATTGATGATGAAAATCGCCACTGAAGCGAAGCATTTTAGATTCTGCTGTGGGTGGCAAGTAACACTCCATCCATCATTCTGTTATGAGTTTTTTTCCCTCAGATTTGTTTTCTTTTTAACATAATGATTAAACTCATAGACTTGTATCTGAGAGTATACTTTTTATCCCTCGCTCTAATGGTTTTGCTGCTTGGTCTACACCACCTGATGTATTATCTGTCAGTGACAGTGGCAGGCAGTAAGTTGCTTAAACAAATCCAATAAAGGCAAAGCATATTTTATTTGCACACACATATAATATGGTCATCACTGAAGCAATAATCTCGGCGTCATCCTCACCTTTAACCACATGGGTAAAATATTATATTAGGTGATCATTCTTTGATATTTTTTTCCTGTCAGGAACATGATATTGCTGGGAAAAAAACAGTGCTATTATATATAAAACATAAGTGTCTTGGTGTATTTCAGAGCAGAAGGGTTTTTTTTTTTAGTTTAACTGGCCTAAATGAGTGTGCCTGACCCCAACTCTCATGCATACACATCCAAGAAATCAAAAGCCTGCCTTCTGAGCTACACCTATTTAAAAATAAATCAACAAATTAATAATTTAGCTATACCAGTTTTACAAGCCTCCTTACTATGTGGCTCTGTATATATATATATATATATATATATATAATAAATCTTGAGTCGATTTTCTGTA
>JAOUQZ010000039.1:20969161-20981263 GCA_028564935.1 Neosilurus hyrtlii
TAAATATATATATATATATATATATATATATATATATATATAATTTTTTTATTATTATTTTCCAAACATATAGATTTGCACCACAAACACCGTGTATGACAAACAGTCTATTAAAAAGTGAAGTAAATGTTATTAATTTATGAGCAAATCATAAAATTGTAATACACTACAGATGGATGTGTGTAAATACTGCTTCAAGGTATTATATTGATGACTGAAATTCTGACTCGTTCTTTCTTCTCCTGAAGAAATTCTAACCAATTTCAGTTCTGCACGCTTCTCACCAATCCCAACCACTTTAAGGAATTCTGTAAAATGGCACCCACCCAAGGAACTTTTGACCAGTCTTGTTTGCTTTTGATTGAATTCTGACCAATCACAATCCACTCCTAAATTGATTCTGACCAAAATATATTTTCCTCGAAGGAATCTTCACCAGCCCCAACCGTTCTTAAAAGAATTTAGACCAATCAATCCCACTCCTGAATTAATTTTGACCTATCCTACCCACTTCTGGAGGAATTATGTCCAATCGCACCTGCTCATGAAGAAATACTCTTCAATCCATACACACTTGAAAGAATTCTGACCAATCCTGCTCCTGAATGAATTTACACCAATTACACCAAGACATTCCTCTTATGAAGGTACTTGTACCAATCCATCCCTATCCTGAAAGAATTGTGTCCAATCCATTCTTTTCCTAAAGGAATTTACACCAATCCATCCCTCACCTGAAGAGATTTTGACCACCTCACCTGCTTATCATTCCCAATGAATCCAAGGGATGATGAGGAACACACAAAAAAAGGACATAGCAAAACAAATAGGCACATGGTTATCATTACTATAGGACCTGTGCTGTGAAGAGGTCATCCATGAGAAATTTTGTAATAAACTTTTTTTCCCTGTAAGATAAACACATACATTTAGAATACAACAACTGAGTAATGATTTCATTTAATTTGCTTATTTTGTGCTTCTGCATAGTATATACTAAAACTTTAAGTTTATAAAGGCATATGCTCTGTTTGCAGAGAAAGCAAAGCTCACCTGCCTCTGTCATGGTTAAGATATGTAATTATAAAAATCTTTCTTTATTATTATTATCCTGACCTTCAGAGAATAAGGCAATGCACATGGTAAAGAACCTTTGTCTCTATATTAAATGTATACTGGAATAAAACAGCCATATAGCGTAATAGTGGTATATCAGTACAAATATAGTAATAAAATCTGATAGGATCCGAGACCTAGGATGGGACGTGAGGTGCTGCAGCAAATGTCTTTCATGTGGCAGCCAGCTCACAAGTTTACAAATCCAAAACCTAGAAATAACTCCATTTGTGGTACATTTATTCACACTTGAATCATTGCTGCCGCTGCCGAACTGCTTTTTCCTAATAGGGTCACTGAGAGGATGGAGGCAGCCGATTCTTGGTGAAGGTAGGGCAGACCCTGAACAGCACACTTGAATTATCATAGTTATACTTCATTAAAAGCCTTTTACATTTATTTCAGAATGTTTTCTTGAGCCTATTCGGATTGGTGACTTACACTGAAACTTTGATATGTGAGGCTTTAATATTGTTGTAATTGTGAATTACAATGACTCAGTCGTTCACATGAAAAGATGAATTGGGTATTAATAAAACATTTTAATTTAGTAGTGCTAAGAAAGTATTTTGATACAATATAGCAACAAGCTAGCTTTGTTGCTTATCATTTGTGCAGCAAGCACATCTGTGCTAACTTTCTTGCTTCATATTTTAGGTCTGCAGGCACTTATTTCTGTGTCTCAGCCTATTAAGGGTTCCTGTTCCTCTAAAGCATTGCTCCAGGCTACCTCTCCTACCCTCAGTACATCTCAAAGCAAACTATGCCGTGCTACCATCACATCTTTTAGCCTATCCCCCAAACACACACATAGCAAGTAAAGTAGGTAACTAAAGAAGCAAAATGAGACAACACTGCATATTAGATTTCCAGTTGGAAACAGAACCCTTTATTATCAAGTACAAGAATATCAAATGAAGGAAACAAAAAGACCATTGAGTTCACAAAGATGTTTGCTTCAGTCTTCATTCAGTAACTTGCTTGTAGCATTGAAGATCAAAGCTCAGGGGTGATCCCATTGTATACGTATATTCATTTGTAAATAAATTGTTCAATTATTTTCTTAATGGTTACAATTTACTCTTTGCAAAGTTATTCAGCAGTCACAATATGAGTTTAAAGGCTCCTGTTTGCACCCTCCATCAACATTTTTGATAAGCAGCCAATATCTTTATTAGTTGGCAAGGAACCCAGGAAAGGCTCAGCTACTCCCCTGCACTAGCCCCAGTTAAAAGTGCGTTTGACCAGCTGGTAGAAATTGTGGTTGTGCTGGCAGAAATAGGAGCGGAGCTGCTCCAGGACGGTACTGTTCACAGGAGGATGAGGTCGGCCTTTGGACTCATGCAGGCACCTTTCTCTGCCATCGCTGCGGATGCAGTAGAAGCCCTTGGTCTGGTTGAAGTAGAAGTTAGAGGCCATTATCCGTGGCGGCAGCTCCAGGAAATGCTCCACTTTCTGAAGCTCTGACAAGGGGTTATGAATCAATGTGTCTCCATCCACAATGTGAATCTGTTCCAGTGGGAAGTGCAAGAGCCAGTTCCTCATATACATGTCATAGAGACTACGCTGAATGGCCTTGTATCGTGTGTTAAGAGCCCCATTCCTGACCAACATGTCCTCTATGGCATGCACAGGCTTGTGGTTCTCCAGCCGGTTGAAGTAAACCTGTGTGTAATCTGAGATGACTCTCTCAACTGGGTCTCTCAAGATGAGCAGGAGCTTGATGGAGTGGTTCATGGCACTGATGCGGGCTGGAGCTGAAGGTGAAGTGAAGTAGCCTGGAGTCTTTTCAATGGTGATCTGGTGAGGGTATGAATATGGCATAAGGTCACGGTACCACTCCAGGCCCCTGGCGTAGTTTTCATCCCAGTCAAAAAAGTGAACTTCAGTAGCTGCTGCTGCTACTTCAGGGTGAATGTCTAGCATCTCTAGAAGAGCACGCGTGCCACCTTTACGAACACCAATAATGATGCTGTGTGGGAGGTGCTTGCTGGTGCCAGGTGGGGGCACCAGGGAAGGGGTGACTGTCTCATTAGCCAGATATCCAGGGCCTGAGGTTGGCTCACTAGGCCACATCTGGATAAACTCTGGTGGGGCAGCATATGTCTGTAGGACCAGGAGGAACACAGATCCCAGCAAGGCAGCCATGGACAGGGAGAGCAGCAGGGAGAAGGGCAGCCAACAGATGGGAATGGTAATTGGCGGCGTTGTAGCAATGCACTGGGGAAAAGTCTCAGGGAGATCACAGAGTCAGTGCACAGTCAGGCTGGCAGCTTGGAGTGACACTCATGGTAAGTTATCTTGGGTGGGCAGGAGAAAGAGGAGGATGGATAACCTCTGGTTTGCAAGAAATCTGCTAACACAAGAAAAACAAATAAAAGTATACATTATAGTTACATTTTGATATGGAAGGCAAGGACATCAGACCAGTTTTAAAGAGTTATCAGCCAAATAACAGAAGTGCATGTTCAATGAGAATCATACAAATCCTTCCTTTGTGCTTTTACCAAAAGAAAATATTTGGCTCAGCTTTACTGGAGCAGTTACAATCATTTCCTGATTAAAAAAAAAAAAAAAAACGCCAGTGACAAAACATGGCGTACTTCCAGAGCAAGGCCAAAGCACCTCAGATGATATTACCATGTTGTGATTTTCTCTCAGATCAATACACTTTACATTTGTCCTGAATTACTTCTATAAAAACAGTTTTAAATGAGAAATGAGGAGGGAGGGAAACATGCAATCCTGTACTCCAAGCTTGCTCATTTAACAAGGTTTATATTCACTACAGTTCAAAAAAGGCAGGATCAAAGTCTGAATAGTGGCCAAAAGGGGGAAAAAAGACAAGAGTGCAAGAGAAAGCAAGCTCAAAGAAAATCCCTACTCATCAGTTTTACAATCTAAAATTTGTATGCAAATATATGGATTTACAACATCTGCTTTTTATGCTTCGTCAAATCGTGGACTGTGAAAAAAATGCAACAGTTATTCTGTTTAGACTAAACACTCAGTATCTCCAAGTCAAAATATTCCTCTAGTTAAAGGTCACTTTCATGGTATTTTTACTCCACACTCAAAGCTGATTAAACCTCACAGCTCCAGTGCACACTAATACCAAACGGCTTTGTCTTCCCAGAGAAATGCCTTGATTTCAACTTTGAGCAAAAGCAGCAGGATGCCACAGTCATAGACATACCAGATGTTCCGTTTTCACTTTCATCAGTTATTGCACAATGAATCATTAGACCCCAACTCAAATAAACCAACAATTAAGTGAATTATCTGTTCAATGGCATGCACAGCTCTTTTGAAGAGGTTAGACTCTTCACCATCTTTCAATGCTTGGCTACTGACACCTACCTCTGCCTGGGTTGCACTCAGCTACATCTGAGGAGGAGGAATGGGAAAGATGTGTGAGGAGAAGAAGACTGTGATGCTGAGGTAACACACAGTGACATGTCTGCTTCCCTGTCGGTGATACAAAGGCAAAGGAACTGCCAGTGCCAATACTAACAGTCAGAAATAGCAATGAGTTTGTGGTCTAATTTAAAACTGTTCCATGACTCTCTTTTCCCAACTTATCTGTGACAAGATACTTATTTCAGCCTTCAGTATTTGTCACTTTAAAAATGGTATGGTACGTGTACTTGCATATGCACAGGAGCGAGTCGTGAATCAGGTGATTAATTGCAGGGTTGCAGATACCAGTGTGAAGTACAGCGAAACCACCCTTTAATATTCTCTCTTTTAAATCTATATTTATGTCACATCTGCTACCAAAGAAGATAATTAGCTAATCATTCTCTCCATAAAGGGACGAGGCCAGCAAATTAAAGAAATTAAGCTTAATAAATCCAGCTATCTGCTACTACAGATGGTCTAACTGGTGTGTAATAGTGAGTAATGAATTAGCAAAGGTGTGTGTATGTGTGTGTGTGTGTGTGTGTGTGTGTGTGTGTTAGCGTCCCTACACTCAGAAAAAGGATGCAGCGGCCTGTGGGCTGAGGCAGAGAAGATCGACTCTCTTTTAATTTTAATTTTTGAAATCAATTTTTTTATTCTATCCTTCACCATTGCACAAAAGATCATAATTAAGGTGCACTCACACAATACTGATCATGATCCCAATTTGAGCCGATCCTCCTGATGTTATTCTAACGCTAGTCTGACGTACACCTGGGGGCAGCCATAGCCTAATGGTTATATAAGTGGCTTTGCGACCAAAAGGTCACTGGTTCGATTTGTGAACCAGCAGGAAAAATTGGGGGGTGGGGGGTGAGCTGCACCTTACTTTCCTCAATATTCATGGCTGAAGTGCCCTTGAGCAAAGCGCCTAACCCCCAACTCCTCCCAGGGTTCCGTAGTGTGTGTTTGTGTTTGTGTGTGTGTGTGTGTGTGTGTGTGTGTGTGTGCGCTTACTTTGGATGGGTTAAATACAAAAGTCAAAATTTCCCTTGTGGAATGAATACAGAATAAAATAAATAAATTCAATTTAATTTAGTTTTATTTGTATAGTACTTTTTGACATTGTCACAAAGCAGCTTTTACATAGTAAAATAAATTTAAGGAGAACTCTAAGAATTTTTCTACATCCCCCTTCCCATCCCTAATGAGCAAGCCTGCTGCGACAGTGGCAAGGAAAAACTCCCTCACTTGACACAAAGTAGAAACCTTGAGAGGAACCAGGCTCAAAAGGGAAACCCATCCTCATTTAGGTGAAACCATAAAATACAAACCATATAAGAAAAATTTCATTGCAGTCCAACACGACTAAACATGAATAAATAACTGAACATGAATAAATACGTTTTAGCCGATTCTGTTCCAATATGTACCGATGTTCTTCAATGTATAGTGATGTTTCCATTGTTATTATAATCTATACTGATGTCACTATGATTTGTACTGGTGTTACTCTGTTCTTTTTCCTGTATTTCCCCGATGTACTCTGAACACACACATGATTGGTATGGTGAAAGCACACATTTATGCATAATTTCTTATGCACTGCCTAACAATGAAGCTCCCAATGGATGTCCTTTGATAGGTGTTGAAGCCTGGTTTTGCTTATTACTGCCTGTCTGTTTTCCACTTTCATTTGTATCACCTGTCTTGCAAGTTTAATTATCCGTTTAATGAGTTTATGTTGTGTTAAGCTTCTGATCTTGGAGTTTTCTGCCTGCCTACCTGAGTTAGATTGTGTTTTTTAATTCGCCATGTATTTAAGCAGTGGTGGCTTAGTGGTTAAGGCAATGGGATACTATTCTGAAGTCAGTGGTTCAATCCCCACTATCACCACTGTTAGGCCCTTAACCCTCAATTGCTCAGTTGTACAATAATAACTAATAAATGATCATTTTAAGTTGCTCTGGATAAGAGCATCTGCTAAATGCTGTAATGTAAATGAACCTCTTTTTTATTGCTGCCCATCATCATGCAAGTCAGCAATACATAACAGCCAATCAGCATGAACTCAGCAATGCGGAAGCCTTATTAGGTTTGATTTACATTTACATTTATGAAATTTTGCAGACATCCTTATCCAAAGCGACTTACATACATCATTTTCGTACAACTGAGCAGTTGAGGATTAAGGGCCTTGCTCAGGGGCCCAACAGTGGCAGTTTAGTGGCACTAGGGCTTGAACCTCCAACCTGTGGATCGATAACCCAGAGCCCTAACCACTGAGCCACCACTTCCTGCGGGCATTCATGTATGCCAGAGAGAACATGGGACAACCCTTCAGGCCCTACCCCATGATTTTAGTGCTCCCTTTCAGGAGGTCCGCTCATATTAAAGTCTCCTTCAGGACAAGGAAATATTTTTGTATTTGCTCTACAGTGAAAACATTTAACTTTGAGATCAAATATGAGACAATAGCTCAGAATTTTCTGACTTTTACATCATGGCATTTAAATCTAGAATTTGAATTTGAATTGTTTAATGGCTTAAAACAGACTGTCCAAACAGACAGGTGAGTAAAAAGTACTGGAGCAAACTGTGCAATTTCTGCATTACTTAGGAGGTCTGTGTAGGTACTCCGTGTTGGCAAATACATGCTGCTGTCGTCTGTGTGGTTTGATGTGTTCAGGGCTCATGCAAGGTTGAGATGGCCAATTTCCTCTAATTGTGACACCCCTAGTATACAGTACATCATGCTCAGAGCCTTTAATGAAAGATTACATTTTTTTCCCCCCATTTCAAATTCTCACCTATCAGATATCTCTTCCCTTGTCTCATAACTTCTCTTAACCAGGGAAGGCAAAGGTCAACATGTGCTTACTCCAAAGCCGTAGCCAACCACATTTTTTCTAACTTTTGAGCATCGGGCAAAGTATCCCATTAGAAGAATATGACAATCACTCATCCTCACAGGTTGCAGAGTTATCCATGATTCATAATGCATATGTATCCATAACTGGCTAGGGTAGATATGAATGACAGGGAAAAAAGCGAACACCATTTTGCTCTCCCTGAGAGCTCATCCAATTATTTCTCTTGGGTGCATGATGACAGATGGCTGTGGCAGGACTAAGGATTCGACCTGGCTATCTCCAGATAATTTTAAAGGTATCAAACAGTTATCTTTATTATCATAATATAGGCTATAAAAACTCTCAGATACAACATGCACAAATAAACTGGTTATCACACTGTGTTGGAATCACACAGTGAGACCCTTAGAAATTCCCACCTCTAGTAGAGATGAGCCAAATGAGGCCTCATTTAGAGGATGGCGGTATGAAACATTAATTCAGAGAGTACTATAGTGAGCTTGCCCCAATGGTCAACTGTAGAATGCTTTATTAGAATAATAATACCTGCATTATAGTTTAGGGAACATTATTCCAAATGAATATAGCAGAAATATGGTGATGCATTACAGAAGACTGCACAGAAACATGTACATGTAAACATGTGATCATAAACATCACACCCTATAGAATACAGTATAGAAATTTCCCAAGCACCCTCAAGTTTTCCGTTTCTGCCGAGATGTCCAGTAAAGAGCAACTAAAACGGACCCCTGAGAGCTCATACCAGCGTGATTCTTCCCAGCCTCTCCTCACTTATGCTCTTAACAGTACACTCTCTCTGCCCTCTTTCCTTTCTTTTTTTACCCACTCCAATTTCCTCTAAATGATGGCTGTAGCTTATCTCCCACTGTATGAACATAAAGCCACCTACCAAGGCCACTGTAAACTGTATTCGTATGGAGCAGTGACCACAAAGGACTGAAAATCTACAGCAAGACCCTGAACTAAAAAAAAAAGAAGAAAAAAAGAAAAGAAAGAAAAATTTTGTGGGTGTGTCATTTAAAAATCACTGTCCTGCAACAGAAAATGCCATCTTAACCCTTTGACATGGAGTTGTGAACATGAACATGAACTACATATTAAAAATAAATAAATAAACAAAAATCCCAAAGTAGGTCATTCTCGATGTTAGGTCCATTTGCTAGATCTGCTGTGTGATGCCCTACAATATCCTAAGGCTGTTAAAATGAATCTTCATGCATGTTTTGGGTCATCTGATGGGCTTAGAATTGTGCGGTCTTCTTAAAATAGTCCTATGATTGCCCTACATTAAACTCCATGTGTGTCATATAACATTTTTACAACTGTTTTAGATTGAATGGACATATTTCATGTAATGTATGTACAGGGGTTGTACATCAACTGGGTAGGCCAGGAATGTTGTTCATTGTTTTCATTCATTTGCAGTAGTGGCTGTATTCTATTAAGGTTGCAGGGTAGATGGAGGTTATCTCAGCCGACTCTGGGCCAAGGCAGGGTATACCCTCAACAGCTCGCAAGTCCATTGCGCACACACACACACATGCACACACACACACACACCTTCTTACTGTGAGGCAGATGCCCAAGGAAGATTATACTAAATTTTTTGTCTTGCAGCAATACTGCTCCCATATGAACATTGTACAATTTCACTGACAAACCTGTCCTATTCTCCCCATGACAGATGTAAAAAATGTCATATGTGAACGCAAAACAATAATTATATCAACAACAACAACAACAACGGGAGCACAGTGTTGTAGTGGTGAGCACATCCACCTCACACCAAGAACTGGGTTCGAGTACCAGCTTGGCGAGGGCATTTTCCGTGTGGAGTTTATATGTTCTCCACATGCTTCAGTGGGATTCCTCCCACAGTCCAAACACATGCACATTTGGATAACTGGTTGTTCCAGGTTGCCCCCATATGTGAATGCGAATAATTGCGTGTGTTGGTCCTCAGATAAAGTGGCAAGCTATTCAGGTTGTATTCCACCTTCGCCCAGAGTCGGCTGAGATAGGCCCCAGCCTCCCCATTATCCTAGTACGTGGTTCAGCAAATGAGTGAATGAATGAATAAATAATAATCATCATCAACACCACCACCATCGGAGGTGATGAGGGGCTTAAGCTAGTCAGTATACACATTGTTAATGTGTACTAACCTTTTCCCTCTACCATAACATTTTTCCTTCTTTATACTTTTTGATATTTTCGGATGGGGTTATTACCTTTATACTTTCTTGCTTTGCTTTCTTCGTTTTTCTTCTTCCACCTTTGCTATTAACGTGTGCACTTCACTCGAGAAAAAAACTTTTCTGAAAGAGTGACTCACTCACTCACAGTGCACTAACATTCTTAACACCATCATTTCCCAAATAACCCCAGTCTTAAACTCATCATCATTCCTTTTTCCTTCAGTCCTTGGGATATATATGTCTTTCAGCATAAATCAAACAAAGAAAAAACATCAAACTTCATTTCTATGTCTCAACCGCGTATAGCTTATCAGATTAAAGACATATATGGTTACTGTGACATTTTTTTATTTTCCTAAGTCTGCACATTTGTGCACAAACACATAATGGCTGACCTTGGCTCAGCACTTCTTTATCACAGGCCTAATTTTACCAGTACACCCACAAAATGGCAACAAAGTCAATAGCCCTACCCAAACAGGGTTATATTCTCAGTGTGACAGCTGTATTAAAATAAAGAAATAAATTCACATATCTCCTCCAAGATAATAATTGGTGCACACAGCACTATCCTGGATGTTGGTTCACACACGGTACATCAGCAGTTTAACTACAGAGAATATTACTGGATCATTTACAATTATATTTTCTTGTCAGCATCTTTTGTTGAATGATAAAGGTCAGTCAGTCAGTCAGTCTAATGTAGAAAAGGGAGAAATACATGTACATGAAGGGGATGGAAATAAATTAATTACAACAACTCCCCATTAAAATCTAATCCTATCCAAATAGGACTCAAAAGCCTTTTTTTTATCAAAGCAGTAAAAATGCAACAGACGGTCTGAATTTTGTTTTAAATCCTTTTACTGTGGTGTTTTAATACAACAGACTCTCACAGAATTACAGTTTTCCTTTTTAATCACTTACATTATATTTAAACGTCTTGATCTAATTATTAAATTGTTTCTCCATGCAAAACATGTTCACTGACTTTCACTCACATCCCTGCCTCACACACACACACCTTCATGCTGCAGCAGACACTTAAACAGAACATGTAAGCCTCACTCGATACTGCTTCACTGCTCTCTGTAGCCGGTCACATCAAGTTCAAGTCCTTGACAAAAACTTACAATGTGACCGATGAAGCTTCACCACCAACTCATCAGTGATAACACTGTCTCCGTCTCGCTCCCTCTCTCTCTCTCTCTGTGTGTGCACTTATCGTACAACTTTGAGCCTGAAAATAAAGCTCTTCCTAAAGCACTTGGATATTACTGCAGAGACACCCTTAGCTCTCATCCCCAGTGTTCATTTTTCAAGTTACTTGTTTTCATCACAGTTACTCATTTTATTTCCATATTACTATTGTATTATTATGTATCATTTGCAGTTTAGTTGTTTTTGTGAATAAAGTGTCAAGCTGCTCATCTCTGTGGTTCTATATGTTCTCCTCATCTTGCACTTGGTTCTATATCACAGTTTACTCACCACTATTTATTTACTCTTTTAGAGATTTCTAATAGATGGTTTAATCATGCAGCTTTAAGCCACTTCAAGTTTAAGCAGAGTACAGATTGTCGTAATAATATTACCAGTTGTGTATTCGGAAATTGCTTGCTGGCAGCACCGTCACAAAGAACTGAGCCGCATGACAGATTTTTAGATGATTCTGCAGTAATGCACAATAAGCAACAGAAAAACTTACATAACTAGATTTTTTTATAAAATCCATTTACAAATAGTCTTTGTTGACTAATGTCAGCATGGTCAACATTTTTCACTCCTAATCTCCTGCACAACACATCCTTTTTTATAACCGGGTCTGGGGACCAAATGTGCAGGTCTTTGTACTGAAGGAGGAAAGGAGTACCCAAGGTATCCGAAAGGCCCTTGGCAGAGATTCTTACTTCCAACCTTCTCACTGTAAGGCGATTTATCATTATCTGATTAAATGTTTCAGTGACATCACAAATAAACATAGTTAATTCATCTTAACATTGACTTAGCTAACAACAGACTTTTACAAATATACACTGCTAGATTTAGAATGAATAAACTCAAATAATTCTCATAGTGGTTAGCACATGTAACTTATAGCAAGGAGTCCCTGGGTGGCGTAGTGGATAGCATATCTGCCTCACACCAAGAAAGCCCTGGGTTCGATTCCCACTCTTATATCCCATATATATTTATATATATACACATATACATACATATATATATAGATATACACATACACACACACATATACATATATATATATATATATACACATACATAAACACACACACAAACACATAAATATATATAAATATATACACACACACATATATATATATTATATATATATATACACATACATACATACATGTATGTGATATATATTACACACATATGTATGTGTGTGTGATCGATCGTATAGTTTATCACTAAAATATGCCCTCTAATCTCCACCCCACAAGTTCATCATATATATATATATATAT
>JAOUQZ010000039.1:21003340-21047315 GCA_028564935.1 Neosilurus hyrtlii
TCATGATATTTAATTTCTTGTTTGAATTAGAATTTAACGCCAAACCCTGTTTAATATTCGCAGATCTGAAGGTTACAAATACTAGCAGGTGCTAGTGACCAAACTCAGTAATGTAGATCACTGCTCCTAATCCTAATGTTTTTAAAAATGGAAGGAGATCACAGAACATTTGAAATGCCACACAGACAGTACCACAAGCTTAAGATGAAATCAACATCCATAGCGCTACCACGGGCCAAGGCTACCCTGCTGTGCTACTGTTCAGTCTCTCTACACAAAACAATTTAGCTTCATTTGTATTTTTTCCATGTCTTGCTCGGCCAGTCAACTTCAGATCCACCAGGGATTAGAAAGCATTGAATTGCTAAAACGACCGAAATGCATGACTCCAATTACCCTCTATTCAGGAGATCATTATCCTACAGGTTCACATCCTCTCTTCTACAATGACCTTGACTAGTCAAAAAGCACACCACGTTTAGCATGAAGCAATGCAAAATACTATGTGCATGTAAAATAATACTTCTTTTGGGCATTCATAAAGCTCATATTACACGAGATACAAAACAACTAATATTGACACAGGACTTAGATGTCCACAGATACAGGCTCCGGTTCACTTCAGTGAAATCTTTCCATTTAACAAAGTTAAATTTTATTGTGCGACGGAGCAATCAGCTCTGCCAGTAAAAAGCGTATAGACATGCCAACTCTTTTGTGGCTGTACCATACACAGGTTCGCCCACAGCGTCTCCTCATCTCCCTCTGGCATGATAAAATTACAGAAGAAGGCTAATCTCACAGAGGGCATGTTTGAATGAGATAAGAATTCATGATGTAAACAACTTGGACTGACAACAGCACTGAATCAGTTGCTTATATTTCAGAAAATTGAAAGACTCTAGTATAGGCTCATATCTTTTATGTGCACATTAATGTATAATGAACACTGAAACAATGAACTGTAAATGTTGTGCAGTATTACTCAGCAGGAGGGTGGGGTGTTAAGCTATCAAACAACAATGGCATTATAGGAAAATTAATCAACAAGGTGGTGCAATGCATCTTGATGAAAAAAATTTATATTTACAACAGGAACTTACATTTTTTCATTTGTACAACTGAGCGGTTAAGAGTTAAATTAGAATACTCCAGAGGACAGTGCAATCTGATTGGTCTGCTATGAAGGGATTAGAAAACATTATTCTAAGTGGATAACGGTCAAATCAAAATGACAGGCAATCACAGTTTGTAACCATCAGCTGGAGCAGATGTTGTCATCATGATTCCACTTTAATAAGTAAAAAGAAACCAAAAACATCTTTCATCTAAGTTTGATTTTTATTTTTTTTTTCCCCAAAGAGTACATACTAAAACTTTGAATAAGTATACTCAGACACCCTTATACAGAGCGACTTACATTTATTAAACAACTGAGCAACTGAGGGGCTTTGCTCTAAGGCCCTTCTGTTTAGTACACTGTGTACTAAAACAATAACGTGATTAAGACTCAGTGGATGTTGCTGAATAGACTAATGTATTAAGAAAGATAATTATTAAGCTTTCTAGTAAACCATTCAGATTTCAAAAATAAATTAAACATCAGTGTAGTACTATATAAAATTGCTCAACTTATTGCATTGTAATTAGGGTTGATGTGTAAATAAGTCTAAGCTACTTGGATGTTGTAGCTACTTGAAGTGATGCTGCTGCACAACATTGGTTTCACAAGTGCAAATCTAGCAAAAGTCAAATGTCTCAGTCCTTCGTGGTTGTCAGATATTCAGCTGATGAACAGTGCATGTGAGTGTCTCTGATTTGCCAGTGATGCCTTAGTTTGGGATTGTAATCTGCTGTGAAGAGAACAAAAACTCTTTGAAAGAAAGAATACAGCTCTGTATAGATGAGAAAAAGTGTCCTTATTCAATGTGATCACGGTTTTAAATAATAAAGACCGAAAAAAAAGATGCAGACCTTCTCTAGAGCACTCCCACATTAGATTATATTTGGTATCAAATCCCAATATCATACTTCAGAATATTTTCTCAATGCTATTAGCTTCTTAGAAGAGAGAAAATGTCAAGGTTTTTCTCTAATTATATATATATATATTGTTCCAATTTTTTTTGTTTTGAGCTTGTAAAGTCAAAACTACCAATCAGCACTTCAGACAGGTTAGGCTTTGCCTTTGCTCCTTTATTAGTATACAAAAGGCTTGACCGGCATATAATGAAGGCTTTCACCAGGCTTTCACCATCATTTGATATGCATAATGTGTGCGCATAAAAGCAGTCCAGGGCCACTTCCTCATCACCTCATCAAGGTGCCAGACAAATGACTGCCCTCATTATCTTAATATCTCCTTGGAGTTTTAAAAAAGTGTTTGCAAATTGTCTGACTGCAATGGAATACATTTGAATTAAAAATAAGTTCTTGAATTATTTTAATAAAAAATTTATTCGGAGGCCCTAAGAACAGAATTTTACCATAAACATGAAACTAGACATCAATAATGTTTCAGGGGTGGGGGTTCACCCAACAGTCATTAGATGAAAAGCTGACAGAAAATGAATGACAGAAAAAAAGAATAAATACACCCAGAATCCTACCCAGAGGAATTGAAGACAAAAGAGAGACACATGGAAAGGCCGGTATGGAGACATAGAGAGTGAAATAAGACAGCAATCATCCTTAGATAGGCTCTTTGGCTAAAACTTGAAAACAAAACTCATGAATAAATAACTTGCATTTATTAAGCAGAATGATAAATTTGCCTCATAATTTTCCTGAAATTATGGCATGTGATAGCATGGCCTCAGAACCCGTAATTGAGGAGGGAAAAAAAGCTGCTTTGAAATCTCTCAAATTAGGTGTCAGATGGTTCCCTGTCACAACACTCTCACCACCCTTCTCCCTACTTCTTCCAAACTCCTCAACCATCCCATTATTGCAAAATGACAGCAAACTTAAAAGAACGGCCTACCGTCTGAGCCTGATCAGAATTTATGGCTTTCTAATGAGTCTTCTTCCTTCAGCCTAGGTGAAGATGCCTGCTTTCTGATGCTACATTTTAACTGCAGGCATTAAAAAGTGAGAAAATCAATAGGAACATTTTTTTTAAGCTGCCACACAGTTAACCGCATATGGTCATCTATACACTAGGATTAGGGAAACAATGCATGAATAAAGGAGTTGTTTATGCACTGTCGTTGTGCTTCTGCACTGTAAGCTGCGGTGACTTTTCCATTATTGTGTGAGAAGAAGAAGAAAAAATTGAGGCTCCGAATGCTAACTTTATACAGTTTACAGCACTGAAGAGGTTGGGCGAGGTGGAGTAGCTTCAAAATACTAATACTGGAGATGCTAATAAATGAGATCTCAGGAGAGCTACTGAATTAGCTACAGTTTCTCGGTTAGAGCTCTAGGCTATTAAGGATGCTGATATCTACGTTTGGGCAGTTTGAGAGATTGACAGAATAGAGGCGAAGCACTGTAGCTAATCTACTTAGCCCTTTAAAAATGCAATCACTAATTTGTTCAGTTTGATCCCATCAATCCAAACCTGAGTTAATTTAAAAGATAGAGCTCATCAGAAATCTCGACAGGTTCCAAATCTAGGCCAGTATTTGAAAAAAGGTTTCTTGCAGGTATGTGTATGAAGGTATATTAATTTTCAATAGATGCTAAGCTTGTCCTGGGTGGAGGTGGGAAGACCCTTTGGGTGTAATGTCAGTGTATGTAGATATATTCATTAATGGCTAGTCACAATAGTGAACTCAAAGGCTAAATAATATTCTACCCATTAGTAATTTGCCATTAGTTATTTTAAAGCCATTAGGGTTCAGAATAGATCATGGCACATAAAAACACTCACTTATAGACAGGTAGGGAACACCATTCATGATAGCGCTTTTTTTAAGGTGCCACAGGAAAGTCCAGAGTATTTTGCTTGGTAAAGTTGAAAAGTGAGAGTTCGGTACATGGAACTGAAATACTGTGACTGAAACACTGCTGTCTCCTCTTCCAAATGCAAATCCTGCACATGCAAAAGAGGGTGGTAAAACAGACCAGTTCTAAAATCCTAGAATGTTTAGGAATAGTTTCATGCATATTCACACCCCAAAATTTGCATACACAAGACCACTCGAGGCCCCTGGCCATATTACTTCAGCTTCTGAAGCCAGTATCTCCACCCTAAATGTCCTGCTTGTGCATCTTTGTATTCACCTCTCTCTCATGTACCAGCCTGGCTTCAAACTTTAACATGTTATTGTGAAAAACAAAAAACAACTTGCGGGAATCACCATCCATCCATCAGGAACAAATTGAGGCTGAGCCAGAGAGCTCATGGATTCTGCAGTGCATGTATGTGAACTTCAGAGATGTGCCTTTTCACCACAATAAGTCTCATACACATCGTGATTTTACCACCACAAAACACTCCATGCAAAAAATTAAGAAATATTTAGAAACAAACACCTTTGCATTCATATCCATGAAAATTCTCTGAAGAAACCTACCAAGGGATCAACAGCTGTTGTTCTAGGACAAAGTCAAGCTGAGCCGAAGAGCTCAGGGGAAATACTACAGCATGCTCACATGAACTTCAGAGACATTTCACTGGCATTCCCAACATTCTTGAGTTCAATCAGCAACAAAATTGTCAAATTGAAACTACTGGTAAGGATGTCAAAGCACTTTTCAACTGCTTTCTTCTTCACTGAGATGTGGCATGACACCTGGCACTGCCGCAGAGTTATCCACCTTTTTAATGGACAGAAGAGACCATGATTTAACTTTAAGTCAGAAAACCAAAGGCAGCTATAAGCAAGGTGTGATTTTATCTACTTTTTGACAAAAGCTAGTAGCTAGTGCAATAAGGGTAACTTTAGATACCAGCAACCTCCAAGTAGTCAGCATAGCTGTCTAGACATTATAAGGACATTTTCAGGGACTTTGGCCCAGGATTTCAAGAGTGCATTTCCCCAGACCCCACCACAACCTATGGACAAGAACGCTGCAGACAAATATGCCCTAGTGCATATGCACCTGTGGCTAACTAGCCAATCAGAGTAGAGCTCATCATGATGTCCATGATCTCGATGATTCAAAAGAGCGTGGGGCGTCATGATTTATGAGCATGCTTAGAGCACGACTGGGGTATAAAAAGGAGGCCAGGTGCATCCAAAAGATGAAACGTGAAAGAATCGTGTTTCCAAGTTCATTAAAGTCCCCTATGATGGTGCATCAAGGTCTTTTACGCTCTGTTAAGCTCTACTACGCTCAATTAGGATACCCACGTTCTATCACGATTGCCGTCAAATTGTAATAAATCACAATAAACATGGCAACATTTTTGACAGCCAAAAACTGTCACGATCATCACGATTATCACAATTCCAGAAAGTTCCCTCCAAGATCATCATGATTCAATCCCACAACCCCGCACGCTCATCACGATTCTGTTAATCATGGACATCATGGCCTCCAAGTAAAGCCAGGATATGTCAAGTTCAAATTTCTCCGCAAACTCAATACTTGCTACCTTTGCTGTCAACAAAAAAATAACATTCGGACATCCGTATGTCATGGCATGAATGAGGTTTACAAACAAGACATGCACATAAGGCTAATTGGCTGTTCCAAATTGCCCAGGAGTGAGTATGAATGTATGTGTGTGTGTGTGTAAGTGTTGATTTTCACCCAGCCTTCACACGATCCTAGTAAAATGAAGGGATTCAGAAATGAATGAATGAATCATTTTAAAGTGAACATATGAAGGCAAGCCTAGCTATATTTTTCCAAAAATATGTATAAACATACTTTTGTTTGGATAATTGTGATTGCACTTATACAGACACATATATGGTAAGATGTAGACTCAAACACCAGGTTGATGCATTACTATGTCCTCTAAAGTATGGAACATCACACAGACAGCCCCAGTTTTGATTGATTCCATTCTGTGTATTTTTAATTGGACCATTGGAGGTGCGAATGTTCTTGTTTAGTTTTTCCCTATAAACAGAGAGACTTATCAAGCACATATGGATTAGCCAGCTGTAGGCATAGTGCAATGTAAAAGACACCCTTCATGTAGCGAATGCATAGTTATTTACCACCACCACCACCACCACCCCCCCTTCACCACCCCTTCACCCCCCACCCCCACCCCCACCCCCACCCCCCACACACAGGTCTGAAGTTAAAGTGCAAAGATCAAACGAGGGCAACATAAAAACTGTAGCCTCAAGTGGTCTGATTCAGTCACTGGGAGGAAAAATTACTTCAGCTTCAACAAACTCTTATGACACATGACCACTTTAATCATAGTTTAGATCCACAGCATGACTTCACCAGAGGGTGAATTCTGTATGTGTTTAACCTGAAAGTTCCACTCTCACACAAGTCACTTACATTTGCTAAACCGCTTAATCTTATTTGGGTCATGGAGAGGCAGGAGCTTATCTCAGCCAACACCGTGTGAAGACGGGGTACGCCCTGAACAGCTGGCCATACCATCGCAGGGCCAACACCACCATTCATACTTACAATCACACCTAGGGGCAATTTGGAACAGCCATTGAGCCTAATGTGCATGTATTTGAACTATGGAAGGAAACCCACACAAGCACAGGGAGAATATGTAAACTCCACAGAGAAATACCATTATCTAACCCAGTACATTCTTGCTGTGAAGCGGACTTGCTAACCACTACACTACCATGCAACCCAAGTTATTTACTTTATACTGATGTTCATTGTTCATGCAACAGTTAACAATAAAGATTTCTTATCTCATATCTTATACAGCTGATGGTAATAGTGGGTAAAAGACCATTTAAATTTTTTTTAATATGTATATACTTTACCACCACAGATGATGTGGTCGTATCCAAAACAAATGCCAAATCCAAAGTATTTTATATACATGGATAGGACATATGCCACTTCTTTTTCCCAGTGCATTAGTAGTGAAGGGAAGCAGAATAGTTTAGAGAACATGGTAATGCATCAACCTGATTTTTCATGGCTTGTACAACCATATGCCTGTCCTTCAGTCTGCCTGCACATGTGTGTACCACTACAGGCTCTCATGCTCGGACTCTGTGTGCGTCCATCTCAGATGCCTACAAGCAAGAAAAATGTTTTAAAATCAAAAACTGCTTCAAACATGAAATGTTTTAATTTATAAATAATATTTTTAGGTTAAAACCTTACTGCTTGTCAAATTAATAGATTTTTTTTTAACAATTGACATTTTAGCAGCAAAAAAGAACCCATACAACAAACTGTCTTATCAGTTATGATATTTATTATAGATCTGTTATATTTAAATATATACCTATATGTTGGATGCATACAGGATATTAGCATTCATAGTAGTTTTTACAAGTACATTCTCATAACAAAACTAAAAGTTCCATCTGAATGTATAATTGGCAGCGAGATGTAGCCAAAGATACTGGATCCACGTTACACTTATAGTACCGATCAAATCTGCCTCAAAAAAGTGCCTCTCTCAACCTCCCATGTTGACACATCACTGACTTATCAGACTTTAAGATCCCACAGCACATTCAATAGAGTTTCAGGTCTATTGCCTAATGAGATCCAATGTTTCAAGTAAGCATTTGTCCAATACCCCAGATTTTATTCACCAGAGGTGTTAAGGCTACAAAGGATAAAACATTTATTTACCTGAACTCTCAAAAGATTTGTCCTTTTCAACAAAATGAACTTTTTACACAGTCGTATGAGCTAATTTCCCCTTGCTCATTTTAGAACATTACAATTATAGTACTAATGTGACATTAATGCATTTACATCGGAACACTTTTCATTTTTCGCGCATACAGAGTTTCAGATCTTATCGCTGTACTTGCTACAGATGACCCTCAATTCTCATCACCAGCAGGAGAATATTAATTAACTCTAGATATTACGGGCCAGAGATTGAATCTGGCACACATTAGAGCTGAACGTGTCAGAGCTTTCACGATAGTTTCTCAACAGCCTGAGGGGGAAAATCATCTACTACCCCACCGACACACACTTAAAAAAAAAAAAGAGAGAGAGAATAAATTTGCATGCTTAAAAATGTGCCGTTACTCCATGCACATTTTTTCTTCCTTTAATAACATCAAATATTAATATAATAGCTTCGCCATGTTTTCTCTAATTGAAGTCAAATTCAAGTTACTTGACAAAAGATTGTGTTGTGACACACTATGAATACAAATCATCTTCTTCATCAAGAATACAATATATTTTCAGTGCAAAACACCCATGAGGGAATGTTTCCCTCATATAAACCAATGTCTCTGTATGCCCACTGATGATATCAGTTGCAATGGATTCATCTGGTGATAACAGACTTCAAGCTTCTGATATCAGAACAATATCACATGAAAAAAGTAGTCTCATGGCTTTATGATGTACAAAATTATTTACTCTTTAGCTTCATTCTTATACAGCAGCACACTGTCCATCATTGAAATAATGATAAACCAAGGGTCCAACCATGGGTGTAATCACATTAGGCATGTTATTTCAGTGGAGGTTTTTTGTGTCGAAGAAAAATGGTCTTGTATAGCACGGTGGAGGCTATTTTTATACTGTAGCTTTTTGGGCATGGTGGCACACAGGCCTCTCACATGCCATAGAAATATATTAACTATGCAACACAGCAAATTGCAGTCACACATACGAAGATTTTTACAGAGGAAGATGACACTGAAGGTAAAAATTGTACCTTTACTCACCGACTACAATTCGTGTTCATCATTGAGATGAGAACCAGACCTGCTATTAACACAAACAATCTTCACTCATCGTCACTTACTCATTTGCCAAACTGCATAATCCTACAATGGCCACTGGGCAAAGGTGGGGTACACCCTAAACAGCAATCGCAGAGCCAACACACACACAACTACATTCACACCTAGGGGCAATTTAGAACAACCAGTTGGCCTAATGAGCATGTCTTTGATTTGTGAAACTATAGTACCTGGGGGAAACCCACGCAGAACTGGCCAAGCCCAGGAATCGAACCCAGGCCCTTCTTGCTGTGAGACGGCTGTGCTAACCCCTACGTCACCGTGCCACCCCCATATTCTTGTATGTAGTAGAGATCACCAAGTGTGAGTATGTCTTAACTGTGGTTTCCTTCCACATTCGCCCACATTTTCAAAATTCATGTAATTTCCCAGTTCTGTAAGCAGTGTCTTTAAATTTCATACTTCTCCAAACATATGCAAGAGCCATGGCTGTGTGAAAAATGTTATACACTGCATGTAAAAAAGTCTGCAACATAGTATCATAATATGGAATTAAAGTGCAAGCTTCATGAGTATTTCAAAGCAACGCTGATTTCCTTGCGGGTTTTTTTTTATTTGTGGTTACAAGTTGTAAAAGGCTTCAGCTAGGACTTGTTTACAAATGGGAAAACCTTCTGTTGTGGAGTTCTACATAAAACATTTAAAGGTTTACCTGAGGGAAAATCTAGAATTCTATAATTGTTTAATGAGTCATTTGTCTAAATTGAGCATCCAATTAAACTTTTTGTTGTTGTTGTTATTGTTGGAATTCGACTGACTATAACTACATCAGTTATGATTTGAAGCCAAAAATGTAACCCTAAGGACCAAACAGTCCTTTGACAATGGCAAAGGCACAAGCAAGACTTTAATTTTCCATAAATACCCTCAGGTACATGAACAAATTGGCAATTGGGCATATGAGTGTCAACTATACTGAAGACAGTGTTTGCTGGGTAAAAAAAATAATGTTTCAAACCATTTAGACTGGCCGGCAATATTTAATGTATTAGCAGCATTTTAAACTTGTGCCAAAATTGTGTTATTATTGAGTTCAGGACACCAGAAACAATTATCACAGCGAAGTTGATCATCACAGTTGTTCCACAGCAGTGTGTGAGCCACTTGGTTTCTACCAGAAACTAAATTGGTTAATAAACTACCCAAGAGTGTTTCTGCTACAGCATAGTTATCATCAGTCTGTAGGTCTTAGAAAACTCAATTTCTTATTTACCCAAATAATTTAATTCCACCAGGCTACACAGTCTCTCCGTTTGAAGCAACAGTTGACCAGCAATGGTTTTTTTTCACTACGAATAAATATTAACCACACTGAGATGACTAAATTATTATGAATTAGTCAGCTACTATCAGCCCAAAATTAACATATTAAGTAGTCTTTACTTTTATTTCAAAACATCAAGATCTGGGCTTTCATCAAGTGTGTATACACAAATATGTGCAAAATTTAAGGTGATATTTATTGAAATTAACCTTTTGCTTAGATTTGTTTGAACATTTACAACACAGCACAAAGCTTTCATGTATTTCCTCTGCATGCAGCAGGAAAAATAAAAGCCCAAGTGAAATGTGTAGGCTCAAGACCTCTTGTTGTTTAATGATGCACGATGACTCGAATTATCTATGAAATATGCTACTACCTTACAATGAACTGTAATTAGGGTAAAATATAAAAACATGACACTCAAATGGACAGAATCACCATGCTAAGAAATTTGAATCATTTTGCATTTATGGAGGATGTTCTGTGCCCCTTTTTTTTGTGACTTGACTGAGTTAAAGAAAATAGCCTAACATCAGTGGGGTTATCAAAGAAGACAATTAATTTTAAAGGGGAAATTCACTTTACAAATGACAAACCGTTCGGCCCACAAACCGTTCAACCCATAAAGATTTCAAAAAGTCCTTGCTCCAATCCATTTCCATTAACTTCATATCAGGTTTTAAACCCCTTTTGATTTGGAAGTTGAAAAGCTCTTTAACAAACACAGTCTAGTATTTTGGACATGCATTGCATATTTGCATGACTTCTGGGCAAGTGAATTTTAGTAAAAATCGTGACAAAGCTCCTTTAACCACTCTGAAAATGCTACAAACACATTTTGAGACATGTTTCATATCATGAGTCCCGTTTGTAAACCAGATTGGAAAGAGAAAGAACGTTCACAAACACACAAGATTCAGGTTCCTCCAAAGGCACATTTCAGCCAGAGAGTGGAAACAAGGAGGATATATCCCAACAATCATCAAGAAGGACTGCGTGCACAAAGCTGGATGCCTCAGTTACTCCATGTGCTTGTGTGGGTTTCCTCCGAGTACCCCGTTTTCCTCCCACTGTCCAAAGACATGCACATTAGGCTAATTATCTGTTACAAATTGCTACAGGTATGAGTGTGAATGGTTGTGTGTATTGGCCCTGCGATGGCCTGTCGGGCTGTTCAGGGTGTACCTCAAATTCGCTAAGTGCTAGCTGTGTTAGGCCCCAGCATCCCTGCGATGCTAAAAGGATTAATCAGTTTGGAAAATGAGTGAACAAGAGTAAGCAAATGTGTATACGACAGTTCTGAGGCAGGATTTTGAAGCAATTTCGAGTTTTCATACATTAATGGATTGACTACATTCTTCTTATCAGAAAATGAATTCAGCTTTATTCGGCTCAATTGCAAAGGCATGAAACATCTCAAACACACACACACACACACAACACACACACACACCAGGTAGCTTGGGTTAAAATCTGAGCTTGGATTACTGTTTATATGGGTTCTCTTGTTTCCTACAACCTCCAAAAACATTCCAGTAGGTGGAGTGATTATGGTAAACTGCCTCTAGATGTAAATTGAGTGTGTTAATGTGTGTGGGTTCGAAACCAGATCCACCATGATGCTAATCAAAATACAGCACTGAAGCTTGATATGAACAAAACAATCCTTTTTAAGGTATTATTTGAAACTATGCCTAAATACAGAAGATGGTTAATTATGTATGTAAGGGGATGTTTAAATGAGCGGTGACATGCACACGCAGGCAGCTAAAATGATTAGTATTCATTATTAGGCATTAGTATTCTTCATTACTTATGCTTGTGTTTTTAAATTTAGCCATAAGAAAAAATATCAGTCTATGTAATGGTGAAAAATTGTTCTCTAATAAATAAATAAATGAATGAATGAATGAATGATTATTTTAACCATTTTAAGACTTATTTTATATAGAGTTGTATTGAAAACAGGACCAGAAATGCTGCTGTCAGACAAAAATGGCAGACTGGTATTGGCGAATACCCAGTCCGTGGGCCGATCCGATACCACATATAAAACGGGGCTCATACACAAATGAAGCCGCTGTTTCGAATCCCAGAAATCAGTTTTTCATCTGCACTGATTTTACCATCATATATTTATAGGAAATTAATTTCCTCCCATAAAGGACCCTCTACACACTTTAAATATTCATGGCATGAAACACTTCTTTATTTTTATTTGAAACCACTAAAAATGGTTAAAGAATGTTGCACCACCAGTGTTATGACTGTAGTCAGAAGGATTTCTTAACATTAGTGTCTTTTCTCATTGCAGCACTTGTAAACACCTGTATTCAGTGGTTACAGAGATCTGTGTTTTCATCATGCGGAACAGATTCATAAAAATAAACAGAAAATACTCCTGTTTGTAAAACAGCCATCAATGTTTTCTTTGACTCAGAGCAAAATGAGTAAGTAAAAAAGTAAAACACCACCTACACACGTATTTCCTATGGGCAAAGGATCCAACTCTGAACAGATCAGCTGCTCTGAAGTGGCCAGCCTAACTCGAGCTGGCATCAAGTCTGACACAACAGCTGCAGCTCTGCATTGGTAAGCTACACTGATATTCTGCTTCTTCTTCAGGTAGCTAATCTGTAAAGCTTTGTGCAAGTTAAATTCTTTTAGCTGCCTTACACCTTCAGCAGACTAAACTACACTGCAAGGACAAAAAGCTTCGAGCCCACTGAAAGGAGCTTCAAATGGATATTGACGAGGCGGTGACTGGCTTTAGTCACTGTAATGAATTGGCAGGCGCTAAAGCACTAGGTCAGCACAGGTGTGTGGATCCCTCGAGCCTCATGTAATCTGGCCTGCCTGAGTCTATTCACCTATAATGTTAAAAGACCTTAAGACAACACTGGCCAACTATGATGTTGGAGGCCAGGACTGCTTGCTGATTTGGTTTCCCGCCATACCTGATTTAACCATTGAGTTACTGCTTAGACTGTGATGTGTTTTAATAGGGAAATCAGATTTACTGGACTCTGGACCTTGAGCACTTAAGTAGCTTAGACTCACTGAAGCGTAAGCCTGGATCCTTTCGTATCACCCACAGCACACAGTGCTGTTTCAATTACACGCTCATTAACTTGTGCACTGCTAATAAGAGGAATCAGGCAGGATGCCTCTCTTAAAGAGCTTAACAGGCACTTGAAACCAAGGAAAGTCAAGAGTGTGGCATCAACAGGATATGGGAGCAAGTGTGCCAATCTAGGATATTGCTTTTTTTGGCACATGGACTAAAGAAATAATTTACTCATTAAAATTGAGTTTTAGGACATGGGTTGCTACCTAACAAACACAATATCCAATAATAGTGAAAAAAATGTCTATTTCCATTATATTAAATTCACATCATGGGGCAGCACAGAGGTGTAGTTGTTATCACAAGCCTTACAGCAAGAAGGTCCTGGGTTCGAATCCTGTGCTTGGTGAGGGCATTACTGTGTGGAGTTTGCATGTTTTCCACTTGCTTACGTGGGTTTCCTCCCAGTACTCCAATTTCCTCCAACTGTCCAAAAGACATGCACATTGGGGTGTGTACACATGCACATTGAGGTGTGCCAAAGTGCCCCAGGTGTGAATGAGTGTGTGATTGTGGGTGTCATGTGTGAGGGGGCACACATAGGGGCGGGGGGTGTTGGCCCTGCAACGGACTGGTAAGCTGTTTAGCGTGTACCACACTTTCACCCCGGGTTGGCTGAGATAGGCTCCAGGCTTCCCTGCAACTCCAAGGGTCTAAAGTGGTTCAGCAAATGAATAAAAAAATTCACATCATAACACGAAGTAAAATTAAGAGAACCTGGTTTTGGATGCTTGAACAATGGAGAGATTGAGCTTCAGTATTTTCATATGATTGAAGTATGGCACAACAGTTACTCAGATTTAAACGGTTTCATGATGATATAGCAGTGTACATATGTGGTCACTTAAGCAATTACAGGGTTTTTTTTTTTTTGGTCGTTTTGAACTTTACGGGGCTCAATCTTTGCCTGGAAAGGATCTAAAGACTTTTTTTGATGCCTGAACAAATAAGACAAATAAGGAATCCTAAACACCTTAAGCCTTGAGAAATACATGCCATTTCAGAATAGTCATATACAGAAATATCATATTGAAGACACTATAAATAATTCATAGATTAATCAGGACTCTTCTCTGTGCATTGTTGACACCCATGGAAGTAGGACCTCTCCACCTCCTAAAGCCCAGTTTTTGTCCTGATAGCAAGTATTGCCACCTCACTCCCATAAAGCTATTAATGGCAGACTTACTGATAGTGGAAATCCCACGCAACGCACTTTAACCGAAAGAATTTCGATTGCGCCCTGAGGCACAGGTTTATTGCCTACAAATCCCTTTGGATAATCCGTGCAAGGTGAGGGAAAGTTTGCCAATTCTATTACACGTTTGCCAATTCTAATCCGGTGTGAAACCATGTTTCCATTTAAGACGGACAATATAAACATAACCGACAGTGATTTCTCCTTAAAAAAGACATAGTATAAACTGTACTATAATAATAATCATTTGCTGTAATGTGAGGGTGTGATCTACTACACCGTGCTCGGTTCCAGACAAAAAGACAAACGCCATGGCACAAAAACACGCTCACTCTCTCTCTCACACTCACACACACTCTCACACTCAGTACCTTGCGTGCAGTCGGTGATGGGAACCGGAATCATTGCTGCACCTTCAGCAGCGCGCTTCAGCAGGAGCTCCGTGAGTCACACCGCGCGCGCGCGCGCCTTCAGCTCTGCTTCCCCCGGAAAATGAAGGAGAAGTGCGGCGGCGTCGGCATCTGTTTCTCTCAGTCTCATCACTTATTTAGACTAGGGGAATGACTGAACGCCAGGGTGGGAGGAAAGGGAGCTCCGTGGGAATTTTCTGCCCCTTCAAAGTGCTCGCTTAGACGCGCTTTCCGCTGTACGGCGCGCGGAAGTGTGTGCGCTCTGAACTGCGCGTATGGCAGAGGGCGCACGGAATCGGCGCTTGAGGAGGAGGAGGAGGAGGAGGAGGAGCGTCAGGTGATCAGATAAAGTGCTAGAGGTAGGAGTGAACATCCGACTATCAGTGAGGTCCAAACGACATTAAAGAAGGGAAACCCGCACGTTTGCAAGGTCGGGTTGGGAAAAGCATTAAATACATGATTAGTGAAGGCACAAATTGATGCCAAGATATTTGTGGTATTCTAACTAATAGTAGTAGTAGTAGTAGTAGTAGTAGTAGTAGTAGTAGTAGTAGTCTATTTCTGCTTGCTAAAATGACAGCTTACATTTACAGCATTTGGCAGACCCCCTTATCCACAGAACCTTACAATTTTTGTCATTTATGCAACCTATGCTTGAATCTAGAACCTCTGATTCATAACCCAAAGCCTTAACCACTGAAGCATCACTGCCCCTGGCTGCTTGGTCATTTCATTGATTCAATCAATGCTATCATCCTAATTTTTTTTGTTGTTTTTTTTTTAAAGTATGGGAAAAATACACAAATAAATGATATGGTGACACAGTGACCAAGTGGTTAGCATGTCTGCATCACAGCAGGAAGGTCCTGGGTTTGAGCCCGTATCCCATGAGGGTGTGGCGTTTGCATGTCCTTCTCATGCTTGTGTCAAATCCTCTGGGTGCCCCAGTTTCCTCCCACAGTCCAAGGACATGCTCATTAGGCTTATTGGATATTCTCAATCACCTCTGTGTTGCCCTGTGATGGTATGGTAAGCTATTTAGGATGTACTCCGCCTGTGGCCAGAGTTGGGCAGGATAGCATGGTTTAGCAAATGCAGTGAATGAAAATAATTGAAATACAATAGCTTTTACATTCTGATATGAGTCAAAGACTTAATGGGCTATTTGCATTCACTGCTATGACGCATTTTTTAAGAAATAATGTCTCATGTCTTTCTCTCACATGACATTCATCAGTACAATGAGATGGCAATGTTATTCAGGTTTCTCTGACTTATCACATGCATTTATATTCGGGATGTATATGAGGCCTAGTTTATACAATAGGTATTTTTCTTACTGTCATATTTGTCTAAGTATGACAAAGGTATGCAATTAATTCATTCATTTATTTATTCATTCATTCATATTGAATATCTACTGTGGATTATGGGTGAGCTGGATCCAATCACAGCTTACTTTGGTCAAGAGGCAGGGTATCGCTGGGCAGGTCTACTGCATGGTTAGCACAGACCACTGAATGAGCCAGAAACATTGGAGCAGTATTAAAAATGCCGAACTGTTTGTGTAAGGAGATACCAAGGCCAGACACTAAGAATACCATTAAGCAAAAATCATATTCGAGGAAGTTATTATGATCTGAGAGAAAACACACAATGTACCTTTTTTTCCTTTTCATGTGCGTGTTAATTCAAGTGCTTGGTGAATAAAAAGGTCTTTAGGCTTTGTTGAAGACAGCCAGTGACTCAGCTGTTTGGGCAGACAGGGAAAGTTCATTCTACCACCTGTGTGCCTTAAGGATAGATTCTTTTTTTAAAAATATAGATAGCTTTATTATTGTCATTGAACAGAATACAAAGAAAATGGGTATTAGTCTGATGGTGTATTCAAATATAACAAAAACCAGAAATCTCAAGCCTTTAATAATTTAACAAGTTTATATATACCTAAAATTCTGGCAAGCTGAACAGGGTGTACACAACCTACACCCAATGTTGGTTAAGATAGGCACCACCCTCCCTGTTGCCCTGCGATGGCCTGGCGAGCTGTCCGGGGTGTACTCTGCCCTCGCCCAGAGTCGGGTGAGATGGGCGCCAGCCTCCCCGCAACCCTAATTAGGATTAGCGTTTCAGAAAATGACATGACATGACTTGACACCCTCCCTGTGTCCCGAGTAGGATTAAGCAGTTAGTCAAATAAGTGAGTGAGTACATACATAAAATGTGTGTACGGAGATGCAGTTTTGCCAGTGTTTAGTTCTCATATGGCTCTTTTTTTTTGAGACTATTTGTCCGTAATATGATGGGCCTGAAGCATCTAACAGATGGCTGCAGGTTGAACAGATGATAACCGATGATGTTCAGGGCGGAATGGGTCTTTTAGTATGTTGGTTGCTTTACTTAGATTGACAGCAAGGTCTGAATAACTCCTCAGCTCATGATCCTCCGGGTGGTGTTGATGACTGTTTGAAGGGCTCTCCTGTCTACTGCAGAACAGTTGGCGTACCACAGAGATACAGTACATCAGCACACTCTCAGTGCAGCAGTGTGAGTAGGACAGCAGCTTGTCTTGCTACTTGTTTTCCTGGGGATCCTCAGGAAGTATAGTCACTGCAGTGCCATCAGTGGTGTTTATACTCTAGAAGAGTTCTTCAGCAATGTGTGTACCTAGAAACCTGAAAACAGGGACCCTTTCCATGCAGTCCTGACTTATTTTGCTTGATGTCTGTTTTTGTATGTTGAGGTATGGTGGGCCCAGGTTTGATTTTTGAGGTTTGTTCTGAGTCCTTTTTTGATATCTAGCCGTCCCTGCATTTTTTCATAATGACTCTGACTCTGTTCAGATGAATTCTCTGACATAATGACTCTGTTCAGATGAATTCTCAAGTTTAAAAATAAGAAAAAAAAAACCAAACAAAAAAAAAACAAAGAAAATTTACAGAACTTAAATAAATAAATAAAACAGTAACAAGTAGAAAACAAATAGTCTGGTGTTGAGATCCTGTAAGACCTAGCACATAAAACATCCTCTGAAGGACAAATCCAACATTGTATATTTGTAGCATCTTGGCTTGAAGAGAGTCATTATCTATCAGTTTCCTGGACCTGAGAAGGTATAGAAGACAAAGGAGACAACGATGGGCAAGATATTTTTTAATATTTATTACCTTAATTCATTTTACTCATTGGGTTTACTAAGCCGAAGGGGTTATGTGATAGCCTTTGCCGTCTGTCTGTCCGTCCGTCTGTCTGTCCAATCATGTATCCATTACAGCCCATATAAAATCCATATCATAATCGCCGATCCATAGCTTCTCCAGAACTTTACCAATCGCCCCCAAATTTGTGTCAGCCATGCATCATGATGTGAGGCAGAATGTTTTTAAAAGTCAGCTTGACATGTTAATTGTTAATAGAGATATTAGTTAATGATCATTTATAAATTTGGCAGCAAATCCTTCAGTTAGTACTACACTAGGCCTCCATGTCTTGACAAAGTTGTTCTATTTTTAGTTATTTGTAGGGGTTACTAGTTACACGGCCTCAAACCCCCGCGTGGGTGGGCGGGGGGGGGGGGGGTTGGCTCCTCTAGGACCTGTAGGGGGGCATGTATTACATAACTGCTTCCCCCACACAAAGCCAGGGGTGACCCCTCTCTGATGGAGGGGAGACATGGATTACATAACTGCCTGTTCTCACAAAAGCCAATCAGAGTGAGGGGGCACACATAGTGGTTAGGCAATGATACCTGCATTCTGTCTCAATAATGTCACAAAAAAATAACACATTCATAGTTTTACATTCGATGACAGCCAAGGGGTTCACTGTGCATTGCACAGTATTTTTAAAAATACATTACAATTTTATAAACATTTTTATTTTCTTAAATGTTTACGTGTTGATTACTTCTCTAGTATAGCTCACTAGTACATATCTTACTATTAATATTAAAAAAACAATATTAATTTTTCAAATGTAACTATATAGTAGAAATAGGAGGCGGTCAAGGTTAGAGAAGTGGGCTTGTGTCAAAAAGGTTGCTGGTTCGATTCCCAGGACTGGCAGGAAAACATCCACTGCTGAAGTGCCCTTGGGCAAGGCACTGAACCCCCAACTGCCCACAGGTAGCAGGTTTGCTGCCGACTGGGTCCTGTGCCTAGTGGTTGTGTGTGCACATTACTGGTGTGTAAGGGTAAGGTAAATACAGGGGTCAAGCTTACTGTTCAGTGTGTGCAATCACAAAGACAATGATTAATTATATTAATAATAACAACAACAACAACAAAAGATGAGGTGGCTCAGGGACCTGACTAGAATGTTTCCCTGATGTGGTGTTTCGGGCATGTCCAGCCAGAAAGAGACCCAGGGGACGACTCGGAACACACTGGAGGGACAATGTCTCTCAGTTGGTCTGGGAAAGTTTCGGTGTCCCTTGGAAGAGTTGGAGGAAGTGGCCTAAGAGAGGGACATCTGGTCCTCATTGCTTAGGCTGCTGCCCTGTGACCGGACCCTGGATCGAGAAGAAGATGATAATAATAATAATAAATAGACTCTATGCATAAACATGAAAATACCATTAACATTGAGGCAGTCAACAAATAGTAATTTATTTTCACTACGTTCTGTCCTGGTCAACAAACATTCATACATTATAGAAGTTTTTGGTGGTGAGGGGAAAGCAGGGAACCCAGAGAGAACAGACAGTAACACAAGCTCAGGCTTGAACCAGGGAACCTTATGGCATGATCCCGTGCCATCCACTATGAAACACTGTCAAAGTTTGAAATAATGCCCCTTATAGTATACACATCACTGCTTTCTACTGCACCACACACTACAATCATCCTTCATCTTTTAGTTGAAATCTGCCTTTTGAAACCATTCTAAACGATCAATGTTTTTGCTAGGAAATGTTTTCTCTATGAAAAGATAACACAATTTCAGTGTACTGTAGAAAACAGCACCTTTTTTCTTGCTACATCTGTGATAAAATGGATTTGAAAGTGCAGTCCAAGCCTATTTCATTTTCACAGCCTTTCACCTGCTAGTCATGGAATTAGGGTGGTGCAGTGGCATTAAAGGAAAAGGTGCCTCAGTGTGAGACATGGAATACTCTTGAGAGAACACATTTGTAACGTTCTTTCATGACTCGAGGCCAAGGATAAAGAAGATGAAACTGGTGAAGATCTATGGAGTTTTTCACTCACTGATGTCATGAAAATCAGCACTAAATTAGAAACATAAAATAGCATGTAGCCCACAATGTAGCACAAACAAACATATTCTGGAAGCAAGAAATATATGATGTGTTCAAGATGTACTTCCTGTTTCCTTGTAGTCTGTTCTTCTTGTTTATAAAGCTCACTTTCAATGATGTACAGGAAAATAAGTAATATAGTATCATATTGACTGGCTAGTTAGCCATTTAATGTAGTAGTCAATACTAGTCGAAATTGTAGTATTTTTGTCAATTAAATGAAGCTACAATGTACAATGTCATTGATCAATAGTTCATCAGAAGAAGATCTGAAGATCAGACACATTACAGGGGAAAAAAACACATGCCTACGCACACACAAACAGACCCACACAGATTCATCTATACAGGCCAGGTTCTTCCACTTTATTAGATGGCTCTGCCACTGACTTACTAATGAAAAAATATTCTCTTCAATCAATACTTAAATGTCTCCTCAGCTGTGACTACAGCTCTATAAACACCATCGCCTGGCTACAATATATCAAGAAGCATATATTATTAAGAAAAATCAATAGGGTTGGTCACTTCTCTTTTTATGTTCACACTAACATCTTTAGTATATCAGTTGTTTATTATTACTGTAATTTCTTATATTTGTTATTTTCTTTCTTTAAGTTTTGTCACGCAATGCTTGGAATCAAAAGCTCTACTCTGATTGAACATGTATGTATTGTACTAGCAATCAGTGCATTTTAATCTGAGTTAAAAAAAAAAAAAAACTCTCAATATGTTTCATTACTTATTCAAATCCTGTCATGTGGTTTATAATACTTGGCTAGTTCACATCGAGGAGAGAACACACCAGACAGATTTTCATGGCTAAAAATATGTATTTTTTTTTAAAGCATAAACATCACACTAACTGCTGAAAAAAGCAAAAAAGCGTGAAAATATGTTTTGACACTGTGGTTTAACTAAGTAAAAATCTGTGAGCACTGTGTACTATCACAGACTATGATATCTACTTTAGGTTAGAACTGTATGAGATCTATAGACAGAAATATGTCATGGATTAAGAAACTTATTCATTCATTTGCCAAACTGATTAATTCTACTAGGGATGAAGGGAGAATGGAGCCTTTTTCACTCCAGGAGAATGGGGGGATACACACTGGACAGCTCACCAGTCCAACAGAACACACACACACACCTAGGGGCATGCATGTCTTTAGATAGTGGAGAAGGAAACCAGCATATCTAGAGGAAACCCATGCACACACAGGTAGAACATGCATTCTCCACATATACGTGCCCTAGGGACTCGAACCTAGTACCTTCCTGCTATGAGGCAGACATGCTAACCAGTATGTAACCATGCTACTCATTGCACATACAGTACAATTAAAAGCTAAATACCCTAAAAAACTTTGTCAAATATCAAAATTACAAGTATACTTTTTTCATGCACACCTCATTGTCTATGCAATAAACCTCTTTTAGAAATTTAACGTTTTGTCACCAACTATTCATCAGTTTGCCATGTGAGAGAAATAATAAGAAATTATTAAAAGAAGGAATAAAATCGCTGACACCTGAGAATCTGACTCAATTTAACCAAACATGAATCAGTTTACTTATAATAATGAAACAGCTGTTTATGCTGCAGATTATTATGCAGGCATGATCAGCTTTAATGCCAGCTGATAAGCACAAAGACTTCTTTATCACTAAACTATAGGCTATTGCCAAACCCCAAGCCTTGTATCTATCTCCATATAGACTCAAACTTATTAAACAAGCATTTGCAAATTACCTTGCCATGGCTTTGCACCTCTGATTACAGAAACCTTGATGCTAGATAAGTGGTTCTGTTTTGCCTCTTTCTCTTCCTGTCTCCCTCTCTGTCTTCTGCTCAGTCTGTTTTCAAAGATATCTGGATTGAAAAGGAAAGCCCATTGTGTGTCAGTGAGATGCCGGTAATGATTTTCAGGCATAATCTCCAACTTGCCTGGTGAACCCAGCAAGAGTAGATGTCTGACCCGAGTGGTGCCATTAATCCATTTGAACACTCTGTACTTTATTAGTACCATGGAGCTTTCTGTTTCCTTAAACTCTATTCACGAAACTCATTCATTAATTTAAAGTAGACATATTGATAAGCCTTCGTAAGGTTTGGAATAAATACATTTAAAACAATGGACCTCAGATTTAAGCATATCAGTGACAAACATAATACCTTTGATAATGGTGACTTGTGGTTTTCCATCATCCTCCTATCCATCCATCCAGCCAGTAGATTTGTTACTTACTCTGATAAGCAGTGATTAATGAACATGACTGTGCTCTCTGGACCTATACCTGGATCAACAAGATATAGAGTGGCAATGTAGGGTTATACTGTATAGTGTATGTTAATTGTTTTGTGGGTGGCATGGTGGTGTACATCAGTCTCACAGAAAGAAGGTCCTGGGTTCGAGTTCTTGGTTTGGAGTTTGCATGCTCTCCCCATGCTTGCGTAGGTTTCCTCCGGGTACAGTCCAAATACATGCACATTAAATTGCAAACTGGCTGCTCCAAATTGCCCCTGAGATTGTGAATGGGTGTATGTGTTGGCCCTACAACGGTCTAGCAAACTGCTTAGGGTGCATCCCACCTTTGCTGAGTGTCAGCTGAGATGGCCTCTCTGTGTCCCTAATAGGATTTAGTGGTTTGGCAAGTGAGTGAGTAACTGCTTTGTAAATCAGCTAGTCATTTTTATATAGTGTGACCCAATAAAACCTGTTTCAAAGGTAAATGAAACAAAAATTTAAGATAATCAAATTATTTGAACACATGAAACTTCATTCAGTACAATTTTTACAGATCCTGTTTTGAAGATGACATCCTCCAAATGGAGACGGTCATTGTCTATAAACGCTTGGAGGCAAATTCTGAAGGCTGCTATGGCTTGATGGGTCATGTCAGGTAAAACAGCAGATACCCCCTGATGAATACCAACCTTAATGGCTTCAACAGGTCCCAGAAAAAAATTTCATTAAAGGGGAAAAAACTCAAGGGGCATGCAACGAGATCACTTGATCCAGAAACATTTCCCTCAGCACTTCCAGTGATCTTCGAGCTGTGTGAGGCATAGCTGCATCTTGCTGAAATCACACAAGATACTATCAGACCTTAGCACTGCCTCTCCTGTCTCACTAAGTTTCATGAATGCAAATAACGATGAATAAAAACTGTACCGAATTAAGTTTCATGTGTGCAAATAATAGTTACATTAACTTTTATTTTTTTGCCCTTTATCAATATAAAATGCCACGGTCTATACATCCCAATGAAACCAAGATAAATTGCATCAGATCTTTTCCCACCTTTCATCACATAATAACCAATAAATTTTAAAATGTTTTTCAGAAAGAAAATAAAAATAATTCCTTTGCTGACTTGGACACTACTGCCACCATGCTTCACCATGAGTCTGATGATCTTTTAGAACAATCCGTAAAGAAAGTTTTCCCCGTTAAATTTCTCCCTACTTTAATGTTGGGTCCATAGCATCCTCCCTGAGAAGTCTTAATCTAATTTTTTAATGTCCACTGTTAAAAGGGCAAAGAAAACCCATGAACAATTATGTTAGCATTTGTCATACATCTTTTTGGGGGCAATAACTGTTCGGCGTCTCCACTTTAGATGTGAAGACAAATCCTCAGCAGCAATATGAATAATGGTAGTGCAAAGCCTACAGCCATTAAAATGAATATGAGTGTATTTGCTAAAATGTCTCCACATTCTGGCAGTCAGGTATTTCACACACACACAGTATAATAACTGCAAAACAGTCTGTTCAGCTTAAGATTATAAATATAAGTAGACAACCTTACCCTCTTGGCTGCTATAACATGTGATTAGAATTGAGGGAATGCTTATAATTCCTAAAATTGCCATTCTTTATTAGTTTGTGAGCACCAAATCTGCTTTAAAATATGTGCCCAATTAAAAGGCAATTAAAAATAGATGCAGCACACGACTATGGTGAACTTTTATCTCAGGGGTTTTCACAAATAACAGTTGGCATTTAATGTTTATTTAATGGATTATATTTGGAGTTCAAAGTAGCACTGAGAAATCTGCTTGTGCTACCGTCTCTCCCCACTGCAGAAACAGAAATCTCTTGATGTTGAAAAAGAGGGATATTTCCATTCATTGAGGGTTGTTAACCGTAATGGCCAAAAATTATTCCGTTTTTTAATTAAAACCTTTGTTTACCATTGACATGCTAGCATTGATCTATTTATGCAGTAAAGCTTTATTTACGTTTTGTCATATCAGGACTACCTTATATTTTCATTATAATTTCATTGTAGGAGACATAGCTAAACTTGTAACCACGACCTTGTAGATTCATTCAATACTCTAATTCAAGAATTTGTGCACCATGTTTAAGTTCATTATGTGGGTGTTCTCTCTCTGGAAGCAAGCTTTGCTTTTATTACTGCAAATGTCCAAATTGATTAGTAAGACTCTTCAAGTTCGGAGATTAAACGAACGTACTTACACACTTGACGTAAAAAGTCAGTTACCATGACAACATGTCCAAGTTCTGGTATAAATGCTGAAACATTTCTTTTTTGGAAGTAAGAGTTAAAGAGATGTGATCCTTTTATCTGAGTCCTTGGGAAGTAACATAATCCCTCGCTCTTATTCTGTCTGACTACCATTTCAGTGAACAACGCACAATCATGTCAGTGTTCAGAGATGACCTTGACATTATGAATCCTACATGAAAGCTCAGACATAATCCAAACAGTAAATTAGTATCAGTTCAGGTGATACTAAAAAGGCATGCAAAGAACTAATCAAAGAACTATAATATCAGTGTTTCAAACTACAACTGTGCAAAACATAGGAATCAATAATATTAAACACACCATCAGGAATAAGACTTTATAAATACCCAGTGCATTGTTATATAAGCCAGTCTTTGACAGGCTGCAGCTGAGGGTAATCAGTCTGATGACCTTGCCTGTGAATAGGCTGATTGGGAAGGTTGGAATTGTGGGAAATGTAGTCAGTTTGAACTGTAGTTTCAGTGGTTGCATAGTTTGACTCTTTTTGCTCATATTAAGCTTTTTTTCTTACCAAACAAAGTGAACCTGTCAGATTATTGGTTGCACAAAAACATGATGTTTATAAGAGATGAACTGAATTTGAGTATATTATTCAGAGTGAACAGATATAATGTCTAACAAAGACAGGTTTGCTAAAATGTTCAAAAAGCACATGTACAGGTGTTTTACAGGATAGAGAGTAACAAAAATAAAATTCATTAGAAAACATTACAAGAAGGTGCGAGCAAAAAGAAAAGCAAACAGGATTTTAAAAACGGTACCATGCATATCTCTAGTTAGGACCAGTGAGCTGAGTGATGCAGGTACATCATTAATTTAAGTGTATGGTCATACTTAAATCAGGGTTCGTGTCTATTAATAAAAATAGGATAGAAAGAAAGAAATGGAATCCAATGCTTTTTAGGCCACAAACACTTCCATAACCCTATTTGTATCATGAAACAAAAGCAGATATCAGTAGTGGCATTGCATTACATTTGCTGGCAAGATCGGTGGTACAAGTTAACAAGAACTATTAACACAAATCATATATGGAGGAATTCATAGCCAAAGGTCTAACTGAACATCTACGTGCATGAGGTATGTCTAATAAAATGGACACAGTATATATATTAATAAAACTACCCCCATCTTATACTCATAGCACAGTCACACACTGTTCAGTGGTCAGCTAGTGTTCTGTGGTGGACTCTTTTCATGCTGTATCCATAAATGTCTACCCAAGAATTTGGAGCTACTGTAAATGGATGGTGGGTCACAGGAAATGGCCAGTGCGTGTGCATAAAATACTGGCAACCGGATTAAATTCAGATGCCGATTAACTTGACAGTGTCTCAGTTCTAGACAATTCTGTGACAGAGTAGAGACTTCTCCTCATACATATTTGTGCAGCCTGCTGAACTAAAAGAGAATGACAGGTTGGCCTCCAGCTCACTGTGGCAGAATTTTTTTTAATCTTCATATTTTGTCGGAGCAGTTTTCAGGAGTGAGACACTCCTGAAAGTACATTTTCCCCACCAGTGAAATGTTTCTTTACCCATCATCAAGTTTCTTCATTTAAACATGTGGTACACAAGTATAATGAAAAAAACATGTCATTTACATGTCTTGCTGGCTGCATTTCCAGCCATGATTTTTGCATAAAATACTGATGTATCTTAGTTTTATCAAAAGCTATTTAAAGCAGATGATATAAAACACATTTTAGATAAATATATAATTTATGTATGGGCTGGCATTATAACATATAGTATCTTTGATGGCCTGGTGAGCTGTCCAGGGTGTACTCTGCCCTCGCTCAGAGTTTGGCTGGGGTTTGCACCAGCCTCCTCGTGACCCTAATTAGGATTAAGCGGTTCAGAAAATGAATGAATGAGTGGATCATAACATATTACAATAAACTGCATACAAGAGCTTTTTGTCACATTAATTGTCAATCAGTCTTTTTTTATAATGTTTGTCCATTAATGTATAATTTTATATTGGGGCCTTTCTGATGCGAGAAATAACAACATAGGTCAGAGAAAAAACTACTACGAGCTGCCACAAGCCCATACACAGTCAGGGCTTAAAGGCATTTTTCACTAAACATTCGTCACACACCATCACAGATCTGTTATGCATCATCATGCTCCAGCGTGGGCTAAAATGAGTTGTGGCTGCAGTGCCAGCAGCAGCAACTTAACATTTGCTAACTAGTTAAAAGACAGACTAGAGAGCACAAATCAGACCGTGTTTAAACATGCACAAATCAAATAAATAAAAAAAATACACAGTAAACATCCAAAAACATAGCTTTCCATATAAATGCAACCAGACATAAAGCTTGCTGTTTCATTCAGCTAATTAATGTTAGCTTTCTAGCAATCTATAGATTATTAGATGAACCAGAGCTATACAAGCACCCAAGAAAGTCATAAATACCATCACACCAGAGGCTGTGCATAAGCAGAACACTAAGGGATAGATGAGTAATCTTTTTTTTTTTTTTTTTTTTAAGGACTTGTGCTTTGGCTAGCTAGCTAACATTACCCGACAAGCTCATGTTGTTCCATCAAAGTATGTAGTCCAGGTTCAGTTTGATCCTGAACTCAATGGAGACAGAACATAGCTCTAAGCTCTTGCTGAATGTGCAAGGATTTTCTCTTTGAACTGTTACTTACTTGTGACTATATGCTCAGTAATGTTTCTCATCCTCATAATGCCTTTGTAATAATAGTAATACTAAGGAGATAGTGATAATGACAGCTAATAATTATGCCCTCGGTATTTGAGAATATAATTATCCATTCATTCAAGGTTGCTTATGAAGCTGACTTTGGGTATGAGGCGGTGTACATTCTGAACAGGTCACCAGGCTAAACCAAGTCTAACACAAAGAAGGACAACCATTTACACTCATCTGCACACCTATGGGCTATTTAGAGTGACATTAGAGAGACACTGAATATGTCTTCAAATTGTGGGAGGAAACCAGAGCACTTGGAGGAAATGCACACAAGCAAGAGGGGCAAGCGAGCTCTGCAGAGAAGGCCTCAGTCAGCTACAAGGTTCAAACCCAGAAGCTTCTTGTTGTAAGGTGACAGTGTTAACTACTGCCTGATATAATTATCTCATAAAAAATACCTGCTTTACTTCTTAAACTACATATTAACATGTTCGCAGTCCTAGGCCTTAACCACTGAGCCATCACTACCACATTTAAAAAGAGTATATCGTCCCATTTCACAACCATGATGCACTAGGCTACTTTTGTGCTTCCCTTTGCATGTTTTTACCTGAGGGGACTGCAAGCAAACTGCAGAACCTGTTGTCCAGGACAAACATTCATTCACATTCACTCTGAGGGGCAATTTCAAATAGCTGTTTAGCTTGATATGCATATCTTCAGAATGTGGGACAGGAAACCAGAGAGACAGAGGAAACCCACACAAGAACAGGAAAAACATGCAAACTCCACAAACCTTCTTGCTGTGAGGCGAGAGTGCTAACCACTACCCCACATGCCCCTACTAAAGAAGTTTACTGCCTTCTAAATCCTCAAACCCCACATACTACCTTTTGATTTGGTCAGTATTTCAATGGGTATTGAGAGTGCCGGTTTAATGAAGGCTGAGAATGATAAAAGAAGAAAAACATAGAGAAAATGATCTAGCAACCACTGTGTGAACCTTATTCCAAATGAAGCCTGTGTGCATTTTAGCTCTCACTTCCTGCAAGCCCTTAAGCTCTGGATGAGGGTCATTTTGTTCAGAAATGACTTCTCTCTAGAGACTCATTTACCGCCTTCTCTTCCAGCTCCGCCTCAGAGAATTGTCCTCTTGAATGAAAGAGAGGGTACCCCCCCCCCGCCCCTCCTTTGAGCAGTGTACCATTTTCTTTCTCCCCAATATAATTTGCTTCATTTATTCTCTTTATCTTTTTCTGTTGCAACTACTGCATGAGTAAAGGTGCATTCAGACTGGAGTTTGATGGGAAACATTTATGAACACGAGCGACTTTATTATTCTTTAAGGATTTATGATTCTTTTAGAAAATATGAGGAAGAAAATCCAATGAATCTAGCATTCATCTCTTCACAAAACATCCATTAAAGTGAGTAGTTGTGTATCCTTCAGCTCTTGTAAGAGACAGTAGCAGTTCTTATGAACTTCCAGCTACTGAAAGCCCTCTACCTTAAATCCTTTTAACTTCAACAGAATCTCCTGACAAACCATTACTCTGCATTAACTCCATCCAAGACAGCCAAACACAATTAACACCATACTATATTATATATATATATATATATATATATATATATATATATATATATATATATATATAAAATTCTGCGACACCATGCAAGCACCAGACAACCCACAAAATGTTCATTTTGAGAAAAAAACATGAGTTTTTGTTCTCTAAAATTACATTTTATTTAAAAAAATCAACAAAACTTGAGAAATGGCATCTTTCTATGAGATGAAGATTGTGCAAAATTTATGTAAAATAAAATTTGTTCCAATCTGGGAATTTCACAGCAAATCTATAACGACTTCAGAAACATATAAATAATTTCAGATATAATATATAACCAACATTATAATTGTAATCGATGAGTAAAATAATATTTTATGCAAAATAATATTTTATTCTTGTTTGAATTGCATACAGATATCAATTTAACACAGTGAGCATTTAGCTTTCATTTTTCTCACTATCAGATGATGTTTGGTCAAGTCACTTGCTTCATCACTACTCAGCACATTGCCAGACTGACCAATCCCCCTTCTGAGATGTCTCGGACTTCTTGAAATTGAAATTCTTGAAATTGTGGGTTATCTGCTTGCATGGAAATTGACAAGTAGCATTATGCTTTGAACTGCTAGTGACACCTTTTGTCCTTTGAATGAACTAATACTGTTCTAACAATTTTATAGATAGTACTATGACGCCTAAGGTCTTCAGTAGAGCACTGGACTCTCTTTTAATGGTCAAGGGGGTTATCTGGTTCTTGCACAGTGCCACAGAATTGTAGAATTCACATAATCAACTGGAAAGTCTGCAGCCACATATCTGCATTTGTTAGTGAATTACAGCAAAACACTAGTGAATGTGTGCTTAAATAGTTAACATGTTAGGCCAGTGAATAACAGAGTTCACTAAAAGCATCCTTCTTGAGCCCTTGAAACTTGTGTATAAATGGCTGCCAAACTATAATCACAATGAAGCCAGAGAGGAGACAATTTCATTCAATGTGCTACCCTTACTAGAGCCAAATGAAATAATCCTGTAGTCTTCACATCTAGAAACTATTGCAGTTTCACCTCTAAAAAATGTGGTTTGACCTACCAGAGAAAAAATACTAAAAAGCTTGAAAAACTTGTTGCTGTGTACCTTCAAAAGGATGGAAAATCACTCACTCAATTGACAACCACTTAATCCTATTAGGGTTGCAGGAAGGCTGGAGCCTATCTCAGCTAACACTGGGCAAAGGCAGGGTACACCCTGACCAGCTCACTATACCATCACAGGGCCAACATACCCACACACAAGCATTCACACTCACACCTACGGGCAATCTGAAAGAGGCAATTAGCCAAATGTGCATGTCTTTGGTCTGTAGGAAGAAACCGGAGTACAAGGAAGAAGCCCATGCAAGCAATTCTCCACATGACATACCTGCAACACATATTTTATTTGTGAATTCAAGTACGCAATTTTCAAATGAAACCTCACCCAAACAACTAAGACAGTCCTGTCTGTCAAAGCTCCATTCAAAAAAATGCAGGTTGTTTGTGAAAGTGGTTTAACCCAAAACTGTATCTCCTTTATTTAAAAAAAAACATTTAGAAGCAGCCATGTTCTGGCTGGGTGATAAGGATAATTGTCTGTTACACAGAAGCAAAGCTATCTTCTTCAAAATTGTCAGGTCTCTCCAACACTAGAAAGTGACACCAGTGCCTTATAGGCAACAAATCTATGCTGTATCAGATTAGGCCAAATGTGTGGCTGCATCTATTCCTGATCCAGCCAGGGGTCTTTGTGCACAATATTTAAACGGATCCATTTATATAGATCTGAGGCAAAATGATTTATAGCAGGCACAGGTTAACAAAGAATCTTGTTACATTTGATCCTAAGCTGGAGCAAGTCCAAATGTTATTTTAATATCTAATGTAAACGAGACACAAGCCTGGTTCATATGCAGTTCAAACTCACTTTGTTACTGACACCCAGTCACATGCAAAGTAATTTACTAGTAATATTTTTACAGGCAAACATTAAACTAGACTCTGATTTATAATGCTGAATTAAGCTTTAAGTACAGTCGTTATGAACAAACCAATCCTATTATTATAAAACTCCACTCCTTATTATTGTGACCATTACCTGAACCAGTATAATTTTGACAGTAATGCTTATGAGCTCTGTAATCCCAGGTCTAATTTTAGCTTAAATCATCTAATAACATGTATTCACTGGTGTGATACAATGTTGCTGTAGGTTGTACTTCCAACTCACTGCTCAAGAGTGGTTCAGTCCTAAGTTCAGGTGACTGTGTGGAGTTGGCATGAACTACACACATCAGAATATGTTTCTTCTGGATTGTCCAGTTTTCCACTGCCTCTCTGTAATACTCTGTTAGCAGGGTTGTCTAGGCAAATTGCCCTTAATGTGTGTGGGACTGTGTGTGTGTGTATGTATATATGTACAGAATATAGAGCACTGTGATAGGCTGGCCTCACACTTACTTTTGTTTAGTGCCCAGTGTTCTTAGGATTACCTACAGATCCACTTTGACTGTGGCCAGGCTAAACCAGATACTGAAAAAAATGGATTTGTTGCTCTAAATGGATCTGCAGCTGCTAAACTCATACTTCTGAATTGTGGATGAAACTGCTACTTTATTCATGACTGCCATGGTCATCTGGCCCAAACATGTTGGCAAGGCTTGAAAAGGATTGAAAGTTGGACGTGGTAGAACCAAAACTACATTTTTAGAATGCCTTGCTTTAGTAAGACACATAATTTATTCTGACGTAATCCTACCATGGTGGCATAGCTCATTCACCTAACAGCAAGACGGTTCTGGGTTTGAGTCCCGTACTTAGTGAGAGTGCTTTTGTGTGGAGTTTGCATTTTCTTCCCATGCTTGCGTGGGTTTCCTCTGGGTACTCCAGTTTCCTCCCACAGTCTAAAGACATGCACATAAGGCTAACTGGCTGTTGCAAATTCCCCCTAGCTGTGAGTTTGAGTGTGACTTGTTGTGTGTGCATTGGCCCTGAAATAGACTAGCAGCTGTTCAGGACAAACCCCTCCTTCGCCCAGAGACAGCTGAGATAGGATCAGTCTCTGTGTGACCCCCAGTAAAGGATAAAGGAGTTTGAGAAATGAATGAAGAATCCTACCCTTATTTTTTGCTCCATCAATCTAGCATTCTTCAACTTGTACGCTTTCTCAATCTGGCACATGGTTTTTTTTTTGTTTGTTTGTTTTTTGCTTTTTTTTTTCATAATTTTTTTCCTGTTATGCATCAACTTCTGATTGCACATAAGCATCCCAGAAATTCCTTGAATCAATCAACCTGAGGTTTCAAACTTGGCACTGGTAAACCACCCGTGCTTATGGCAGCTTTTAGTATTAGCATTTGAAAAAGTGGGTCAGGATCAAGAAATGTGGATAGAGTGTTAAGCTCCTTAAATATGCTTCAAAATTGAAATTCATATGTAGAGAACAGGCACAGCAGAAGTGAAAAGCATGCCAAATATGCAAATGTATGTAAATGGTTTGAAGTTGACTTTACCCACTTGCTGCAGAAAGAGTAAACAGGGCCTTATGGGATTGTGTGCACTTAACTTTGGTTCTGAAGTGCAAGGTGTTATTACTATTGTAGCCTTTGGAGGATTTGATAATAATCAAACAGGAAGAATCCAGTATAATGACAGCATTATTAAAAGTTTAGCTTGCTTTAATTGAGTGTTTTTTCCAGGATGAAATTCTTCTGTTGAATTCTGCACTAATTGGCAATTAATTCTTGTACCTGTTTCATACTTTTAAGTAACAGACTAGTTAGTTGTGACTTACTCATAATCTTGGTGCAATTTCAAAGCAAGACTATATTTTCAGGCTGTAATTGTTTTCACCTTTTAAAAAATATCCTTAATATTAGCCAACAGTAAAGACCTTATACCTTATATTCAAAGAAAATCCCATTTAAATCAGTTAGGCACTGTATAATATTGGAATAAATGCAATGTAATGTTATTGCAATAAACTTAACAAGATTTTGTGCGTTTTCAGACCTCTCTTTGAGAAACATATTCCAAGTATGTGTGAAATTTCACTGTTAGCATATCTGATTCAATACAATTAGACATCAAGTAGATAAATCAGGTGGGCAAGTGGTGGCACTGAATGATAATTAAGAATATAAAGGAGCCAGATGAAGAGGTTTGAAAATGGCTGAACTAATACACATGGACAGAAATGACATTGTAGTTTTATATCAGCAACAATGTTGCCAGCAAACAGTCACTAATAACAGTAGGTACAAACACGGACTTTTAATGTGTTAAGACGGGGCCGTGACAAGCCCATAAATCTTTCTACATCTTAGAAATCATTTACTTAGGGGATAGAAGGAAATGTGGCCAAACGCTTGCTCAGCATTAGGTCGTGTCATCTGGTACTAAAGGACAAGTGCTTTGACAGTGAGATATAAGAAAGAACATTGCAGAGCAAATCAAAAAAGATCAGCTTGTTTTAGAAAACCAGCTTTCTCAAGGTTTAACTATTATAATCCTCTGTTTTATGTGTTCTTTATCATATCTAGACTATGGAAGGATAATAATTCTTAAACATTTGTACAAATAATAAAGCCATTTGTTATAATAAGCAAGGGCCAGTCTTCTGAGACAGGATAAAACAAAGTCAGTGACATGCTGGGGATTTCTTACTGCTGTCTGTGATGTGCAACGTTAACAGTAAATAACACTCCTACACAGAACACAAATTGAAAATTCTGACACTCTTTTATAAAACCTGATCAGGCCTTCAAGTAATCCACATCCTCTATGATAAATGTCTAGATAACATTTCTGATAACAGGCCAGTCCAGCCGAGAAGCATCTTACTAAAAATAGCTTGCAAAAAAAGTGGTACTCTTATGTCTATATAATTTACCCACAATTGCTCATACTACTAACGAATGTGAATTTGATTTCCTTTATTCTAAGGGATGTAAATTGTTTTTGTTTAATTTAAAAAGAAAGGAATTTCTATATTTTGCAAGATACTGAATATTTTTAATCAAAAATTGTGTCCAGGAGTATATTTTTCACAAGAGGCCATAACTGACTACAGATGTTCAAACACATACATTGCCATTTCCAACCATGCATGCATCATTTGTTTACTTGCCACTATCAGTTTCAAGCTACAGTCCTGAATCAGTTTTAAAGCCTGGAGGTCATAAACTTTTTCACACCTGTGACTATATTTTGCTCTGAAACACATAAAAAATATTTTTTTCATTTAAAAGTGGGGTGCAGTAGTGCATATACACTACAGTGTGGATAGTAAATAAGACTGCAAACTTAAGATCCTGAAGCTTTGGGTAGTGTGTCTAGAGAAAGTAAGCTGAGACTGCATACTGTGGAACCCACTGACTCATCACTCTCACTCATTTGCTGTTCCACTTAATCCCATTAGGATCAAGGGGAGGCTGCATCCTATCTCAGCCGACACTGGGCAAAGCCGACACTGGGTACACCCTAAACATCTCACCAGACCATCACAGGGCCAGCACAAACAAAACCATTCACATTCACACCTGGGGCAATTTGGAAGATCCAATTAGCCTAATGCCTAATTAGTCTTGAGCCAGGACTCAAGCCCAGAACCTAATTGGTAACTGCTTAGATGTTCTAGACACTACGCCACCATGCCGCCTTGTGGAATCCAGGTAACACAAATTAGCCTTTTTTTTTACCAGCCTTATATTTCTTAGAATATTCAGGAAATCAACTGATTTTAGCTTATGTCAGCTGTGTTTTGTTAGCTGTCTGACTGTCTTTGATAAAGAAAGAAATCAGTACAGTTGTTTTTTACAACAACAACAACAACAACAACAACAACAATAACAGTCTATTCTCCTTTGCTGTTTAACAGCCATGCACACACCAAGCAAACAAAACCAGAATGTACAGGAACAGCGGGAAACTGAAAATTGTGCACACCAGCTTCCACAATGCCCTGCCTTCAATTTTCAGCTTTCGTTCTGTATATATACTTTTCGGGATATTCTTCTAATATAGTTGCCAGTCGGCATTCTTGGGGACGAGGAAACACAAACATAAATTATTGGCTACACTTTAAAGGATATAAAAGATGCTATTCCAATTCCTCCTTGGCTCCCTTCACCAATACACACTTTCTGGGATAGTCTTTGACTTCTCAACATTTAATTTTTACCAGGATTCTTTCTAATTTCCTTTTTGCAGGGCCATCTACAAATTTGCCAAGTCAACAAATAAACTTCATCATCTTCCCTGATGATTCTTCTTTGGCAATATAAGAACAGACTACAACAGCATGCGCCTACTCCATCCTGGCCTTTGATAACTTGGTGACCCTCAAAAGTTGCTTTAAATGGGCTCACCATAGAAACATGGTTTCCAACATCTATTCCCAATTATATTACTGTCACATTTATTATTGCCCTTAGGCACCCACCTCCATCTATCACTACCCCAATACCGGAAACCCTGTTACGGAGTTCAGAATAACATAATCATTATAAGCGAACCTTAGGCTGTTAGGTGCCTTTAGAGACAGTCGATTCCAAAATGGAACTCTTTTTGTGTATAAGGAGACTCAGCAATTTCAGGTCTGGAACCATATTCTTATAAACTAGGCTTGTTCCTCCTGGTTGTCTCATCTAGTGTTAAGCAATAGGGCATCTACTTTCTCCACTTCACCTCTTTTAATGCATACAGCACTTTCTAGGGCATGCCTTTTCACATACCATTTCACATATTTTTACCTGTCTTATTTATTCAACTCAAAAATAGCCGTGCATATCTTTTTCCATCCATAAAAACACAATCGGGTTTTGTGTAGTCCAACCTGAATACCTTATATAGTTTCTCATTCCAAATATCTAATACATTTCCAAAGTAGATGGTGATTAATTGAGAAAATCGTGCAAGTTGCAAAAGCTTTTTTTTCTATCTGCATAAATAATGAGGCAGAAATGTGACCGAGCATGTTTGAATATTAAAAGGATGAAACCTACTCACACAGAAGGCTAGTGCATACCAATTTCAGGGCATCATTTTGTCACTGTTTTATTTTACTCAGTGTTTGCTTTTTTACAGAATGAAATTTATGTTTAAAATGTACCAGCAATTGATGCTTCCACATCTCACATATCTTTAATATAGCAAGCACCTAATTTGTCATTGTCATCGCTTGCTTTGCAAGTCAGGTTTTTTTTTATTTGGCTCAGCTATTAAACACTGAAGTTACTTACCTGCCGGGCTTTGTTATATCACACATATATCACTTACATGGTCTGACTATGTTATTAGGAAAGCTTATGTTTGGATCAATCACAAAGAACCCACATTTAAACATAGCATTCATAGCATTGTGTTAGTCAATGCTATTTTCATTTATTTTACTATTTTATTTACCCTCATTCTCTCATTTTCTAAGCCGCTAATTCCTAATTAGGTTCACAAGGAGGATGGCGCCCATCTCAGCCGACTCTGGGCAAGGGCGGAGTAAACCCTGGACAGTTCGCCAGGCCATCGCAGGGCTGGCACACACACAACAATTAACACTCACATAAAGGGCTGGTTTGGAACAGCCAATTAGCCTGCCGTGCATGTTTTTGGACTGTGGGAGAGTACCCAGAGAAAACCCACACAAGCACGGAGAGAACATGCAAACTCCACACAGAAACGCTCGAGCCCGGGAATCAAAATCAGTCCCTCTTGCTGTGAGGTGGACATACTAACAACTGCGCCAACGTGCCACCATTATTTTATACAAATTTGTATAAAATTTTAACCAATCAAAACATCTTATTTTCCTAAGCAGTTGCCTCATGCAGTTGTGCCCCATAAACTCATTTTTAACTTATACAGACATCATATGGAGCTCTTCACTGATGGTTCTGATGAAAGGTATCCCAAAAGACTACTACAGTGAGCTTATTTTATCCTTTTTTTAAAACAAAAGCCGATTAAACTGTGCACAGGCCAACATAAGGCTTACTGATATAAGGTAAACAAGTAAAAAAATAGTAAATATATATGAATATATAATATGTTTCAAGCTTCTTATTTTCTTATTTTTAAATGAGAGTCATTACCAGAGCGAATCAGCTAATTGGTTGGAAGCCATGTTTGTTTATTCAGCAAAAAATGTGATTTTGAAATTTGTGAGGTGTTTATTTTTATTTGCCATTGTTGTGCCTCTTACACTGTCCAGTGCTCCGTCCATAATCTTGACTTTGTGAACATACCCTTAAGTTAAATAATTGTAAAACTCTGTAAAATTATCTTGGATTAAGTAGATGCATTAGGCAAGTAACATACAGTGATATTGTTAGGACTAAGCGAGAGAGAGAGTGGCTGTGTGGAATGCTGTGAAAAAGTAAACAGTGGGGCGCAGCTTAACGATGTCGGGGGAAAAGTCCATTCGTTTTGGCTGGATTTGTAAAGCTGGATGCCCTTTCTGACATCAACCCTCCAGGACAAACATCCAGTTACACTCATATTCACACCTAGGTACAATCTGGAATAGCTAATTAGCCTAATGTGCATGTCTTTGGACAAAGGAGGAAACCAATGCAAGCACAGGTAGAAGATGCAATCTTCATATAGAAACATCCTCGCTGACTATGGACATCGAACCCAGGACCTTCTTTCTGTAAGGCAATGGTACTAACCACTACACCACCATTTCCCCCACCCTGACTTCTTACTTAAATATATTAAAATTATATCATGTGACACCTCATATTACCATCAGCAGCGCAGCTGAGCTTATCATAACCGGCCATGCAGCTGTACAAAGCATATTGCTGCCACAAAGATGTACAACTGTTAAACTAGTATATTGAATTAGAGCAAAGCCAATTTCATGTCTACTTATCTAATACTGAACAGAAAATTGAGTTGACAGCTCTGTCTGAAGTGCAGTTTTACATCAGAGCTCTTTTATTACACTACTTCACAAAGAGGCACCTGGGCTCATGAATGGCATCACCATGCTCAGAATAGGTGGCAAAGAATAAAACTCCCTTGTTATTATTCAAAGTAAGGCTAGCCTGTCTCATACTACATTTCAGAACTGGGCACTGCTGCTTTCATTTAAGTTCTTTCAGTTCTACTTTTGTGTGAATGACAGCTTTAAAAGGTGAAGTAAATAATGGCACATACAGATGAGCCTTAGCCTTTATAGGCTTCTCTAGGCCTGTGCTGATTGAATTACAAATAAAAAATAAGTAAACATGCTCTGGGAAAACATAGCAAGCTGTTCTCAAACAACTCTAAGTTTTTTTTTTTTTTTTTTTTTATTATTTTTTTTTCCAGGACATCCTGTACATCTGTCAGTATGTCTGCATGATCCTTCTAGAGATGAGATTATTAGGACCTTCTCCTTTCAGATGTTTAGAACATTATCTAAAGGAACCTTGTGACTCTGTCAATGTGTTTTATTTAAACCTTGCTAGCAGGCCACCCTACACTTGCGATTGGACTTATTTTTCATTCTTGGTCTTTAAAATCTTTGTTCTCTTTCTTGTTAAAGTTCTATACTTTGTAGAAACAGGATACCAACAATGGACCCTCTGTTGACTATCATCATGGTCCAAAATTTCTGTGTAGCTTCTATCTGACCACAAGCTAGCTAGCTTGAGGTAGGCTTCTCATATGAAGCGTACTCATCCTCTGCAGCGCAGTATTTACTTTGTTTTAGAATAGGAATGGGATGCAAATAATTAGGCTGCTTACTAATCCTGTTAAAACTTTGGAACATTGCCATATATTGTGTAACAGCTGCTTGAACTATAGTTATTCAGTGCAACTCATAACAGCAAAAGCCCAGGAAAAAAAGTGTGTGTGTGGGGGGGGGGGGGGGGGGGGAGAAACCCCTTCCTAGGGAACCCTTAAATATTTTTTATGTATCCATCTCCTGACTTGTGTCTGTCCACAGTTTTACCCTTGAGTTCCTTTGACAGTTCCTTGCCACCCATAGTTGATTGTTTGCTTTCAATTACACTTCCAAGCACTGGAATGCACTAGCAATAGTTGTTTTAATATTGAACTAATCAGACTGATTACATTTGATCACTGAGGAAATCAAGTTAGCTTGGTGTGCAGTGAAAAAGGTGACTAGTTTCACCAGAGTATTTTTAGGAGGAGGTGATCCATAGACCATCTCAGTGATTCTGTTTTTAATTTTATATTCCTGAACTGTTACTATTATATCTTTCACTTGGCTGTTGTAAGTTGCATTGAGTACATAAAACTGGAAAAATATTTTTGCGTGTCTTCATTTTGGGCTGCAATGCAACATGTGAATATTTGAAAGAGGTGATTCTTTTCTGTTCCCACTTTATGCAGAACCATAAAAAGATTTTCTGTATAAGAGAAGATTCCAAGTTTAATTAGATTGTGGAATCCAATCATCCTTTCTTCCTTTCTTCCTATCTTTGTTTTTTCCTCTATACTTCTCTCACATCTACATTCCCTTGCGCTCCTTTTCATTCCACAGTTATTCCTGATCCTAAGTGAAATTTGAAGTTAATTAGATTATAGTTTTGTTTTCTGTTTTCATTTGTGATATCCAATATGAACTGTTTTACACACTGCTGAGAATCATCCCTCTTCTCTGCAATTTCTGCACTCGGGCTCTGACTGATTACAGATTCCATGCATTTTGTAGAAAATTCCCAGCATTCTGCCTGCTTGATTTTGTATGCTTTGTGTATTTATTTAATTTTATTTTATGTATTGTGTAGTATGCTTCTGGTTTATTTGTGTTTATCTTGTGTTTATCTTGTGTTTGGGCAGTTTATGTATTGACGTATCTATATTTGTTTTTTTTTCTCAGGTCTTATCAGAGTTCGCTGTTTCTTTATTCTTTATCTGACCTTTGGCTTAGGCTTTTTTGCTGGTGTCAGATCTGGTTCCAGCTGTATCATTTATGAGATCCTCATATCTCTAAAGCCTACTACTACACAAGCTCTTTTTATCTCTACCAGGAGGGTGGTATATGTGTAGTGTTAGTGAACAAGAGTACTATAACTGCAAGCACTATTGATCTCTTTAATATTGTGCAATAGGGCATATATAGGTAGATGGTTGATGATAAACTATCATTGGAGAAAGAAAAAAATACACTTGACCAAACACATAAGGATGCATTAACTTGAATTACATATTACATTTAATAAACATTTGCTTAAATGAGAAAACCAGCAATTTGTGACAACTTTGAGGTCAGCATATTTGTAGGTCTTTACATTTCCTAATAATATATTTAAGCATAGCTTGTTTTAAATACCTTATCCAGGGCACAGAGTGCATATGTCATACATATAATATATTCAGTATTATTTTGCTTTGCTCATTAACTATTTTTAATCAGCAAAAAATGAAACTTACACCCCAGTAAGGTTTAGTGTCATGTTGGAAATGTATCTGTTCTCTTAAAATAAGAGAAAGTCCACTGGTTAAAGAATTGCTTTTCATGGATACATAATACAACATCCAATTATTGGAATTGTCTAACTCTGTAATTATTCTGCCTTGATTATTTCTGCTACATACTGTATATGAAGTGAAAATTATCTCAAATATAGTCAGCTTGCAAATCTGTCTATGTTTAATTAGTGAGGTCTTGATTGAGGTTTTGCCATCCAATCTGCCATTCCATGTTCAGAGACAACACAAGACCATCCCATTAATGTACAGAGTGAGCAACTAGACACTTATACACAAAAAAGATATATTTTCTTCCTGGTAAATTATTGTGTTAAAACTTGCACTCATCCAGATGGGCTTTGATCAGTGCTTAATTGCCATGGATAGACTGTTAAACTGATGTATCCCCAAAGAAAACAGATCATTTTTGCACCACCATTTTTTCCTCCTTTCTTCCTTCTTTCTTGTGGAAACTGATGTTTATCATTTCCTAAAATGAGTAGTGCCAATGATAACTTTTTAATGTCACATATCTATAGTGACCTGATGGAGCGAGAAGGAGATCTGAACAAAATCATTCAGTTGAAACAGAATGAAATCCATGTGAAAATAGAAGTAAAATCCCATGGTATTGCTTTTGTATACAATCTCTTACACCTACGTACATCGACAATGCCTGTCGCCATAACTCACAGAAGGACAGTACTTTATACTTTTGTGATATAAAAATAAGCTGTGATGTTGCCTTGATATTATTATACAGTATATCTTGCTTTCTTTCTCTCTCTCTCTCTTTCTAGCCATCTATTTATATGTAAATGTCTATATATTTAAATGTAAGCAAATTTGTGATATCGACCGTGTACAACTCCTGTGCATTAAAAAATTGAATAAAAAAAATTCAAATCCAAAAGGTCAAATTTTCAACAGATTTTCTGTGTACAGTATAAAACTTGTGTTCAGATGACACACAGAAGGATTACATCAAACAAGCATCATCAGATTTTGTATAAATTTGCAGATTCTGTGTCAGTTTGAGAGCACACTATCCTTAAAGTATGGTGATATTTTTAAGATTTATTTATTTAAAAAATATTAATTAATTCATTTTCTAAGCCACTTTATCCTAATTAGGGTCACCTATTTCAGCCAACTCCAGGAGAAGGCGAGGTACAACCTAAACAGCTCGCCAGGCCATTGCAGGGCCGGCACACATACAACCATTAACACTCACACCTTGGGGTGATTTGGAACCACCAATCAGCCTACTGTGCATGTGTTTGGACTGTGGTAGGAAACCAGAGTACCCAGAAGAAAGCAATGCAAGCACAGGGTGAACATGCAAACTCCACACAGGATCCCAGGAATCGAACCCAGGCCTTCTTGCTGTGAGGCTAACGTGCTAACCACTGCACCACCGTGTTGCCAAAATAAAAATACAATTATTTAAATTAATGCAGTAAAATCATTTATGAATTATTTCTAATGCAGTTTAGGGCCTGCAGAAGCCTCTACAGATTTGCTGTGTCCATGAGCCGTATAAGCTATTGGAAGTGTCTTCCTCTGCAACTGGTCTGCTTTGAATAATTCAAATAATGTTAAAGAAGAAATCCTGAAAAAAGAACTATGCCTATATCTATTTTGCCTTTCTCTAGTTGACGTAGTAGTGGTGCAGTGAGTAGCAACACCTCACAGCTCAAGGATTCGTGCTTCAATCTAGAGCTTGGGTTACTCTCTGTATTGAGTTTCACATGTTCTCTATGCATCCATGTGGGTTTCCTGTCAGTTCTCTGGTTTTCTCTCAGCTATCAGTAACATGCTCTCTACTCTAATTTGCCCCTTGTTTGAATGAGTGTGTGAATGAGTCTGTGTACCTGGTGTCTTGTTATGGACTATAGTACCATCCACCAGGTCTCACCTACTGTTCACTGATTCATCATGACACAGACCAGGATAAAGTAATTACTTCAAAATGAATGAATAAACAAATAAGTAAATTAATGCTTGTTATTATCTTTTAGTTTCCTCAAACTTGGAGAATCATATTAATTTGCATGAATTATTATATAATAAAATGTTATGCAGTTTATGAGTTATAGGTGAAGTTAGCAATTCTAACTTATTTCATTTATGTGAAAACAAACAATCAAACAAACAAAACCCTAACCACATCAGCCTTGTATGTTCCACTTTAGACTTGGTGGCATAATGGTGAGCATGTCCACCTCACAGCAAGAAGGTCCTGGGTTTGAGTCCCGGGCTCAAGCATTTCTGTGTGTAGTTTGCATGTTCTCTCCATGCTTGTGTGGGTTTCATCTGGGTACTCTGGTTTCCTCCCACAGTCCAAAGACATGCACATTCTAATTGGCTATTATTTCCCCTAGACAAGTGAGTCATGAGTTGGCCCTATGATGGTCTGGCGAGCTGTTCAGGATGTGCCCTGCTTTCGCCCAGTGCAGCTCAGATGGACTCCAGCTTCCCTATGACCCTAATAGGATTAAGCATTTTGGCAAATGTATGGATATTTTAGTTTCTATGATTTTTTTTAATTGTTTAATTATTTTAATGTTTTTTTATTTGTCTGTTTTGGTTTTTTTGTTTGTTTTTCTGTTGTTCACTAGCCCAGTCACACCCAAAATCACAAAACCACATCATTCAGACTCTGACAAAAAATATTTTGTTGTATGAAAATAGCTTAGCGTTTATTGTCTGGCAGGAATTCTAATCTGTCCTCACACTGAGGTGTAAATATGTTCGGCGAGGTGCCAAAAATATTTGTTAGCTGGCAACTGAACTGGGACAAATTTTCCACCTGCTCTGCTTGCATGGTCCCCCTCTTCTAAGTTTCTGTACAGACACATCACCATCAGGCCACTCAGACCTCATACTACATAATATCAGCCAAGGGACTACTTTTACATATCAAACAGTTTCTGCTAGATTTTAATAATTAATACAGACAACCACTTTTTTATTAGTTAGTCTAACCTTCTTCATTATACTCGCACTTGCTTCAGGCCTAGGACTAAACATCCAGACAAAAAAATGCCCTAGATTCTGAAAAGCTTCCTTTATTAGCTTGTTCCAGCTTCCATTCATGCTGAACTATCACAAAAAAAGAAACGTTACACCACCCAAGGGCTTTACAGTAATTGGGAATGGATATGGCATGTGTGCTGACAGACTAATCAATGCCCATAGGAAGCTGCGTCAAATAGCCCTATTATCAAATAACCAAATCAAATATAATTCTAGATGATAACTCAAGGCTCTCTCTTGGATGATATTCTGTGGTGGCTTTAAATTGATTCATTTGGTGGGGGGCAAAACAAAACATTAAACTCTAGACAAAGAGACGACAAAACAAAACAGTAAACCAGACAAAACACTCCTTTTTATACAATTGCTTGAATCCATTGTTCTTCATTTTTGCTATTCATGTAGGCTTCATTTTTTCTATAATGTTCAGTGATTTCGCTTCACTTTGTTCCAAATACACTGCACAGGCTTATGTTAGAGTGTGTGCTTGAGTGTGTGCTTGAGTGTGTGTGTGTGTGTGTGTGTGTGTGTGTGTGTGTGTGTGTGTGTGTGTGTGTGTGTGTGTGTG
>JAOUQZ010000039.1:21077247-21087798 GCA_028564935.1 Neosilurus hyrtlii
TCGGCTGAGATGGGCGCCAGCCTCCCCGCGACCCTAATTAGGAATAAGCGGTTCAGAAGATGGATGAATGAATGAATGTTTTGATAATTATAGCCCATCACACAGCTTTATGCTAATTAAATTTGTGCTAATTACATGCAGTTGTATATAAGATGACATTTTAAAGCATACAATTGCTCGCTTCACATCCAAGTAATATGTATAGTTCTGGGATTCAAATAAATATGAGGCACGAAATCAATATCCGGTTCAAACTTATACTACTCTCTTGAGACTCTGAGATTTAGCTCAGCTCTTTGGGTCCGTGTGATAACAGATAGATGTTTTATAGTGCTGTTATTGCTTACAGGAGCTTGTACATTTCTATAGCTTATTGAATACATGTCGGAAATATATTCTGTTCTTTTATAATTAATTATGGATCACAGGTTGATTTTAAGATAGCATACTTCAACCACTGATACCTAAAAGCATAGGAGTCAGCATGTTTCAGTGAATATACTTAGTATTCCTTTTACAAAAATATTGAAGATTCAACAAAATGTATTCAGATGCTTAAAGGAAAAAATTTTGGCTCGGGTGAGAGGTAGCGTACACCCTGGGCAGGTTGCTCATCTGTCAAAGGGCTAACACAAAGATGAACAGCAATTTGCACTCCTTCACATCTATGGGCAGTTTAAAGTAATTAGTTGTAGAGGGTAACTGGAGCACCTGGAAGAAACCCATGCAGCTACAGCAAAGTTCTTTTATAAAATACCCAAACTCCACATAGAAAGGCCCCAGTCAGCCTCAAGTTTAGCCCAGAATATTCTTGCTATAAGTGCTAAATACTGCAGCACCATGCCCATCATTCTTCAGCAAACTGGTCAGTGTTTATTTTGGGTAAAGGTTTATTTTATCCACAAGGCCAATTGACTACCTCTTGATTATGGTATGCATGGAAGAGATACAGGAATCCTTTAGTCGGTACATTTTGCTCAAATCCAATAGATACAACTCCAAATAATTCATGTTAATACCTCCATCAACAGCATCCCCTTTGCAACCACGTAGACCACTAACTAGACTAATTTATGTAAGCAAACTTCATTTTTTCACCAAGAGCATGATACTGAATATTGTTGAGTAAGAAAAACAAGCCCTTGTTATTTTGTTTTTGGGAGCAAAATCCAGCTGTTATCCCTTCTGCTTCTTAATTTATTTTTCTTCTATTAGATGACATTGCAACTGTGCAAGCAACAGTTCCTTTGGTGTCAGTGCTGCATGCAAGCACTAAATTGTCATGGGGTTAATGAAAATAAAGCACCAACCAAATTATCACCAGAAACACTATACACATCTCAAATATTTCAGTATAAACATATTACATGTTTCAGGGTGGAGGGCTCCTGTAATTAATTCTCACCAGTTCTGCAAACAGGAAAATGATCACATCTAACAAATTATAAGAAAGCACAATTTCCAAAACCAGCACTGCACCTTGTTTTCTTTTCTGCATGTGCAAATACCACAAAGGACAATATAACAGGTTAAGTTGAGCTCGTTTTTAGGTAAGAACACTTGCTTAGGTAAGATCACTCCCCATTCATTGCCAATTCCCACCTATTACTCAGTTCTCTTGCATGAGCAGCACATTGGTGTAGTGGTTAGCATGTCCTTCTCACAGCAGGAAAGTCCTCGGCTTCAGTGTACTGATTACTATTTATATAAATGTGAATGTGATTGGTTAATTCTGAACATAGCCACATCCCCAATCAAAAGAAATGCATACATTACTTTTTTAAGGACTTCAGTTCTGCTTATAGTCGGCACGGTGCTGTAGTGGTTAGCATGTCTGCCTCACAGCAAGAAGGTACTGGTTTTGAGTTCTGGGTGTTTCTATGTGGAGTTTGCATGTCCTACCCGTGCTTGTGTGGGTTTCTTCTGGGTACTCCGGTTTCCTCTGACGTCCAAAGATATGTACATCAGGCTATATGGCTGTTCCAATTTGCTCCTAAGTGTGAGAGTGAATGATTGTGTGTGTTACCCTGCAATGGTCTGGCAAGCTGCTCAGGGTGTACCTCACCTTCACCTAGTGTCGTCTTTAGGATTAAGCAGTTTGGCAAATGAGAGAGATGAAAGTCAAGCATGTGCTTCCTTCCAAATACATGCAGCACAATATCTTTTTAAACTGCGGCTCATGCTGCATCACTGACAGCTGAAGACACCCAGAAGATGCTAAATAGGAATACTAACACTCTATTGACCATACATATGCTCAGAGCTGCCAACACTTAGCTAATGTCACCCTGATTGACAGGGAAAAGAGTAAAGCCATCTCTCCCACCCAAAAACCTATGCCAATTTTGCACATCTGCACTATCAGCCACAGATGTTTGTGGCACTGGTGGAACTCATGAACCTATTTCATGTAGAGAGATTTAGTATTACTTTTCTCTTTTGCCAACCCTTTCACATTTGGCTTCACTTCTGACTTTCAGACAAATATTGAATTCTGATATGAGACTTTGGAGTTTGATGGAAAGGAATTTAAAAGAAAAGCAACAGTAGCTAACCTAGTTTCAAACACCAAATAGAGTATGGCTCTGTTTTGCACTGAGACCTTTTTGGACAGACAAAGTGAGAAGACCCTGGGGTCGAGTCCTGGAAATGCCTGGACTGCTCTATTTATGACTCTTTAAATAGGAGTGTCTGTGTTCTTAGACATGATAGGATGCATAGGGGCCTGTGTGTATGTCAGGAGGGCAACTTTTTGGTTGGAACACAGTTGCATCTCAATATGTGGTACAATTAAGAGGGACACTGAGTGCTAAGAGGGACACAAATGATCTATTAATGCAAGCACCGAAAGTCACAATGTGTCTGTTTTAATTAAAAGGGAATTAATCAAATGTTAGCAGACCTCACACAAAAAAAGAAATCAAAGCGAAGATGCATAAACAGCTACTGCAAGGTATGACTCATTCTTGTATTAATATGATGCCTGAAATTTACTGTAAGTCAACATGCTGCCGTAATAAAAAGATTCAGTAAGAGATGTTTAATATAGTCATATGACTTACAGAAGATTAATATATTTTGCAACTGCAAATGTTCTAATGTATAGACAAAATCTGTGTGTTTAGGATTCATGTATTGTGATATATATTCCACACATGTATTAAAAAATTTCAGAAAAGAATTTATTTGTATAAAAATTAGGTAACACAGTACCACACTTACATCAATGCTACATACTAAATAATTATTTTATTGTGTTACAGCTCCATGTGATTATATGAAATCCCTTCTTCAGAAAGCACTTATACTAATAGACAAAAATGCACCTTTAAGCTACCCCAAGGAGAATTTTTATATCTTTCAGATGCATAGAATAGGTGCAGTCATTGTCGAAATATTCCCATATTATATCTTAGACATGAAGGAACCTGTCAGCAATGCAAAACAGAAAAGCAATTTAAAAGTATTGCATGAAAAAATCCCTAGAAAGTTGGAAAGAACATTATAAATGTATGCAATCTGTTAAAATCAGGGTGGATGATTCCTCTAGCACTGTTATTCTCCAGTAATGAGGAACCCGGTATTCAGTAAATTATACTCACTAAAGGTGGACTTCAGGATCACTTATACTACTGTTAAGTTCCACCTGTGCTTATAATCACCACATGAGGTCTCATCTGGTTTTATGTATAGGCTGGTAATTACAGTAATTCACTTTTTCACATGCACTAATCCTTATTCCTGTTGAGCAGAGGCATTTATCACATATACATTCCTGTATTTGCCCATTTTAGCTTCTCATACAAAAAGTGTAATGCATTAATAGCATAGCATGAAACATAGTTCAGTATATTTAATTTAAAGGTAGAACAAGTACTAAAACTGAGAACAGGCTTTCCTAAAGCAAAGTACTACAGATGTGGCTTTTATGTGAAATAAATCATTGATCTTTTTGAATCTGTACTGTGTAGTAGTTCGCTATGAGAGAATAGCTGCAGAAATGCATACACATTTGATGAATAGGATGAGGTCTAGGCATTCCTCTGCCAAGGCTCAATATAGTCCAATCCCAAATGGGTGAAGATGTCCTCCTCTGTCTTAGCCTGCAGGAAGGTATTCTAGAGATAATAAAGGGGGAGGGATGGAGGGAGAAGCAAAATACCAATGACATGAGGGGTTTAGCAATTGAATCATAGGCTTGAAAAGCTACACGAAATGTTAAAGAAGGACAAAGATAGAGAGGAGCTGACATTTTGTATGAACATTGGTTGTATTTGACCAATGATATTTCTCTGAGGAACTGACACAGACAAAAAGTCACAGAGATGATACTGCTGTTCTTCATAAGGTCAGACAGGGTTGAGAAGTTCTAAAAGCATAACATACTGTACTGAAAATTGCATCTGAAAGGAAGTATGTGTGAAATGTAAGAGGCTGCCACTGTTGTGGATCAGGCAAGCCAAGTGCTTTGAATAGTCATGACTACTTTCCCCCACTGGACTTCTGTCAGCATTTATTGCAACACCCACTACCTCTTTTATTGCGTTTTCATAATTGTGTCATGAGAGTTGGCTCGAAGTTTTAGAGAGTCTAATTAGCCACACATATACGAGCCATGATCATGATAAGACACATTTAGGTTGACTAGAAGATTTATGTTTATTTCCCAGGATAGTTTATTTCTCTAGGCTCATTTAATGTGTTCAGAAATGATTTATTTGTCCCTGTAAGTGCTTTATCACAATGGATATGGAGGCAATACCAGGAATGCTAGGAGGAAGGTGGAAGAATTCAGCCTGGATGGGATGCCAGTCCATAGCCAGACACCATGTGAACACTTCATTCACACCAAGAGGCAATTTAGCATAGCCAATCCAGGCACCAGCATATTTTTGAAAGGTGGGAGGAAATCCAAAGAGGAAACCCACACAAATATGGTGAGAACATGCAAACAGTAATCCAAGCTCTGGATCAAATCAGGTACTCTAGAGCCATGAGACAACACCACTACCTGCTGCAATAAGATCCAGATATAAATCAAAACAACCCAAAACTAATTCCAATTCCACAGATCATGCAATCATATTAAAAGGAGGTGAACACTCAAAAACACTGACGGTTCTCCAAAGACACCCCAAGAACAAATAATTGTGGATGTCAATACTTTTGCTTCTGAAGATAGTGAGAAAAAAGGAGAGCAATTTATTATAAGTTGTTGGTGCTGAAAGTGGGGTCTATGGTTTTTGTTTTAATTTTGTTATAGTGCTGAATCACAACCATTATCATTGCCCTTATATTTAATCTGAAGTTCTTGTAGTTGATTGCTTCTTTGATGGTTACTTAAATAACCAAAATAAGTATAAATGCCCTCAGAGAGTGCAGACCTCCCCCAAGCAGTGCAAGCTTGAAACATTTCAATCAGGCTTTATTTTCATTCATACATTCAATCAGTAATGCATTTGTGAAAGTATAGTCTAAAATGTATAATGTTGCCATTATGTCACAATGTTTAAAAAATGTTCAAAAAATCCTTCTTCTTCATTGACCCAAGAACCAAATTTTGCTAAAATTTTGTGGAAATCTGTCCTTTAGTTTTCAAGGTATTGGGCTAACAAGACACCAATCCCAGAACAAACAAACAAACAAACAAATAAACAAATAAAAAACTATTTATGTAGCCCTATAAATAATGCCAATTTGGATCTGATGGGTTATATAAGTGAGGATTTCATCAATACAGGCTGTGTGGCTTCAATAAATAGCCAGAAATGTGTTGTTGTACACAGTTAAATAATAAACCAGATAGCATTATAGTTTGATGGTGTTTATAATACCTCGTAAAATTTATAGCAGAAGAATCTCTGTTGCAATAATTGTATATGGTAATAAATAACATTAAGGTTTGCATCTGGTGGGATGATAAAGAGTGCATGTAAGTAATAAGTGATTATTCACATGGGAATCAAAAGAAGGAACACTAGGCTCTCTGTATGATGCTGTAATGTCATATACAGACAGATATCTTTAGAAGCAAGGCTAGGTTGACAAGGCCAAGAGGAAGATATAAGTCTGACATATTATGCATTGTAGTATTAAGCTGGAAATAGCATGTCAAAATGAAGCAAAGGATGTAGAACAGTAGAGGGGGAAAACAGGGACGCTCTGTCGGTGAGCAGACACCAGGAATGAAAGGCTGGTGCAAGAGTGGGGACAGGAATTGCTCCAGGCATTTGGCTTATATCATCTATCGAAGGGTTGTTTAAAATGCAAATCAGGTACAGAATGGTCAGATATTCGTTTCTGGGCTTTGTGTGTGTGTGTGTGTGTGTGTGTGTGTGTGTGTGTGTGTGTGTGTATGTGTGTGTGTGTGTGTGTGTTTACAATAGTTTGTGTGCTGAATGAGCTCATGCAGAGGACACCTGGTCTCTGACTGAATAAATATCACTCACTGGTTATTTGTACTTCCTTATAAATCAAAAGATCACACACTGAGTAAATTATGCTTGTTAGCAAAGTCATCATGACCTCCATCGCATCCAGCACTCACTCATTCCCTCTGTTATCCAAAGTGTGCATTATTTTGCTGAATTTTCTTTTTAATGCCCCAGACTCCCTCAACTCATTTTCTCTTAGTTTTTACCCTCAAGAAGGATTTGCTGTGATAAAGAGTTTCAAACACACAAACTGTATACATACTGTACTCTATTGTTATTACTGTTATTATTAATACTTCTCATCAACAACACTGCTGTAGAGGTGGTCAGCAGCAATACGTTCCTGGGGGTGCATATCACAAATGACCTCACCTGGTCTGTGAACACTGAATCACTGGTCAAGAGGGCACAGCAGAGTCTGCACTTCCTGCACAGGATGAGGAGAGCCCACCTGACCCTGCCCATCCTCACCACACTCTACCGAAGCACCAGAGAGAGCATTTTGACTGGCTGCATCTCTGTGGGGTGTGGAGGCTGTAGTGCTTCTGACTGAAAGACTGTGAGGAGAGTGGTGAGGATGGCAAAGAAGATCACTGGGACTTCTCTCCCCCCATTCAGGACATTGCACCTAAGCGTGGCTTGTGTTGAGCCACAACCATCATCAGTGACCCCTCATACCCCCAACATGGACTGTTCTCTCAACGAGCTTCTAGGAAGAGGTTCCTTAGCATTCCGTGCGGGACCACCAGGTTCTGTAATAGCTTTTTTCCATATGCCATCAGACTGTTGAACTCATATCTACACTGGCCACCATGTCTTTTGTGAACTCCTTCATAACTTTTACATTTTCAAATATAATTTGTATTTACTTTGTTCCGAACAATCTTCTCTTTAAATTATTATTATATTTTTGTATTTTCCAGAGGTCACTTTCTCACAGTATTTTGCACTACTGTAAATTCCACAGGTCACTTCCCTTCCCTTCCCTATAGTATTTTTGCCCTATATAGTATCTTTATCTACAGTTTCTATATTTCAGTCCCGTGCTGAGCCAATTGCAACTAAATTTCTTTCTTTGTACACTCGCTATATACTGAATGACAGCAAAGTTGTCTAAATCTACATCTATTATTACTGTTAGTAGTAGTAGGCATTGTAGTATACATTAAAGAATTATTATCGTGGAAGAGGATGATTACAGAATATATTACATAAAATACCACAATATACTGACTGTATACATTTAATTTCAATAATAACTAGAAAAGTTGCGGGATTAAAATTCAGCTTGGTACACAGAACCAAAAAAATAAACAAAACGGTGGTGTTAAACTGTAAAAGCATGAAACACTGCACACTGGCTGAAAGTGTGGATCAACAGGTTTCATTTAGTTTTAGCTAAAACTAAAATCTACACTACCTATAAAGTTCACCAAACTACCATCCTATATATTTATGTCATCAATTTGTACAGGTTGTACAGTCTTGTAGTGGGTTGCATTGCTGACTTACAGGTCAGTGGTCTCTGTGCCCAATAATTAGTGCAACCAGTTTACTTCACACTAATTCATATTACTTGTCAGTAAGGTAGCATTGGATTAACATAGGATCTATAGGATTCCGCTTTATTTAAGGTATAATGTAAAGGACACCGAGCTGATCATTAACATGAAATGGACCTGAAGGAGTATTATTTATTATTATTATTTTTTTTTTTAATAATGATCAGCTTGTTATACATTCTTCTGCTTGTTACATGGCTACCTACAAAATATTAATTAAAATTAATATATTATGTTATTTTGTCAATAACACACTGCCTAGCAATGGTCAGTTATGTCTACCAATGGTCTGTTATGATGAAATAACAGACGACAGAATGCCGAGCCAAATATTCAGATGAGCCATGTAAGAAAAGCAGAATTAACATGTCACAAGTCACTATGGTTCATTTGTTAATGGGATAACAAGCTACTGTTTTACCTCTACCATTATAACAATACCATGCAAATTCATTATTTTAAATGGCAGATAATGATTCATTCAACAATACTGAATGAATCAATAAATGATGTACATTTTTATCACATTAGATTCATGATCAATATAATCAAGGAGGAACAATCAAATGGTGTTTAAACAACCCAAGATGGGTTTAGAAGTGCATGAGACCCATGCATATCATAGAGCCATTTATCATTTCGGATAAGATTTTGATAGCAAATTGTACCACAACTATCTGCATTTATATTATGCTGTTATGTGGATTTGTTGTCAATAATGGAGAACTAATCGATCATATTTCTTAATGAGCCACAGTTAGCTGTACAAGAGTAAAAGAGAACTTTAAGCAAACTATAAAGCTACTTTAAGCAAACTATAAGCTTGGCAAGCATGCAAAATATTAGTATAAATTAAAATGTTACCATAAAAAAGGGGATATCATATTTTCTCCTCATCAAGATTTAATGAGATCTGGAAAGCATGTGTTAAGACTTGACAATCAAGACACTGAGCCTCCACAGTTGAGCAGAGTACTACCGAGTCCAACAAATAAGCAACAGAGAGCAAATTTGGAACTGAATTAAGCAGCAATCAAATTAGGACTGATTGTGGACCAGAGCTGAACTGGGCAGCTGAACTGAGAGAAGCTCATTTTCTAAAATCCCCCAAAATCTGGCTGATACTAAGCATTGGAAATGCTAAGCCTTAATTACTGGGCAAAATTCAATGCTGAAACTACAGCACGAATACAAATAAACACATATGTGTCTGTACATGATGAAAAATGTATTTTTTTTGTTTGTTTGTTTGGGTTTTTTTTGCTCAATACACATAAAAAGACTCGAATCCCACTTTTTGAAGTGGGCAAGAGTAAATTACATTTACTGAATGACAGGGAGACTGTGTGATTGGCAGACTATTTGATTGATAGATAAACTCTCTGAAGTTTGAAGTGGTAACATAGTAAGTTAAAGTGTATTGCCACGGTGATAAGTTGTAGAACTAGACACAAGTATAGAAAGTAAAACATAACTTTAATAAACAACCTAAAGACAAAATCAATTAGTGTAAAAAAAACCCAAAATAAACAAGGCAAAACCAAAGTACACAACATAAAACAAGCTATAGGCAAAGTAAAAAAGAAAAAAGAAAAACAAGAGCCACAACACATTGTACCATGAAACAAGCCCTAGCTAAGAGCTGACAGAAACAAAGTCCTTATATAGCACATGCGAATAGTGAAATGAGAACCAGGAGTACTAATCATGTGACAAGAGTCAGGTCTCCGAAATCATGGGAGAGCGGTGCAGGGGTTGCTTGGTCATGTAGTCAGAGGCCAGAAGGCAGTAGTAATGGGCTGTAGCTGTGGCATATGTATGCTTATATAATACATTATGTTAAGTCTATGCATGCCAGAGTTTCTAAGTGGATCATAATAACTGTTAATCACTAACTTTGTTTTTTGGGGGGATTTATCCTGCTAGTTCACTTGTAATCAAGCAAAAGATTAGAACAAAAAAATTTTTACTGCCAGCTCATCCTTTAATATATACATCCAATTTCATTCTACATGTGTCAAGTTAGATGTGCTGTAAGAACGTGTTTTTTTTTTTCTCCTAACAAATATTTCAGACTATTATACTTAAGATTAATGCAACTGTCTAAGCTTTTTACTTTCAAAGCACACCGCAGCATTGCATTACATTTGAACATTTAGTCTTTTTCTTTCTGGCTCTTTTCTTTTGGCACTGTCTCAGTTCTCTGATGGGTTGGTTTTCAGTACTGTTTTTTGTTCAGCACTGCTTTAAGCTGGTCTGCCGTTCATACTCTGGGGCAGGTGAACTCACTGTTATAAATCCTTCCTCAATGCTAATTGATCCAGCTTCTGCTTCTTCCCAAAGCTATATTAATGTGCTTACACATGAAACTTACACTTCATTATTCCTTTCGCCATTCAGACTGAGTGGTGTTTTGATACTGCTGTTATCTGCTTGTTGCACTATTGTTTCTGTGTTGTATGCTGGATGTTTCTTAAGGGTGTGCGTGTGTGTGTGTGTGTGTGTGTGTGTGTGTGTGTGTGTGTGTGTGTGTGTGTGTGTGTGTGTGTGTGTGT
>JAOUQZ010000039.1:21115321-21127321 GCA_028564935.1 Neosilurus hyrtlii
CACACACACACACACACACACACACACACACACACACACACACACACACACACACACACACACACACACAGTATTAATATATGAACGCGATGCATGAGAACAGCGAAGAATAATAACAAAGGAAATGCAATATTCACTATGCTAAATTTTGACAAATGTCTTTAAAGAACGCATCCACATCCAGTGACCGCTAAAGTGAGGGGACTATTTTAGGAGAAGTTAGCAGGGTCACATAAACCTCCTGTTCGGGGAGGGAGCAGAATTGTCTGAAACTGATGAAATCTTCCAATGTCCTCATTCATCAAAGCCCAGACCACATATTAATTATCCTCCACCTTCAGCCCTACAGTAGAGGACACAGTTACCCACCCACACACACACACACACACACACACACACACACACACACACACACACACACACACACACGCACCTACATTTGGGCATGCAAACATACATTTCTGCTTTCACATTTACATTGCGCAGAGAATGATAGATGACGTGAGTGTCAAGCTCATACAAAACATTGATTTACATCTGAATCTGTTATTCCTATGAAGAGGTAAAATTGCCTCAAGCCAGAGGTGCCTGTCCACTGACATTCAAAGTCACACAAGAGTCAAAGAAACCCTATTAACTTGCATACTGGATTCATAGGAGCACATTTCAACAGAACTCCGAGCTCAGTGCAAACCTGTAAGATGACGTGATGTGCTGAAGCCAGCTGTTAAAACCACTGTGCTTCCATTAGTTAATAATTACCACCCTCCAAAAGCTGTTACATCTTCTGTAAAAGTACTGAGGTTATTTGCGTAAGTGCAAGCTTGTAATTGGTGTAATTTAAGCATGCTCAGCCATGTTCTTTACTGGAACACTGAATAACATTCATCATCAAGGAAGAAAATGGCTGCCAAAATTCAGGATGACCTTGTCAAGATTTTAGCCATGTGATAATTATGCAACCTCATCAGGCTATGCCCTTTCTCTGTATATATCCATTAGACAGGAATAAGACATAGTTCATTCCATCACGAGGGTCAATTAGAGCGCTTTAGAAAGATAAAAGCACTATTAACTCAGCTTTGTCAGCTATACTTTTTTCCGGCTAATTAAGTGTTCACGACAGCCAACGTCACACTGTTTGCATTAGTCTTGGGCATAAAGTGAAATAAAAGGAGAGTTCTAAGTGTAAAAATGACACCTAAAAAGAGATATCAGTTTAATCTTCATTAACTTTAATATTTAAATGTGCCCATTCAGCCTATGTGTTTTATTTTACGTTATCAGTTCATTTAAGCTAAATACAAATGTTTCCTGGCAATACCAGCTCACGGGCTTAGTATCTCTTGTCAGCCTGTTTAACAGCTTTTCCACTAACCAATAACCAATTCATAGAAAGTAGAAAAGTCCAAGCTCAAGTGTTAAGAAACAGAAGAAGGAATACGAGTTGAAGCAAATGGTGTCAGAAAGTTGTGTCCAATTCTATTTTATTTCTGAGACTGTATTTCATGTTTATTTAATATGTCTGGAAAGTGAATGTGTCCCTTTAATCACTCACTGTCCACTGATTTGTTTTTTCCTCCTTCACTTTCTGTGATAAAGACTGACCTTCACTCAAGACATCCTACTGAGGACTGTATCAGTGTGACAGTATGTGTGAACCTGTAACTTCCTGAGTTCCCTTCCAGTCGCTGTCTCTGAATAAACATTGTCAATGCCATCTTCTCCTCTTCTAAGCCTCACTGCTCCCAAAGTCAATGTGCATCTCTGACTTTAAATGAATTCTCTTAATGTGATTTGATCCTCCATATCTGCCAGAATGCTGACCCTCTGTTCACCCTGTAGATCGAGAGAGACAGTTCATCTCCCTTTCTGTCATTCCAGTGGCATGTTTGAAAGCTTAACATCACTAGCTGCTTGACTTCACGCCACCCACACAATGCAAATGAGACCACGGGGCAGGACCTGAAGTCACGAGTGGCAAAAGTATACACACTGACTCAGCACTGAGTCCATCATACAGCCTCCCAACATCTTATATGAATCAGAATTATATTTGTATGTCATATCATTCCAATGGGCAGCATGGTGAGGTAGTCTTTAGTGCTGTGACTTCACAGCAAGGAGGTTCTGGGATTGAGCCTCAGAGCCAATCAGGGCATTTCAGTGCTCTGTTTGAATGTTCTTTCTGTACTTACCTGGGTTTTTGCTTACAGTCCAATAACATCCACATTAGGCCAGGCTATTCTAAATTACCCATAGTTCGAATGTGAGTGAAAATGGTTGTTTGTGTCCATGTTAGCCCTGTGATAGACAGGCAATCTGTTGAGGGTGTACCTGTGACATAAGAGCACCTTCTGTTAGTAGGTCCCATGACAAAGCAAATATGTACCTATTATGACAACACAAATTTTGTACTGTTTGTGATGTAAAGATGATGATGTCATACTGAGGCCTACTATGAAATATTTCATCCACTTTGAGAGGAACGCAAAAACCCTCGAGTGGCTGCAAAAGACATGGACAATCCTACTGCAAAGCGTGTTAATCGGCAAAGGCCAAGAAGCATTCACTTCACTTTCAGAGGGAGACAGCCAGAACTATCAAGGGGTCAAAGATGCAATCCTGAAGGCTTACGAGTTGGTCCTAGTTGGGCCTATCGTCAAAAATTCAGGACCCATTATAAGCCAGATGACTACACTTATGTGGAGTTCATCACCGAAAAGGAGATTCTGTTTGATAAATGGTGCAGGTCGAGTAATGCCAACACCCACGAGAAGTTGAAACAACTTATACTGGTTAAGGACCTCAAGGGATACGTGCGTGACGACCTCAGAACCTACCTAAACGAACATGAAGTAAATGCAGTTGTCGCCCTAGCTGATAGTTATAGTTTTACGCATAAGACGGATATGACACTCCAAGGCCATACATCAGTCGAACACCTGAATCCTTCAGCAGCCCTCACAAGTCCAATGTCCAGGAGAAGAAACCACAACAAAACCAGACCAGGTCAAGTCCTACATGCAACTATTGTAAGAAACAAGGTCACATAACGAGTGATTGTTACGCTTTAAAAAAGACCAAAGTCAGACCAGATAACAAGACAAGGACCGTTGCAATTGTCTCTAATAAAACGCCCCACGAAATCAATAGCATGGTTCTTAAAAATCATGTCAAACAGTCTGACATTAGAAAGGAGTATGTTCCTTATGTGTCACTCACTGGCACTCTGTGTCACTCACTGGCACAGATAATCCTGTAACTATCAAGATATTACAAGACTGCATTACATTACTGGGGCAGCTCAAACTATTTTATTAAAGGGTGTATTACCCTTAGAATTGAGTTCGGCCACCGGTAAATCTCTATTGTTACAGGGTCTTGAAGGTGATTGTGTTACAGCTCCCCTTCACAAAATTATACTAAGTTCTGACTTACTTTCAGGTCCTGTGGACATTGCTGTTATGCCATACCTAGGAGTTGAAGGCATCTCAATATTACTGGGAAATAATCTGGGATTTGGCGGGAGTCAGGTGCTGCTGCAGGGTTGAAGCCGAGCCCGAAGCCAAAGAACCAATCCCATCGACAAGAGATGACACTGGTAAAGAAGAGGAGCCCCAAGGATTCCCTTCTCGTCCAGAGAAACTGGTACAAAAATGGGGTGTTAGTTCTGAAGAAGACATTCCAGATTTGTCCCAGCCATTTGCTGATCCCAGTGAGGATCCTGATAATGCTTCAAATGTGAGCACTAAGACGTCTACGACATCCGAGACAAATACGTCTCTATCGAGAGCAAAGTCGATTCAGGAACAGAAAAGTGATCCTGATTTGAAGTCTCTTTTCAATGCTGCTTTTCCTAAAGGAAAGTTAGCTCAAGCCCCATTCGGTTATTCTGTCAGTGATAGACCCTGAAGTTTTTAAATTGGTACAAGAAGTTCCATTTGGAGGTACTGAAACCCCCAAAATCATGAAAGCTCTGATCGATTTCTTCAAGTTACTCGGTCCACCACTTTCCTGCAGAGGAACTAAACGGCAAAGAACCACTTAGTGGACTGACTAATGTACAATGAACTGCTTTGTGACGAGGCTGCGTGAACAACTGGACATCACGAGCAATCTTCATCCGCAATCTCTCCCTGTCTCTATAACTCAGCATTGTTGTACGGCTCACCTCTAATAAAACACTAAAGCAACTACTTTAGTGTTTTGTTAGAGGTGAGCCGTACAACAATACCACCTCTTACCCAAACTCAGCTGGGATTGGATCCAGCTTCCCCCAAGACCCTGAATAATAAACGGTATACAATAATTGATGGAAGGACATGATTCCAAACATAAAAAAAGTAAAGTCTGTTGGGCTTTTACACCCGAGCCTACTGGCTCATCAGGCTGGAGCATATCCCTGATTTCTGTAGCGTGAAGTGACTAGGAGTTCAACTCCTCCTGGATGGACACTGGTCCATCGCAGGTTACCTTGCCAGTATTTTTACTGGTATCCATTTATACTGCTGAGTGGACAGAGGCACACTTGTGGCCAAGACCTTGCCCAGGGGTCTTTACATTGTCGGGTCTAATGGGGATTCAAACTCTCGATCATAAGTCTAGCACCCTAACCACTACACCACCAGCCCCACCATTCCAAATATGGGGACACTTAATTTATTATTATTCGAGGTCTAGTAATAGGAAATAAATATGCCTGGACTGAGGGGCACCCCACCTGTTCACCATATGTGCACACTGCATATACCCTAGCAGCCGCACATGGCAGGATGGCAGTTTTAAATAGTGGCATATTCAAGGCAGCAGTGAAGCAGTTAAGTAGTGAATCGATATAAAGATAAAATATCTAAAATACAAAAGCAATGTAGCTACTAATTAAAATGAATGAGTTAATTAAAAAAAGTGGAGAAATAGCAGTGGAGCCTAACATGGACAGCACTGAGCAGTGAGCAGTTTTCATTCATATGCAGAAGTCACTTTACATCGCAATAATTTAATGGGGCAGCACGGTGGCATAGTAGTTAGTACGTCCGCCTCACAGCAAGAAGTTCCAGACTCAGACATTTGTGGAGTGTGAAGTTTGCATGTTCTCGCCATGTTTACATTGGTTTCCTACTGGTATTCCGGATTCCAATGACAGGCAAACTGGCTGTTCCAAATCGCCCTTTAGTGTGAGTGTAAGTGTGAATTGTTGTGTCTGCGTTGGCCCTGCGATGGTCTGGCGAAGTATTCGAGGTGTACCATGCCTTTACCCATTGTTGGCTGAGATAGACTTCAGCCTCGCTGTGACCCTAGCAGGATTATGTGATTCAGCAAATGAGTGAGTGAGAGTGAGTGAGATGGTAATGTTATTAGAAATGTCTTTGCTCTTTGTCTTGAAATACGCATAAATATTATGAATATCTGCTCTATTTTTTCAGGACCCTGAAGCCAATCTGCTTAGGTTGGTTAATTATGAATTACAGCAGGAAAACTTTGATTCCAGACTGGAGAGTGTTATTAAAAAAAATCCTGCTGAGTAAAAATAATGAAACTGCCTAGATTACACTTCATCTAGGCCTATATTAAAAGCACAAAAACAGAGAGGCAGAACAAAAAGACTATATCTCTGCATGTTGTGATGGACATTCATGTGGTTTCTCCTTATCTCCCACCTCTGCTTCTTCCTTTCTTCTTCCACAAGCAAAACAGCTGACAACACCAATACCAACTTCTAATTGGTCATATCCTTGTTTAAAAGTAGCTATCTGAAACTGTCTGTGATGAACAAGTGAGAAGAGTGTGAAAATAATAAGCAAACATCATGTTGTTTATGGTTCTAATCCCTGCTGTGATTACTGTGCTCATATTGAATGACAAATGCAGACAATCAACACCTACTAGTGTGTATGGTTATTTCCTCTCTGTAGGTGCACTATGTATAGCACCAGTGTAAGCAGTTGGCTGAATTTTTTGTGTTGTGTTCAAGTGAAACTTTTTTACCCAGACTTGAGGCAATATAAATCATTGCAGCAGGGGGCCTTTCATTGATGCTAGTTGAAGGAAGATGCTGGGAATTCAGGAGGAAATATTGTTTCGATCCCTCAATATCCTCCCTCCTACAAGCATGCCAGAAGGTAAACTGCTCATATGCTAGGTGTGAAATAGTGCCTGAATATATAGTACAGGTATAGTTCCTTGCAATGGCTTGGCATCCCATACATGGCATTGTCCCACCTCAGTATTCCTGGAATATGCTCAGAATCCCTCATGACCCTGACCAGGATTAAACGGGTAACTGACTACATGTGAACAAATGATAAATAATAGTGAACCATATAACTGTTATTTGCAGCATTTAGCTAGAGTTCTATGTAGAGCATACTACAGTTACTATGAGATTTTTGCTAGCAGGTGATAGAAATTGGGGGGGGGGGGGGGGGGGAAAAAAAAAAAAAAAACAATAATACCACTGCACTTATTATATCCTAACATTCAAAGTGACCTGCATGAATGAAACCTTATATACATTATTTTCGTTACAGTTGACATTGATATGCATAAATGAGAACTCACACAGAGAGATGGACAGAAAATATACAAAAACAAGGACATCTGAATGAGAATCTGAAAGCAGTATACAGAAGTCTATCATAGTCTACTTTTATCATTCAGCTTGAATCATAAATCAACTCATCTAAGCTGGCAGCATATGTGATAGATATGACAGCACACATTATATGATTTGCAGACCCATTGGAGGAAACCTCCCAAGGTGTCAGTCCTGATTGGCTGTCAGCATGGCTGAGGCTGTGCTGTTACAGCAAGGCAATTGGACACGACATTGATGGATTATCTTGTTACGGGAAAAAACAGTGTGGCAGTCATTATATGTTAATGTTGGCCACTATCAGGCCAAATTCCCATCAGTCCTGGTGGGAGGTGATTTTTTATTTATTTTTTTGGTAAAGACTTTGCAGGTGGCCTATGATATGTTTTTTAGCTGAATTGGTAAAGAAGTTAATTACTCAATTAAAAAACATATTAAAAACGTTTTTGCACAATCACGTACATAATATGCAAATGTATTCGATTAGTGCGTGTATACCACATGAACATTTTCTGTGTGACTAAGTGAGTGCATTAACGTGAGCTTACTGACAGCTCCAGATCGACATTACTGTAATGAGTAATATTTTAGCTGAGACGTGACTGGTATAATTTTAAAAGAAAAAATACAAAATGTTAATTTTTGTGTCTCTGTTATCAATTAGCCATCTTAAAATAAGAACAGGGTAAACCTGTCCTCAATGAAAGACAGACATATTTTAAGCTGCAAATATTTGAATAAAACACAACCCATGAAACATCAGCACATCATGATAGCAGGAGCAGTGTATTGCATTCACACTGAGTTTTACCAAAAAAAAAAAAAAGTAGAAAGTACTATAATGCAACTAAGCTCACGGTTGCATCACAGTCTTTTCTCCTTTCCTACAGCACGCCAAAGAGGCTCAGTGGGATGCTTTTTAGAGTTATAAAGAGAAAATATGAAAGATTCAGGCTGATTCAGTGGCATCTTTCCTCTCATAGACTAGAAGACAGATCTGTGATATAAGATTGTATAACATGTAGCATTAAAAGTGTAAATGTGTGTTGTGTGTACAGCATACCTTAGTCTTGTCAAAGAGGGCATGATTGTCCAATAGCATGTTTCGCTCCAGCCGGGCAAATCTTCTCAGGTCTCTTTCAAACTGCTGTTACATAAGACATATTTATATATGTATATTCATATTTATATACCTATATATCTACAGAAAGAACGTTACTAAGCAAAGAAAAGAAGAAATAAAAAAAAAACAGAAATGGTCAAAACTCTGTGCTAAGCTAAAACTAGCAGGCCAGCTTTTCTATTTATTATAGAATTAAGCAACAAAATTTGGGATGATAGTATGTAAAACGTATATATTTTTAAAAAAATGTTATGTTTTTTTTCATCAAACACAATTTTATTGGTTTGCGAGAAACAGGCAATGCCAAGGGTGGACTGTAGAAGAGGCCATCACATCCGGTGTGCCAAAACCGGAAGGGTGGATAGAGGGTTAGCATCCTAACGGGCTCCTCTATTAATTATTGTTTAAAATGTTGTTTTCGAAATTTGAAAGTTAAGCTCTGTGCTAACTGAATCTTCATTAAAGTATGCAAGGGTCACATTTTTCATTATAATCTTTAATATAGTCACAATGATATAGGATATTCTATTAAAGATACCACTAAAAAGGTAATTAAACCTATTTCTACACATCTTTTACTATATGTCAGTTTAATAATAATTTCGAAATTTTAAACATTCTTTTTAGAAAAAAGCTAAATTATCTGTGGATAGAAAGCCTAAAATACTTAAATATTTCTTTTTAAAAAATAGGTGCAGTGCAGGACTCTTTTTGTGCTCAGGAACAAATGCCTAATCTTTTATCCTTAGTAGTATTATTATTTTCCTGACCATTTAAACAAAAAAAGTCAACTTTTCAAATTTAAAATCTAGGACCACTGTCATGATTAGCTCTAATCTGCATTTGCTATCTAAATGCAGTTTTCTACTGATCTGCAAGTTGAATTAAATGCACCATTTGACATTAATCGCTTTAAAAAGCCTTATCATGGTTAGCAGACCTATTTAAATTCCTCTCTATTAATCTCTTCTAATCACTAATGTCTTTTGCATTATGCTAATTTCCCAAAGGTCATGCCTAGTTTAGTACAGTTTATCAACAAAATGCTGTAAGTGGAGACCACATCATACTGCAGACTTCAAAATTAAAAAAAAACAAAAAACAAAACAAAAAAAAGAGCTATATAACAAAGCAAAAAATGGTGGACCATGTGAGCAATTTAAATGGCAACAGCAACATCAAAAAAGACAGAAGTAATGGATTAAAAAACCCACACATTTTATTCCTGTATAATATAACACAAGGTAAGCTAAATATATGCACCATATAAACAATCTAAATCAATCGTTTGGCACTGTTTTAATTATTTCATTTTCACCAAACAGTGTGGTTCAGCACCTGAGGATAATTTGATCATCTATCAGTAGAAGCCTGTCTTAATGATGATGATTATACTATTTTAATGTATAGCAGACCAATAATTAAAAAAAGAGAGAAGAAAAATATTTCATATATGTCATGAAATGGTTGAATGTATTCCCAGGATTGCCCTACATGCAAGTAATTTCAACTTCAAATCCTGACAATGCCACAGTCATGCAATGAAAAACAACAAAGCAAAACTGGCTAAGATTTCTGGGTGTAAAGCATGAAATGCTCTCAGTCCACTGCTAATCTGACACTAGCCAGTAATGGGTGTCTATGAGCTTATGTATGCTGTCCTGAGACTCATCATGAAAAGTAGTTCACAAAACGTCGATGTTGGCTGCCTTTAAATGTATTGGCAAAAATTACCTTCTCGTGTTTTCGCCTCCCTTTACAGTAGCTTGATTTCAATAGGGGAGAGCTGGCTCATGGGTGGGAATTTGCAAGTGACCAAGTTGGTGAAAAATTCCCCAAACTACACATATTTAAATTTGAATTACCTTCACCAGTACCTTAGGTTTGTATTTTTCTTGATTTAGTTTTTGTGCATGCAATAAGCTAACAGTCCTCTGTTAAGCCAGAAAGCCTGCAGGTGTTTTTTTTTTAGGCCACACACCCCAACTTATATTATTGTCATCAAATTATTAAAGAATCAGGACACCATTACTTAGCATACACACTAACAAATCTGTGTCTACTACCTGCTTCAGTTCTGCCTTGAGAAACTTTAGCAAGCTGCAATACCTTTTTTCCTGTGCTGCCTTTTTTTTTCTTTTGGCATTTAGCCCAATGACAGCATAATCACCCATTGCCGAATCTGACAATGTAATTAGCTTGACTACAAAAGCAAAACAAGAAATTAGGAATTAAAGGTTAAATTTGGTCCACAAACAGATTTACTGAAATCTAGTTGAAACAACATTTCCATTATTTCAGTGTTCAGAGCTCATACAATATAATACAATGTAAACTGAATGCTACAAAGTTTTTTGTTAGCATCATAAAATAACTAGGTGTGCCCCTCCTCCTAAATTCCATTGTAGCCCTGAATCATTGTGATATCTCTATGAAGAAAATGCAATTTTTTTGACCCATTGTCATCCAGAATATTATTAGATTTCAAAGTATATGCAACTTTCTAGAGGGAGCCATAATCAACTTGCTCCTGATTCCTTCCTTCAAATAAAACTTTTTGAGCACACTTTAAGCTAACAGAATGCAGTGGCTTGGCTTTGTATGGTGCGTAACCCACAGATTTTTTAGCCCTTACCGTGGAGCCACTCCAGCCCAGCAGGGCGTATGCATAGCGCTCAGCCGGAGGTGCCACTAGATCCACCCGCACTGCTTTCCAATCTCTCCCACATCTCCGTTCTGCCTGCTGACCAACCACCTGCTCATTCTTCAACTTCACAATCAGGAAGCACTTCTGGAAATGGTCCATGGCTTCAAACCGACGACTTGGCAGCTTGGTAAGGTCAAAGGTTGACTCTTGGTAATCTGAGTAAAGGAGAATGCCCTAAAAATTGAGAAAAGATATGGAAAAAAGCACAAAATGAGTCCAGTGAAGCAGAAGTTGATTCTGAGTTAAAATTATTTAAAATAAAAGTCCATTAAAAATGTCCCACATATCAGTTTTCTAATTTTGCAGCCAATCACAAAATATTATACCATAATATATGAAAATAAAATTTAAAAAATACTGTCTGTTTGCTACTTGTAAATTAGAATTTACCCATCAAAACGTTTTCCTTAATTTTTGGGTAAGATGATGATATCACACTTATGGATATTCAAAGTAAAGATATTTTTGATTAAAATACAATATTTAAAACATTTCCAAATATTTGCCATAATTAAAACTTAATTACAAAGCACTATAATATATATAAATAATTTTAATCTTTTTTTCCATTTATGAGCCACTTAGAAAGTCCAATATTGCAAACTTCTAATTAGTAGTTCAGTAGCATAAAACATTAACCCTGCCATTACCTGCTTTGTGGTGATTTGGGTCTATGATGTAAAGGATTGATTGACTCATTAGCCACAGGTCATCACATATGCATTAAAATCTTGAATTATCTTATAGCGAATACCCAGTATTTTATTAAAGACTGCTAAGACTGCTAAAGGCCACTTTCTCTCTGTATACAGTCGCTGCTAAATTGTAACTCTTAAAATGGTGACAACAGCAGGATGCCATTCTCAATCTGTGGTAAACGGTTCCACTCCATAGGAAATTAAATCAATTCCAGACTTTACCACAGAGCACATGCAGACAAGCAGGAAGTGAAATAGGTATGCAGAGGAAGACAGAAAGAGACAACAAGAAAGCATGGGAGGGGTAAGTGGCTTTAAAAGCAAAAAAATAAATAAATACATTTACAGGAAACCAGAAGAAAAACATCAGCTGAGTTAATGTATGAAGGAAAAAAACATAAAAATCACACACACAAAAAAACCTGGGGCTGAAGGAAATATTGAGGGAAAAAAATCATATGGAGAGATAAAGAGACAGAAGAAAGGGTGGTGGAGGTGGTGGCGGTGGTGCTGGTTTGGGGAGGAGTAAAAGCGAGATGGTCAGGGCTGGCTGAGGATGGAAGTTGTAAATTGATTTCCTCTGGGCCTGCGCCCGGTCTGATTATTCGACTCCTGATGGGAACAGCACTAAGGCGATTAAGATTACAAATTGTCAGTTTAATTCCATTGCCTGCAATAATTGTTGAGTTACTATAACCCTCTTGCAGCCTATAAATCATCGGTACTCTTACTAAAGAGCAATAATTGCCAGAGGAGCAACGGCACCTTTGATATCACTCTCTCATAAACACACATTCACACACGCACGCACGCACGCACGCACGCACGCACGCACGCACGCACGCACGCACGCACGCACGCACGCACGCACACACAC
>JAOUQZ010000039.1:21166473-21181217 GCA_028564935.1 Neosilurus hyrtlii
TGGCTGTTCCAAATCACCCCTAGGTGTGAGTGTGAGTGTGAATAGTTGTGTGACTGATGGCCCTGCGATGGCCTGGCAAGCTGTCCGGAGTGTACCCTGCCCTCGCCCAAAGTTGGTTGAGATGGGCGCCAGCCTCCCCACGACCCTAATTAGGATTAAGTGGCTTAGAAAATGAATGGATAATTCTGGTGGGGTTTTTTTGGTTGTTGCTCATTGTCTTGTTATAAAGGTATTAAATCTGTATGATTTTGTGGTCAATAATCTGTTTTCATTGCATTTAAAATTGCTAGAAACTAAAATTGCTAAAACTGTTAGCCTGACTCTTCTGAATAAAAGTTACAGGTTTAATGTTTAGTATGTTGGGTATCAGACAGAACATGGAATTAATCCAGTCACACATGAAAAATCTTAAACTCTGGGTACTCTTGATTGACCCTAGGTGTAAGTGTGATGGTGAATGGTTGTGTCTGTTTTGGCCCTGCAATAGTTTGTCGACCTGTTCAGGGTGTACTCTACCTTCACCCGGAGTCCACTAAGATGTGCTCTGGTCTTTCTGTGACCCAGAAAATGAAATGAGAAATATATCATCACGTCCAGCCATCAAGTTCCTTTTTGATTAAGTTTATAAATTATGTTTAAAATATAAGAATCTTTCAGTTTGAGTTCCATCTAAATGTGTGCATTTTAAAAGTGGGTCATGGTTGAAAATAACCATGTTGTGATCGACAAGCTAAAGAAACACTATGCATGTGTGTGTTTGTATATGTCACTTACAGTGAAGATCTTGTTATGATTGTACAGTGTGGTCCGTCTTTGGCATGCATACTGAGAGACCGTAAGCCAAGGACTGTCTGTTGGACCTGCTTCTGGTTTCGGCTGCACAGATGGCTTCTGCACACAAGGAGAAACGAGAGACAGAGAGAAAAAGTGAATGTGTGTATACAGGAGAAAAAGTGCTTTATCGCAAGACTTCATCAGCCATAATATGACATCATTTTGTTTTACATTTAAATTAATTAAGCTAAGCACACATAGATAACTCCAGACAATGTATCAGCAGGAATTCAATCTCAGCCACTCTTTCTCAGACTGCCTTTATTGCATCCTGTTGAAGCCAGAGCATATTTTTTCCCTTTTGCCTAGAGTCTAAATATACTCAAATGACTACGGACTATTCAGTCTCAATGAGATATCGTAGGCATCAGGCAGCATGTTAATGGATTCTTCTTAACATAGAGTTAAGATAGCAATGCAATTATTTTTTTCAGCCTTCCTTAATTTAATTTGCTTCCTGTAAATTGGCTTTTAATTTCAGTGCAGAAATCATTTCCCCATTTATAGAGTTTCAAAATGATTATGTATGTGACGTGAGCATTCACGGGAACTGATATGAAATGTCTATGAAAATTGCCTGTACAAAGCTCTTGACTTTTTCAGCATTAAGTACTAATGAAAACATTATCAAACTTTTATACCAATCATTAAAGAAGCATTTAGTTGTTCATTAGATTGGGAAAATTAGCATATACTTCCGTCTCCTACAGCAGCAATGGGAAAAGCATTCTATTTGCAGCCTGTGGCAATTCCTAATATAAATCTTCATAACATAATTATTACCCCATACATAAAAGGCTATAAATAAATCATCAGGGATTAGAAAAATAACAGGAAATTTTTTTTTTATTAAATAAAAAAAAAAAACATGAACAAATTAATTAAATCGTTTTTTATGTTTTTTTTCTGCTCCAGTGTGATTTCAAAGAAGTACTGCCTAAACCTAGTGGTGGCATGGTGGCGTAGTGGTTAGCAAAGTAGAAGGATGTAGCAATATTCAAAGAAAACATTATTTTTCTTTATGTATAAGACTGCTAATGAGAATATTCAACTAAAGTTAGCATTAAGAGGGTATTTGACTTTGTATTTGGTGCTTTGTAACTCTGTCAGACACCATACAAACCATTTAGCTCCAAACGTTTTATTTAGGCTTTGACACAGATGCTAGAATTTCTGTCCACGTTTTTTGTTTTTTTGTTTGTTTTTAGGTTTGGTTTTTGGGAGCCAATCCCAGTTGACTTTGGGTGAGAGGCAGGTACACATTGAACAGGTTTATCCACAGGGCTAACACAGACACAAACAAAATTATCTCACATTCATACCTGCAGTATGAGTAATCTTGAATAGTCCGTAGTTTATAATTAACTGTAATAGGAAAACGAAAGGTTTCAAAATAGTGGAGGGGAGTTTCACATTTTCCCCCATGGGTTACCTCCTAGGTAGCACACAGGAGTAGTGGTTAGCACACCTCACATCAAGAAGCTCCAGGCTTTGTGTCCCCAGCTTGGGTGTTTCTGTGTGGAGTTTGCATGTTCTGCTCATGCTTGTGGAGGTTTCCTTTAGGTACTATGGCTTCTCTAGGCTAATTGGTTGTTCCTAATTTCCCAAATGTGATTTTTTTGTGTGTTGGTCCTGCAATAATCTGGCAATGTGTTTAGGATGTACCCCTCTTTTGCCTAGTGTTGGCTGAAATGGGCTCCAGCCTCCCTGCAATCCTCTTAAGATTGTTCAGTTTGGAAAATGTGAATTTTCACTTCTCTGATTTTCTGCATCTCCCAAAAACATGACTGTAGTGTTACACTATGGCTACTCTACACCCCCACTGTGAATGAGTGATTGTGAAGCAGGATAAAGTGCTTTCAAAAGATGAATGAATGAAAGAAGAGCCATGGTTTAATGAGCTGGAACATGCAAAAAAATACTCCTACCGCTCATGAAAGTGATGTGGTTCAGGTATGCTACCAAAGGAATAAAACTAAACTATGCCTAAAAACTGATGCCCAATGGTTAAATACTAGAACAGATTTTACAGCAAAATACTACTTTATTGTTTTACTGGATTGTGGTGTAAAAGAGCAGGCAAATGTTGGTTTTCAGGAAAATATCAGAAAACACATTACATCATGGGATCACTAATGTTTTTAGGCAATAGTGAGAATGTGTCAACTTTCATTTTTATTTCATTTTTTAATAAAATTTTGAATCTGTACAGGGTAGTCGAGGTGGCTCAGTGATTATGGCTTTGAACCACAGATCAGAAGGTTGGGAGTCAAACCCCCAGCACTGCCAAGCTGCCATAGATGGATCCTAGTACAAGACCTGGAACCTTCTGCTCAGATGTTTTGCTGTATAATTAATGTGCTTTGCTGGCCACTCTTCTTTACTCTTCTGCCAGAAATTTACTCTAAATTTTACAGCGAATGTTTTAGTGTCTTAGAGTACTGTTGTCTAGATCCAAACATTAAAGCTATGGGGGTAGAAAGAAACTAGTGTAGAGATAAGCGTCGGGAAATCGGGGACGGGATGATATTAATAGTGTCCTAAAATAATCCCATCTCCTCTTTTCCCCTTTGTGAATCGTAGGTTATTATTAAATGATTACTGGATTATTATGTAGTTAAAAGAGTTTCAAGATATATAAGAGAATTTGAAGATAAATACAATTTAATAGGTTGGATTCATATAAGATAAGATCCAGCATTAGCTGATAAAGAATTTTTTTGATGGGTTGTGTGACTATAAAAGCTCAGTTCAGCCTATACCAAACCCAATTCCCCTGACATAATCACTGAACTTTTTTAAAGGCCACATCATATCCTGGGAGAGCACCAGTTACATGGTAATTCATCTGAAATTCCTCTTACTTATCTAGAAATTCCCCATCACACTGGACCTTAATAGAATTTATTTTGAAAGTGAAAAATCAAATTTCCTGCCATAAATCTTTTATTACATTATCCATGCACTCTGTGGCCTCATAGATTTAAGGTGATGTGCGGCTATTCCTGCAAACACTGTGGCATGATTTGTTTTGTAAATGGGTAATTTAATACTAGAGGTGATTCAGTTTATTCCATTTTGTTAATAGATCCATGTATCTAATGCTCATAATGCACTTAAAATCTACCAAGAGCACAATAATTATTACAACATTATCAAACAAATAATTATTAAACCCAAACAGAATGTTTACTAAATCTAAAAATATAGAATCTAAAAATAAAAAAAAAGTTCAAACCTCCAGTGTGTTTTTTTTTTTTGTTTTGTTTTTTTTGTTGTTTTTTTTTTTGTTGTTGTTTTTTTTTTATTAGACTTTGTTATCTGTGTAGTGTGATTACTATAAACACTGAGCTTTTTCTGCTGGATAAATTACACTACATGTTAGACATAAGTATATATATTTTGACTTTGTAAAAAGTTCAAAGTCAGTATGAGTGCCTCACACTGAAGTAGAAAAAAAAATACAAAAACAATGTTTGTGATTTTAAAGGGAACAAAAGGTTAACTAGGGGTCAATGAAAGTAAGTGATTACAAAAAAATGATTATATGAATATATATGAAATAATGTATTATGAAAAAATATTTAAAAATAACAATTTGACCTTATACTGAGCCAGCAACTACCCATAGTAAGTGACTTACATGTAGAGGTTTTTCGTTACAATTATTTTTATTGTTGTTGTTATTATTATTATTATTATTATTATTATTATTATTGTTATTATTATTATTATTATGCCTGTGGAGTAACTTGTGTGGGTTATTTGTTCACATTCATTTATGGAACTATCAAATAAAATATTTGGCATATGCACCAATTCCAGCAAAACTGACCCACACTGTCGCTATGCTTAATTGCAACTCGGTCACTTATGACTTGCTGTCATAAAATTTTAAAGCACTTGAGAAATAATTCAGAGCCTCACAGTCACGTTTGTGTACTGGGTGTGTTGGGGTGTGTGGTTCCAATATTAAATGGAGGTTAGGAGAACATGTGCCAAGGATAATGATCTACACATACTCAAGTCAGCTGTGTCCATTCAGGTTAATGAGATCACAGCCCACAGACTGACAGGGTTATGCGGTCAGATCCCTTCTGAGTCTAACCTTGCTTTTTTCTGTCTCTCTCAGACCATGATTGATAGGAGCTAAAGAAGACACACAAGGTAAGTCATCAGTTCTCTCTATATCCTGGGCTCTGCATATACCACAGAGACAGCCTTCATAAAAACACAGCTTGTACTTCCCAATGAGATGCACGGAGGAGGTAAATGAACACTGTGGCATTTTGCAGTGCAGGCTGAGCACCTGGGGAAAAGTCAGCTGTGTTCACACAGGCCATTTTTATTTAATGGCTTTTTTCCCTTTTTTTATTTATACCTTAGTGTAGTTTGCTTTTCTTCTTAAAGTAAGAACACAGTATGGAAATAGTGAAGCCTAAGAATGTTGCTCTGCAGAGCTTGTGAGTTTCACTTGCTTGAATATCTCATACGAGCATGAAGGATTATCATGGGCTTACTGAACATTTCAAGATTTAAGCGCTACAAAATTGATGTTTTTTTAATGCTCCACAGAATGATGCCTCTCAAAACACCTCAGATTAACAGTTCAAAATTGCTGTTTAAAACACTTTGGACATCCTTTTACTAGATTATTCATTACATTTACATTTATATCATTTGGCAGACGCCAGCAGCTTACATTTTTATCTCATTTATGCAACTGAGCAGTTGAGGGGTAAGGGCCTTGCTCAGGAGCTGGGGTTTGAACCGCTAACCTTCCGATCAATAACCTAGAGCCTAAACCACTGAGCCATCACTGCTATATTCAGTCCTACACTTGTCAACAAATACCAAAGTACAAGTTCATCAATGAGTAGGAGTGTTTTACACCTGTCACACAGAACAATTTCTGCTACATGCTATAAATGTATGACTAAATTATAAAAAATTTCAAAGGTAGGGCATACAAGAACATTCAATATCTTGTGCCCTTTCTTATGTGTTTTACATTGGAGCTGAGCCTGTTGCTGAGTCTGTTGTGCTGAAATTCTAAATTCAATGCAAAATGGTTTTCTGATTTAAAACAGCTTCAAAAGGCCCTCTATGCGATGATCACAAAGCAATTGTTTGTAAAGAATGTTTCGGCATTGAACTAGTGTGCTCCGAACACACCATGTTGGCAACTGAGGACGGTTGTGGTTTGGCTACCAACAGACCTTAGCACCGCTTCTCCTGTCTCACTAAATTTCATGTGGCAAATAATAATTTGATTACTATATATATATATATATATAATGTAATCAATTTTAATATATGCAACTCAGATTATTAAATGTGATTTTGCGGTGATGTGTTACGAAGACACTCTCCACCACTATCATCATCAAAATGCCTTTTAGGGGAATACTTTCAACAGTTTTAGAAACTGTGCTAAGATGTATTGAGGCTGTTCTGGTGGCACAACACTTTGATAAGGTACTTAATGTTATTTATTTATTCAACTGTTTATTATTGCATTGGGTGCCTAGTGGTCTAGGCTACTGTTCTTTAGAAATTCCAGACAACTTCCTTAAACATAGGCCAGGCTATATGGCGTGGAATAGATGCATATGCAAACCCTGCAGGGTTAAAACAGATTTCTTTTTTCCTTTTAAATAAATTTCCACCGTTGGTTATTTAATTACATTAAATTTAACATTGTGTGACCAATTTATTTAGCTGCCAATTAAACCACCTAAAAGGTATTTACACACAGAGTTGTTCTTTGCTTCATAATAATACAATGACTAATCATGATTATCTAACGCATGAGTAATATTAGTCTTTTTACTGTCACAACGCTTATTATACACTTTATTTTAAATAATTATCTAAATGTCTGCAGTGTCTTTTGAGTCTGTTTAAATAAATATGTTGCACATGTGGAGTAGATAAACAACATAAACACTTGCTAAGACGTGCAGTCTCAGTTGTGGTGTGTTATATTTCCTTATTTATTTGTTTGAGATTATTTAGTGAAGTATTGCATTGGGTGCCTCCTGGTCTAGGCTGCTTTTTAAACCAAACATTGTCGGGTTCCCAAGGGTTCTACCTGAATAACAAACTGCTTTGGACTGACAACAGCGATGGGCCAGGAAGGCCCAGGTCTCTCAATGTGTGCAGCGGGCTCTCTTGTTGGTCTATTGTGCACTTTATCTTCATGCTGTGGTCTGATGAGGGAGCAGCAACACTGCAGGGGATACCAAACACTTCAGGAAGGCCAGAAGCATCACAGCATTGTCTAAACTCACTGGAGGCACTGACAGAAAAACAATAATGATAGCAGCTTTGGAGAACATTCTGAACAATTGTGCCCATCCCTACACAGTGTGATATCCAAGAGCATCTTTTGCCAAGGGCTTGTAAAAAGCACTACTGGCTATTTTTCTGTCTAGTGCTATACACATCATCCTTACAAACATATTATTCTGCCCTGTTTTTCAGAATGGACAAGACAATTAAATATCTATATAGAATAAACATTGTTGCTTGGGTTATTTTTCTCCAGAATATGTACTTTCCTCTAACTATCTAAAAATGCCATTGATCAAATTTGACTATGCAACATTTCTCATCGATGTGGAGCTAGAGAGGCAGCATGGTGGCATAGTGGTTAGCACATCTGCCTCACAGCTAGAGCCTCGGGCTCAACAAGGGCATTTGTGTGTGGAGTTTGTATTTTCTCCCTTTGCTTGTTAAGTTTACCTCTGGACTTTTCCTCCTACAGTCCTAATTGGCTGTTCCTCAGGTGTGAGTGTGAACAGTGCTATGCATGCAAGGATTAGCAAGTTGTTCCGGGTGTACCTTGCCCACAGTCAATTGAGATAGGCTCCAAGATCCCTACAATCCAAATAGGATTAAGCGGTTTAGAAAATGAATGAATGAATAAATGAATGAATGTAGATCTAGATCCACTACAACCCATACCATGATATAGTGGTTACTGAACTAGAAAGAATCGTGTTTTTTTTATTAATTCCGTAGCCTCACCATACTGAATGCAGTGTTGTGTTCCTGCACTTCATACTTGTGTTCTGATGTCTTTGCTTTTGTAGCCTTGGCTACATTGTTTTGCTTTCCCTTTTGTATAACTGTTTGGAAAGTCAAAATAGCAATAAAAGTTAAAAAAGTAAATAAAAGCAGTATGGTGATGATGTGCTGTGATGAACTGGTGTTGCATCCAGAGTGTGTTCTTGCCTCAATTAAGTGTGACTGTAAGTTTAGAAATAGTACAAGAACAAGGGCCATGTCCTCAGTTATAACTCTTTAAAGATCCAGAGAAGATTCAGTCCTTTCTGGAAAGCTCCTTCTTTGTCTGTTTGGAGCACAATGGAGATGGACAAGTCCAGAACTGAGTGCCATGTGTCTTTATTTTATTTATTTATTTTGCGGAGATCACTGCAGTTCCTTCCAGAGTAGTCCATGAATGGAGGAATGTCTTTAATAAATATCTTTAGCATCAGTTACTGAGGTGTTATGGGACTAGGCTATGCATTGATGAGCCTATTTGGCACAGTACTGCACATTGCACTACAGCTGTCAGACAGAAGGGATGAGGCAATGTGACATTACAGCCAACATAGGAAATGTATCCATTAATGTCCCAAAGCCCATATAAACATGCTTTCTGACACAGCATTTGACAGTATGACTGAACCATTCAGGTAATTCAGGTGCCTCAGAGTTCTCCAGGTCTAAGTGATGAAAGGAATGAAGAGGGCTAGGGAAAAAGAGCCATATTCCTAAACAGACTTAGCAAAATTGTTGTTAATGAATAATGTAGTGTCGTCTAATTGTTAGCTGTGAGCACTGTATGCAAATTGATCATCCAAAATGATTTAATTTCATATCAAGGAGGAAGTACCGAGAATATTCATCTGTTCAATTATTTATACTTGGGCTTCTGTCCTTTGGAGAGAATGGATGATAATGAATTTCATGATTACCATGCTGAATATGTACAAAGGACCCTCTCATGTTTTCTGTTTTTTATATGCTGTATTATGTATTATTTATTTATCATTGCTTTACCAATGTTATTGTTACAGTGACGGAGCCAGATGTTGTACCATCAATATAACCCTTTAGCCTTATAGCACCACCCAGTGTTTATCTAAGTAAGTACACTACAGCACTACCACTGTTGTAATGTGATTTCCAGAAATCTTTATAACTCTCCATTACAAACTTTTGCAAGTTGCTGTGGCTTGTAACTGACCTGACAGATCCTTGTGCTTCTTCTTCTTCAACTGCTTTCCAAATGAAGACTCCTTCTTAATACCCTCTGTTGTAGGTGGGGGTGAGTGAGTGAATGATTGCTTTATGTACAGGTTATATTCAGGATGAGAACAATTTCTGACTCCAACACTTCTTATGGTAGAAACACGCTGACAGCAATCCAAAGTCATACTCTTTTTTAGAAAGACAGCAATGGGTTTTTACATGTCTCTCACCACAGACAGTCCTTTGATAACCCAGTTAGCTGCACTGGGGGAACAGTGGCACCCTGGTGATACTCTGTTTTGAACCCCTGACCTTCAGATCAGTAATTCAGATACTTAACCACTGGGCCACCACTGCCCCTAGATCAGTTGTGTACAAACATACATACAGACATATACTCACATGGATGTGATGCTGTGCCTCCACTGGAATGGGTCGCCCTGCTGTCATACTCTGTGTAAACCAGGCAATGTCCAGCACATTCATTTTAGACAGATCTGTGATTCCCTGTTTCTGCAGCCATGACCAGAGCTCATCTGCTGAATTGTCCTCTGCTACAATATGAGTCACTTTACCACTGCAGAGATCAGACAAAGATATTTTGTCACATATATAAAAAAAATTACAAAAGTTTAGTAATGATGTGTGAACTCATTCATTCATTCATTCATTCATTCATCCTCTTCCGCTTGTTTTGGTGTCGGGTTGCTGGAGCAGCAGCCTAAGCAGTGAGGTTCTGATGTCCCTCTCCCCAGCGACTTCCTCCAGCTCTTCTGGGGATATGCCAAAGCGTTCCCAGACCAGCCGAGAGATGTAGTCCCTCCAGCGTGTTCTGGGTTGGCCCCGAGGTCTCTTGGACACGCCCAAAACACCATACCAAGGAGGCGTTCGGGAGGCATTCCAATCAGATGCCCGAGCCACCTCAACTGGCTCCTCTCAACGTGGAGGAGTAGCAGTTCTACTCCGAGCTCCTCCTGGATGACAGAACTTCCCACCCTATCTCTAAGGAAGAGCCCTGCCACCTTCGATGGAAGGTGATTCGCGAGAAGATTCGCGATCTTGTTCTTTCTGTGACTGCCCAAAGCTCGTTACCATAGGTGAGGGTAGGAACGTAAAGCAACTGGTAAACTGAGAGCTTTGCCTTCCGGCTCATCTCCCTCTTCACCACGATGGACCGGTACAAGCACCGCTTTACAGCAGAGGCTGCACCAATCCACCTATCAATCTCCTGCTTCATCCTTCCCTCACTCGTGAACAAGACCATGAGATACTTGACCTCCTCCACTTGGGGCAGGATCTCATTTCAAATGGCCTGTAGCAACGGGTCCGGTATACCATAATCCCCACATGAAAGCCCTAGGGACACTGTCGAAAGGCTTCTCCAAGTCCACAAAGCACACGTGGACAGGTTGGGCAAACTCCCATGCCCCTTCCAGGATCCTGTAGAGTGTGTTGCGGCCAGGACAAAAACCACATCGTTCCTCCTGAATCCAACCATCAGCCAGATCCTCCTCTCCAGTACTCCTGAATAGACTTTCCCAGGTAGTCTGAGGAGTGTGATTCCGCGATTGTTCTAAAACATCCTCCAGTCCCTATTTTTAAAAAGGGGAACTACCACCCCAGTTTGCCAATCCAGAGGTACGGCTCCCCGTGACCACGCAATGTTGTAGAAACGTGTCAACCAAGACAGTCCTACAACATCCAGAGCAACATCCAGAGCTTTGAGTTATTCAGGGTGGATCTCATCCACCCCTGGAGCCCGGCCACCGAATAGCTTTTTAACTACCTCGGCAACCTCAGCCCCGGTGATAGGCAGACCCCCACAATGAACCTCCATTCTGTTCCTCTTCCACAGAGGGTGTGTTAGTGGGATTGAGGAGGTCCTCATAGTATTCTTTACACCTCATGACAACATCCCCACTCAAGGTGAACATGTCCCCACTTCCACTATAAAAAGTGTTTGTGGAGTACCGGATGGTGGTCCAGAACCTTTTCGAGGCCAACCGATAGACTTTTTCCAGGCCCTCACCAAACTTCTCTCACGCCTGAGATTTTGTATTGGTGACAGCCCGGGCTGCAGCACGTTTGGTCTGTCAGTACCAATCCGCTGCCTCGGGAGTCCTACAGGCCAAAAGGACCTGATAGGCCTCCTTCTTCAGCTTGAAAGCCCCCCTCACCACCTGGTTCGGTGGCTGCCACCATGACAGGCACCGATGACCTTCCGGACACGGCTTCGGGCTGCCACCTCAATAACGGAGACACAGAACATGGCCCAGTTGGATTTGAACTTTGAGATGTGGTTGTAGCACTTTCTGACAGGATACTCTGGCAAACGTTCCCAGGAGACCCTAACTACATGCTTGGGTCACCCAGGTCTGGAGGGCAGCCTTCCCTGCCATCTGAGCTAACTCACCACCAGGTGGTGATCCATTGACAGCTCAGCTTCTCTCTTCACCTGAGTGTTCACAACATGTGGCAGCAAGTACGGTGACACGACTACAAAGTCGATCATCAAACTGCAGCCCCGGGTGTCCTAGTGCCAAATAAACTTATGGACACCCTTATGTTCAAACATGGTGTTTGTGATGGACAAACCGTGATGAGTACAGAAGTCCAACAACAAAACACCATTTGGGATCAGATCGGAGTGGCCAAACCTACCAAACACGCCCTTCCTTGTCACACTGGGCATTGAAGTCTTCCAGGAAAAAGTCCCCAGGGGGAGCACCTTCCAGCACACCCCCTCCAAACTCCAAAAAGGGTGGGTATTCTGAACTGTTATTTGGTGCATAAGCACAAACAATAGTCAGGACCCATTCCCAGACCTGTAGGTGGAGGGAGGCTACTCTTTCATCAACTGGAGAGAACCCCAACATATGAGCACCGAGACGGGGGCAACAAGGATGCCCACACCGGCTTGCCGCCTCTCCCCATGAGCAACTCCAGAAGAAAAACAAGGTCCAGCCCCTCTCGAGAAGTGTGGTTTCAGAGCCCAAACTATGTGTCGAGGTGAGCCCAACTATATCTAGTTGGTATTTCTCAACCTCATGCACCAGCTCAGGCTTCTTCCCCACCACAGAGGTGACATTCCATGTCCCAAAAGCCAGAGTCAGTAGCCAAGGATCGGTCCGGGAGAACCCATGCCCTCGGCTGCCACCCGGCTCACACTGCACATGACCCATGTCTCCTCTTCGGGCTGGGCCCAGCTGAGCTCCATGGGCAGAAGACCAACCACCAGGCACTCGCCTTCAAGCCCCTTCCCCAGGCCTGGCTCCAGGGGGGGACCCCGATAACCCACATCCGGCCAAGGGAAACTGTGTCCTTGAAATAATGCTCATAAAGGTCTTTTGAACCGCACTTAGTCTGGACCTTCACCTAGGACCTGTTTGCCTTGGGTGACCCTACCAGGGGCATAATGCTCCCAACAACATAGCTCCCAGGATCATTAGGACACACAAACCCCTCCACCACGATAAGTTGGTGATTCAAGGAGGGGATTGGTGGGGTATGTGAACTGTGTTTTTCAGTACTGTCTTTAGTTGTTATCTCACAGTCTTCAAAACACCTTTTTTTGCTTTACTGTATTAATCCTGCAAGGGAAATTATTGCCTCTGCATTTACCCCATCCAAAGTGAGCACACACGTAAACAGTGAGCCACACACATACACTTTGGAGACCAGTTGAGGGTTAGATGCCTTGCTCAAGGGCACTTCAGTGCTTGCTAATAAGCCTTAGAAACATCGATTTTTTAAATCCTTTTTACACATTATTATATGGGGCATCAGAGTTACATCAGAAAGGGCATCCAGCCTAAAACCTGTGCCAAATTGTGTGGATTCAATATAGAATCTTCCACAGGTTTTGAATAGGATTAAATCTGGGCTCTGCCTAGGTCACAGAAGACCCTTTTTCTCCTTCAGCTACTTTTTAGGCAACTTTGGGTCCCTGTCATGTTGGAAGCTTCTTCCCATTGGTAACTCTCTGGCAGAAGGCACCAGGTTTTCCTTAAGAATTTAATGGTATTTTGCCCCATCCATATTTCTTTACCCCAGTCCCTGCTGCAAAGAAGCACCCACACAACTGCTACCACCTCCATGCTTTACTATACTAGGCATGGTGTTCTTTGCATGTAAGCTGTATTGGATTTCTGATATACAATTTGGTGTTGAGGACAAATAGTTTGATTTTGTTCTCATCTGACCAGAACCCCTCTTTTCATTTTGCCTCAGGATCTTTAGTGTGCATTTTGGCAAGGCTCAATTGAGACTCTGCTTTTTTTCTGGCAACCCTTTCATACAAGCAACATTTGTGGATTATCTGTGATATTGTTGTCATATGGACACAATGACCATTCTTTGCCAAAGGTTCTTGTGATGTCCTCCTCACTTGTCCTTCCAGTTTGGAGGGACAGCCTAATCCAGGGTCCAAATAGTAGCAAACACTTTGCACGTTGTGATTATGGATTCTATAGTTCTCCTAGTGATTGATAAATCCTTTGAAAAATAAAAAGTAGATAACTGTTGCTTTTATATCTTTCACTTGGCTGTTAGAGTGAGTAAAGTTTAGGCTGTAAAGCAACAAAATGTAAATATTTTGAAGGGGGAGATTCTTTTCTAGACCCACTGTATAATGTAGTATATAGTAGCATATTCTCTCTGTCTCTCTCTCTCTCTCTCTCTCTCTCTCTCTCTCTCTCTCTCTCTCTCTCTCTCTCTCTTGCTCTGTGTGTGTGTGTGTGTGTGTGTGTGTGTGTGTGTACAGTTATAATCATCTGAAAACATACTCTGAGTTACTCTGATGGTTAGGAGTTCAAGCCATAGTACTGCTACTGTTGGACTTTTGATCCTATCATAACATATCATGTCTGAACCTGCATTCTGACCCAAGCATACTAACAAGCTGGGATATGTTAATAAAAGAACTGTAACAAATGAAAGTATTTTTCAATGTACAGTTCTAAAGTAGAGGGTTTCCTGGTTAGATGGTGTTCCAAGTAAACTGCCCCTTAAAAAAATTACTTCCTTAATCCTTAATCGGAAAGTAAGATCTTATTCAGGTGCTGCAAATGACAGCAAAGTATAAAACCTCACAATCACAACAGTCTGATAAAGGTTTGTAAATGTAAATTTGTGTTCTAGGAAGGGCCAACACTGTAATTCTCATTGCTTTATGCAGTCCTTCATCTGACCTTGTTTCCCTTCCAACCTTTGGCCATCGCTTGGCCAAACTGCTGTTGTGGCACACTGACAAAGAGGCATATCAGAGAATTTTCATTACTGAAAACAAGAGCTTTGTTTGGATCTCTCTTTCTCTCCCCTCTCTCTTACACACTCACACACACACTCACACACAAACACACACACACACCTGCATAAACATACATAAACATCCATCTTAGCCAACCTGTGTGCCAGAATCCCATGCTGTTGTTGCTTTGTTTAATTGCAGTGCCAGTGTGAGCAGTCACCCATGTATAATTACCCCGAGTGTATGGCTCCCAGAGAGATACAATAGCAGCGCAGTCACAGACCCAGACTCACAATTAGAGAGAAAAGAGAAGGGGAAAAATGTGTGTGTGTGTGTGTGTGTGTGTGTATGTATGTATGTGAGAGGGTTTTTGTTGTTTCATTTTGATGTCCTGTCT
>JAOUQZ010000039.1:21211698-21225551 GCA_028564935.1 Neosilurus hyrtlii
GTTGCAGTTGTGGAATATGGAGCACTGGAGGATGATGGGTTCCTGTTAGCTTCATGTTTGATTCTTCTCAAATCTTTTTGGATTTGGTATGGAATATTCATTTGGAATAAATTGGAAAGAAGCGTGAAGGCAAAGCAACCAACAAGTGCAACATATTTATGGGAACTTCTGCAACAGCATTTGGAAAAACTTCCAGAACTATATTTGATTTCCACTGTTAAAAGAAGAGCTTTTTTAATTAGTCAAAATTTTTAATTATATTGTGTTAATCAGGCATGGTGATGTAGTGGTTAGCACTTCTGCCTCACAGCAAGAAGGTCCTGGGTCCGACTCCGGGGCTCAGTGAGGGCATTTTTGTGTGGAGTTTGTATGTTCTACCCACATTTGCATGGGTTTCCTACCACGCTCTAAAGGCATGCACGTTAGGCTAACTCGCTGTTCCAAATTGCCCCTATGTGTGGATGTGAGTGTGAATGGTTGTGTGTGTTACCCTGCAATGGTCTGGCAAGCTGTTCAGGCTGTACCTCACCTTCGCCCAATGTTGACTGGGATAGGCTCCAGTCTTCCCCCGACCCTAATAGTAGGATTAAGTGGTTCGGCAAATCAGTGAGTGAGTGAGTGAGTGCGTGAGTGAGTGAGTGAGTGAGTGGATCATTTTAGGTATTCTAAAACTTTTGAGCAGCAGTGTTTATGCCTACGTCATATAATCATAGTCACCATTTTAATATTATTATTATTATTATTATTATTATTATAAAATCAGCATATAATCAATTTATATTTTAACTAATATAAACGTGAAAGAAAGAAAACAATTAAAGAAAGAAAAATAAAACAAAACAAAAGCAAAAAAGAAGACAGACTGAAATAATGAAAGAAAATCCCATTACCTTAGTCAGATGTCTAACCATTGGCTTTTTGCCAAGTGCTTCACATTAGTTTAGAGAACACACACATCCTCATTCTTTCATACAGCATGGAGAAACTGAGTAAGATCACTGTTCCAGCGAGTGAGAAACTACGGTAAGAAATATTTTTCTTTTATTAGTAAAGGTGTTGTGGTTTTAAGGTAATTTACTTGGATATTTTGTTTTGCTTTATTCTTATGGAGTATTCACTGTTATGTTATTATTTTGGATTAGTTCGAGGTTCAAATTAAAATCTGTGAAGGCTATCGAAGCCTATGGGCAGTTAAACTGTAATTTGTGCTTGTGTTTAACTTTTTACCTGGTATTGTACATTTGGAACATGAAACAGCTTTAATTTCAAAAAATGCACATAAATTTATATTTTTAAATATCTTTCAATATTTTAAATAATTCAGGGCTAAGTTTGTTCATTCACACCTAAGAGCTACTTACTGATGTGTAAGTAAAACTAGCACTGATGAAAGAATTTAAGAGACAGTTTCAAACTTGTGACTCGATGTGAAATATTTGGTCTCGTGTTTATATGTTTCGAGTCTTGGTTAAAGATTGTGTTCTTTGACAACTGTGATACTAAACTTTTACTTTATGCTCCAGACAGTGAGTGCTTGTGTATGCATGAAGTGTGCTTGAGTATGCATGAAAGCAGACTAAGCAGAACTATAATCTTAATAATTATATGTCTCACTTTGCTCGCTCTCTCATCTTCACTACATCTGCTACACCTACACAATTATAAATAGTCAGGGTAACAAACCAATGTTCACAACTGACAACACTTCTAGACAGCCATGAGTCAATGTGTTGGGTTACATCCACATGAAAACAGTGTGCCTTGCATTTTAGACTTAGCCAAAGCTTGTAAGTAGGTTTCTGTAAAATATACTAGAAGTGTATGAGATGCATGAGAATTGTTTTAACAGTGTTGCAAGTGTGATTCATATACCTTTCGTGTGTTATGATTTCAAATTTTAACTTTGAATTTCACAATGAAATGTACTGTAATATTCAGTAACTAAATCTGACTTGGACGTGCATTTAACCAGGCTACGCCCAGAGAAAAATACTCTGAAATAGCATGAAACAGAATATCTAATCTATATCATATTACTGTATGATTTTTCTATCACATGTCCTCCACCTTCTACAGGCAGGGATATTTTTATCTTATGCTAGATGCAGACATGTATGCTGCGGTTGTGCTGTAGATATGCAAACAATGGCTTTGTTTGATCGATCTGTTCTCACGGCTCATTTGTGTTCCAGGCAAATCCAAAAAATAGTTCAGGACATCAAAAAAAACGACGACAGCATTTTCAATCGATTAAAGCGGTAAGTTTGCTGTTTTACAATAATCATAACACATTTCTGTAAGATTTTATAATATAATATTCACATTCATTATGAAGCTGTATCACATACTCTAACTTTCAACATTTATTGGTTGATGAAAGTAATTGAAATATGCATTTTGTAGCTCTCACAATATGCTATAAAAATAGAGGAAAACATCTGCAGTAAGAAGTGTATCAGTTCCTCTATCAGCTTGGTCCCAACAGGAACCATGGTTGAACAGAAACGTAAGATCATTCAGCCGTGGTGTATTAATATTAGGGGGAAAAAAATAATAAATAAATGCATTTATATATTTTTTTTGTTTGTTTTTTTCTTTTTCACTCCTCTAAGTAAACTACGAAGGGAAGAGAAAAAGTTCAAGTAATGATATGATATGGTGGTATTTTTGGTCGTTTCTTTCAGGTTCCAAACTGAACAGACAGCCAATATTCTCAAAACTGGCAGAAATACAATAGACAGGTATGCCAAAATCCAAGTGCTGTACATTCAGCTAAATTACTAACAAGTTCGCAATTAAGCATGTCTGTAGTTGTCATTAGTTTAATTCTATATTCTGACAGAGTCATAGATTTGCTAACATTTTTATTCTGTAAGTGGAGTTCTGGCAACTGCATTGTTCTGCTTATTATAAACATTGACACTTTTAATTTTAGTAAACATAAATATATTTTGCCAATTATATTTATTTGTCCAGTTTTACAAATGCAGTTCTAAATGCGGTCAGACTGTCTAAAGATATCTAAAATCTCACTAGCTATGTCATTTCCTTGTGCTTTGAACCTTTCAAAGTGAAAATCGTTGCTTAGATACAAGCCAGTTCAGTTTGCAATCAGATAGTGACCATCAAAATGTCACTGATGCTCTTGTGCTATTATATCATCATGAGGACAGAGAAAGAAGAGTGCTTAGCTACTCAGTACCCAGTTTTAAAATGTTCATAAAAATAAATGTTAACCAAGAGAATAGACCTGACTGAATTAGTCAGTGAATATTTCCCCACTGGTACAAGTGCAGACAGAAATCAATCAAGTAAAGAGATGGTAATGAGGCTCGTGTTCATCAGCACTAACGCTGATGAGAAAGAGACTGATGTAGATGTGGGGTTTTCCCATTTTACTTTCAGAGGTAATCAGGTGTCGAAATTCTAGAAGTTTACAGTCATGTGAAAAAAACAAGTACATCCCATGAAATATGTAGATTTTTTTTTTTTTTTACTCTTCCTTTAGTCTTATTTGAACAAGTAAACAGTGCACCCTTTTTGATACAGTGTCTACAGTTAAAGGTGATACTCTCCAAAAAATAATATATAAGACATAATAAAAATGAAGAGAAACAACCATATCGGTCACATAAAAAAGTAAACCCTTACGTTTATCACAGCTTTATTACAAAGTTCATAAAATTAGTATCAGGTGTTCCACATTAGGTGCCACTGATATGAACCTCCTGCAGGTGAAACCTGTCTTATTTAAACCTGACAGGTAGGGTCTGGTGTTCTCTTTGCTATTGATATAAATATCTAAATCTAAAGGGTTAATTTAAGGGTAATGATTCAGCAAAAAAAATGTTAAAGAGTCTAGCAAGGGATTTAAAATGATCTCTAAATTATTTAAAATAAATAGTTCCAGGGGCAGCATGGTTGCCTAGTGGTCAGTACACCTGTATCACATCAAGAAGGTCCTTGGTTAGAGTCTCGGGCTCAGTGAGGGCATTTCTGGGTGGAGTTTATATGATCTCCCAGTGCTTGCATGGGTTTCCTCAGAGTACTCTGGTGTCCTCCCACCGTCCAAAAACTGAAGGCTACTGAAGGCTACTGCGGGTTTTTGTTGTTGTTGTTTTTAGTTAAAGCAAATGGTTGTTTCACCTAATATTGACTATTTATTTTATGATTGTTAAAGGCAATTGGGAGCAAAACTGAAAAAGTATCTTACTCACTCACTGACATTTGCCAAACTGCTTGAGTCTATCTCAGCCAACTATGGGCAAAGGTACACCCTGAACAGCAGGCCAACACACAATTATTTACACTAACACTTACGCAGCAGCCACTTAGCCTAATGTGCATGTGTTTGGACTGTAGGAGGAAACCAGAGTACCCGGAGGAAACCCACATGAGCATGGGAAGAGAATGCAACCTTCACACTGAAACGCGTTTGCCAATCCTGGGACTTGAACCCAGGACCTTCATTCTGTGAGGCGGACATGCTAATCACTTTGAACCCTAAAAGAATTCTGTGGATCCAACTGATAAACTGAGTTAAAAGGATATCTTAAGTGTTTTTCTAAGATGCGCTCGTCCAATTTTAAGCTAAACGATTTCCTTTTACTCTCCTTTATAGTATTTTCTTTTAATGTAGAAACATTTAATTGCATTATTCATGAAGGCACTTTGCTTTACAGCATTTCTTTGCATGTCCCCAAGACTTTTTGTGAAGTACTGCAAAAGAGAAACATTTAAGTACAGTTAAAAACCTGAATATCTGTATATGTAGTAGAAAATGTCAAAATGGGATCATATAAAGTGTTTTTTTCCAGGTTGCCACATGACTTAATAGTGCACGAGTCACATGTCCTTGTTGGTTTTATTGGTCTGCAAGGAGAAGTGCTGAGCTATGGATGGGTTCGTCAGTACGACTTCTTCATTCTTCCATGAGAAAGGATGAAATCATTGTAAAACAATGTACAGCAAACACTTATAAGTTGTCTCATCAGTGTTAGGCACATTAGTTTAAAAAAGTAATTAGTTATAGTTACTAGTTACTTCTCCCAAAAAGTAACTGAGTTAGTCACTGAATTACTCCACTGTAAAAGTAACTAGTTACCAGGGAAAGTAACTATCGTATTACTTTTTTTTTACTTTAAATATGTCTAAGAATTTGGATTTTTTTTTCTTCTAAGCGGGTTTTACAAGCAAGTTGCCTAGAGTAGAACTGCATAGACAGGTACTTACACAGAACTTTTATTATTTATTACACCTCAACAGACCACATCTGGTAGATATACTGTACTTTGAGTATTTTCTTCATCACAAAAATACAGAGTTTTACAATATGATGTGCTTTTAACTCTCTGTACATACTGTACTGTGACAGTTGCTCCTATTTTGTGGGAGATGCCATAGGATGAGTGAATGTTGTCAAGCTCAGTTACAATACTGTCATGAGTCATATTTAAATCTTCTGCATGCCAGGGCTGCTTTCCTTCGTTCAATACTATGTGGATGTATCCAATGGACAGTTACACCAAGATAGCTTTAATTATGTGCAGTCGATATATCTGCAGTTGTAGAGACATATTCTAATTCTTCAAATCCCCTTAGCAAATCATCATCAATTATACAGTTGTCTATATAACAGTATAATGTGCTGTTATACTTTTTTTTTAATCGATAAAAAACACATCTTATAGGAAATCTCAAACCGGAAGCAAATACATTTTGTTTTTGCTTTACTCCATTAATCTCACAAGGGAAATTAGCATACACTCATAGTAGTGGGCTGCCGCACACATTGGAGCACCCAGAGAGTAGTTGGGGGTCATGTGATTTGCTCAAGGGTACTTCAGCCATTAATGTGGAGGAAAGGAAGGTGCAGCTCACTCCCCCATTTTTCCTGCTGGTTCTGGAATCCCAGAGCAGCTCCTCTAACCATTAGGCCACGACTGCCCCCAAAATGTATTGATATATCATGCATGTAACCAAACACAAAAAATGCTCAAAATGTAATGCAAAAAAACGATAATAATAATAATAATAATAATAATAATAATAAAATCCATATGCAAAAAGTATATATGTAGTAGGCTTACTTTTCACTTTTTTTCCCAAGAAAGTTGGCTGGAAAGTTTCAGGGCCTCTGGTTAAGATGTTCATCTGGATTGACAAACTGAATCCAAAAATAATAATAATAATAACATGACCAAACGGTGCTGCAGGACATGTTTTCACCATCCTGTAACTGTATGGTCAGGGTTACAGTTGTTTAAATTCAGCTATTAATTTCTTTATGTTGAGAGAAATAGACACAAATGAGTTTATACAATACTTTATACAATATTTAAGCCAGGAATAAACAGTAAGCAGTAATTTTTTTTATTTTCTTTTTTAACACGTGACTCACACCCACCTTAGGTTAAAATCAGAGTACAGATACAGAATATAGATAAAGCTTTGGAATCCTTTGTTTGAACAAATTGTGTACAGCAGAGAAGGTGAGAGAACTGGATAAAAAAAGTGCTTCTGCATTGTTCTCAATCTCACTTGAACCACTATTAGCAGGCTAGAAAAACAGCGCTGTGTGATGCAGTTAACCAATTCCATTTAATTCAATTTAATTCAATTCAATTCAATTTAGCTCTATTTGTAAAGTGATTTTAACAGCTGTCATTGTTTCAAAGCAACTTTACATCGTAAAAAGAAATTTTGGTAAAGATTTTATGTTTGTGATTTTAAACATTTCTCTATAACCCTATACATCCCTAATGAGCAAGCCTGTGGCGACAGTGACAAGGGAAAACACGCCCTCAGAAAACATGAAGAAGAAACCTTGAAATGAATCCGATTCAAAAGAGAAACCCATTCTCATGTGGGTGAAACCAGATGAAAATACAAACCATGTAGCAGAAACTTCACTATAGTATAACATGAAGTGTATCTGGTTATCTTATAGCTTCAATGATAAATGTTGTCCTAAATCATTTTAGTAAAAGAGTTTTATTACCCAAGCAGCAAAGGAAGCTTTGTGAGATGAAATTAATTGAGGAGAAAATATACTGCCTAAAAATATCATTAATATGTATGTTGTCTGCCATTTTTATACGTTTTTCATCCAACAAAGAGGTGGACAATTTCATTAGTGCCACTTGGGAATCTGAAGATGCAGTGACCCAGCATGGGGTGTGAACAGACAATTAAGCAAGAAAACTAGCTCACATCTATCACAGTTTCTTTTCACAGCATAGAGTGTCTGAAACCTAAAACTAAAATTTGGAAGCAAAACAGATTTCCATTACTTTGAAATCACTGTGGGACAGCATTATGGTGTAGTGGCAAGCATGTCTGCATTACATCAAGAAGGTCCTGGGTTCGAGTCCTGGGCTTGGTGAAGGCATTTTTCTATGTTGAATTTGCATGTTAGGGAGGGATTCCTTTGGGGACTTTTGTTTCCTTTGATAGTCCAAAGACATGCATATTAGGCTAACGTGACTGAATGGTTGTGTGTTGGCACTGTGATGGAGTGGTGAGCTGTTTAGGTTGTACCCCACCTTCACCCAGAGTTGGCTAAGATAGGGTCCAGCCTCCCTACAACCCTAGAAGGACAAAGTAGTTCAGGTTGAGATGACATTGCTTACAGCATGTAATGCAACAAGACAGTGTACAACATTTAGCGCAAATACAACATATAGTGCAAGATAGCATGCTGTAAAATGACAAGACAACAATAGGACCCAGTACAGCAGTCCAAATGAGCTGGACCTTTAGCATCTTAATATTTACAGCATTATATTATTTAATATGTGCAAAATAAGCATATATTAGATATCCTTCTGGAATGTACTGACTGTTTACCGCATGAGCAGTAAGAATATGAGATACAACAGGCATTAGGTGCAGTGTGTGCATTGATTTAGATGTTTAGTTTTCATGAGTGTAGGTAGTGTAAAATTCAGAGTTCACAGTTTAGCAGCATGTAATAGGTGGTGTAAAAGCATTGAGGGATCGGACAGCATTGCAAAAGAACAAAAACTGTTACACAGTCTAAACGGTCTGGCTTGAATGCTTTGGTATTCTCAGCCAGACATCAAGGGCACAAAGAGCCTGAGTGCTGGGTATGGGGGTCAGCCACAATGCTGGACACCCAGTGGAGATAGTGTGTTTTGTATAGAGGGGAATGGACACACTGATGTTATCTTCACCTGTCTTAATGCTCAGAATTAACTACACCAGGATGTATGTCTTTTTACCCTGCAAAAAAGAAACTTATTTTTTCTTGAAAAGGTTGGATTTGGCTAGAATTCCACAACACACAGATCAATAATTATCAGCATTCTTACAAGGTCTTAAAAGAAGCTGACCTGATAGTAAAGGAGTCCTGTTCCTTTATAAGGATTTAATATAGTCGTTGCATAGTAATTGTATTAATGTGAACATTGGTAATTTCTTTTTCTTTTGAATTTTACTTCCAAAAATTAAACTGTGCTCTGTGACGTTCATTAATGAAGATACAGTATATAAAGTTTTAATGAACTCTGCTTGGCCATTTCAGACTAAAAAACAAAGGACCTCCAAAAGTACCAGCAAGAGACTACCATGGTAAATTCCTTTTACTATTTAAAGGGTTTCTATAAAGTATGCACAAAGAAGTAAACTATAATAATCACTATGACTTAATTGAAGTCACTAAAGTCCACTAAAGAATTGGATGATGAACACATTACAAGGTCCTCTTATCTCTTTATTCAGGAGATATCCAGGAATCTGCACAGTCATCTGATTCAGAATTTGTGAGTATCCCATCCTATTTATTCCCCACATCTACAAATGACAGATGATAATGCTTAGGTCAAATGACAGATGATAATGCTTCTTTATTGCAGGACACTGAGCTATATGAAGAACCACAGGGTGATTACAACTATGAGCCTCCCCCTTGTGAGAAAGTCTTCTCTCCTCCCCGAGTGTTGAACTACCCTGTAGGAGACTACCTGGGTAAGATCTTATCATTATGATCCCCCACTATGTGGATCCAGTTTGCCTGCATCTATAACAAAATATCTGTTTAAAAGAATACACACATGAAATATGAATTCCTGACATTAAACAATAACACCAGATGTTAAATCATTTCATTTCCTATGCAAAGAGTACTGGTACTGGTCTTCCTTACAGCATAATTTGTGTGTAATGTAAGATTTCAACATTTAAGTGATACAGAGCTTATTTTAACATAAATATACATACAAAGCATACTGAGTGATTTGATCCCATGGATTACTAGCAGGGACTGAAGAACCATTTTTTCCCGGAAGTGACGTGAACTCACTGGGCCGGGTTGTCCAGTGCAAGTTAGCAAACTGCAAGTAACATTATAGGTGATAAAACTCCCTGCATACTAAAGACTCTTAGCTTTTACTGGTTCCTTTTGGCAAGGCACTGCTCCCGTCTGTTGTTATCCTTTGACTTTTTATGAAGGAATTCCGTAGGAACAGCGTACCGGACATTTCAAGACCTAAAGGCTTGGGCTTTGTGCCAAGTAGTCATGCCTGGAGGTCACACGATTGCAGGAACTGTAGAATTGGATTGTAGAGCCACACCTTGAAGTGGTCTTCGCAGACTACTGAATTGCGTCCGAAAGGAAATGTTCGTATGGCATGTTACGTTTTCGGCAATTTCTGCGCTTGTTGTTTGTGCAGCCGTATGCTTTGCACTCTTCCATTTTCCTGGCGACACAGCTCAGCACTGGCCGATATTATGTTATCTTGGACTGGTGTCTGCTGCACGCAGCCCAGCCAGTAGGAAAAAATAACGAATTTGCGTAATTACCAGGGCTGGAGCAGCCAATGAAGAAGGCAACATGTCACTGTGCATGCCTAGTACTAATATTACTGTGACAGCACTCACACATACTTGATAAGAAGCAAGGATTGACGTTGCCTGATGGAACCGCTGGCATCATACGTGTTCGTTTTAAGAAACTAATAATACATATTCACTTCAGGTACCCAAAATCATAAAATTTTTGCCATGTCCATATTTGAAGTAGTCACATGGCAGATTTATTTTCCATTTATTACTGGCAGTTTAAATTGGATTTAATTTTGTGATTATTTATTTTATTTTGTTTATTTACTTATTTATTTAATTCGTTTTGTGAAATCGGTTGAAACTATGAAACTTACCAACTTCCTGAAATTTCACACAAACCGTAACCTGTCAAACCAGGCATCCTGAGAGAAGTATGCAGTTAATGAAGGAGTATGCATAGACAAACATTCTTGTATCTGATTTAGCTTCTGTGTTGACTACAAATCTGATGCTAAATATCTGATGCATGGGATATGACTCCCAGACAGGACACACTTCTGGAAGCCTGTGTTGCTCTATATCAACATTCATTCATCTTAGTCCTAACTGCTTAGTCCTAATTAGGGTCACAGGGATGCTGGTGCCCATCTCAGCCAACTCTAGGCAAGAGCGGGGTATACCCTGAACAGCTCACCAGGCCATCGCAGGACAGAAACACACTGACGGCAATGCAGCCTACTCTTGACGAAAGTCAGCAATGATTCTTTTACATGCCTCTCACCATAGACAGTGAGAGACATGACTGGCCTTTGATAACCCGGTGATAGTGGGGCTTGAACCCCCAACCTTGGGATCAGTAATCCAGCACCCTACCACTGGGCCTCCACTTCACCACTTCACAACATCAGAACTTAATCATACAAATGTTGCCATATCCCAAACTGACCCAATATCTGAATTGTAGAAGCAAACCTTAAACTTCCTCTTTCTTCTGTCGATTCTCTGTATCAGACACACGTCCTGCTTGTCAAAGTAAACCAATGAAGCCCTTCCCAGCAACTAAACCTCGGATTCCAGAGAAGCCTAAAAAACCAGTAAAGTATGATGTAAGTAAAGATATTGTACTTCACGTTACTGTTCACTGACTGTCAAACTACCCTTAATCTTGAAATGTTTATACAATTTAGTTGTGCCAGAGGGGTTTTTTGTATTTATCTTAGTTGAAAAAGAAAAAAGACTGAATATTAACTTGTCTCAGAAACTTTGCCTTCTTCCTTGTTTGTTTCTTTTGCAGGAGGACTATATTGATCCTGAGGATGATACAGACGATAACTATATTGACCCATCTGATAAAGGTCCAGCAAATAATCTAAAACAAGAGTACACACTGAGAGCACAAACCTCCACCAAGCCCAGCAATCCCCAATATGTCAAAAATCATTCTATCTAATAATGTTAAAGAATCCTTTAAAAATTCCTGGATCCAGAATTTGATCCAGATGATCTCTAAAAAGCACCACCTCTTGTAAAAATCTTTCATTAAAATTGACAAATACGTTTTTGCGTAATCCTGCGAACACACAAACCAAAAAAAAGGTTAAATAAAAAAAAATAAAAGGATATAACATATCAAAAAAATATGTCTAAGCCAGCAGAAACAATAAGAGTACACTTTTTGTACAGTACCATCTAATCCTGGTCTAAATGTTGTACTGCTTGGGTGAATACTTATGCGTAAATATTTTCCACTTTCCTCACAAAAAAACAAATTACATATTTTCCCAATGCACAGGATTAGACTGTGCCAGACATGTGCTCTTGTTGGTACAACTCACTGCTGTGGATTCACTGATTTCATAGCATTCATTCTTTTACTCAATGGCTTACCGTCCAGCCTAGAATTACATGATATGTTCCTCAATCCTCTCAACTTCAGTTAATATTACTGGGACGTTTTTCACCTACAGATCACCAAGGACCACAAGCAGTACGATCACACAGCCCAGGTATGCTGTTATTTATAATCTAGTAATTTTTAAGAATTTAAAGAATACAATTTGAAGAGTTTGTTTACAAAAACAAATAAGTCCAGTTGTAATTATTTAAAAAATTATTTTTTTAAGTAGCTTTACAAAATAAAACTTTTTCCAGTAGCTTACAAAAACGTGTTGTTTTTCTCATAATTAAAACAACTGGACTTATCTGTTTTTGCAAACAAACTCTTCATTTGTTGTTCAGTAGTTTTTCACCAGCTCTGTGTCCATGCATCACTTGATTGTACACAAGAAAGCTATCGAAGAGTTTATGTTGCATTTGCTTTTGTTCTTCTCTCAGGTGAGGGAAGGTGATAACACTAAGAGGAAAGTAATAAAGCTTTTGGAATAAACTGGAACAAACCAACCTGGATACCAAAACTATGAATTTAACTGTTTGGCATATGCACTGCTGCACTTAACAGTGACAGTCAACCTATTGAGAATATTAGATTACAGTCACAGCTTCAAACGTGTTACAAACTGGTCTGAAGATGAATAACAGACTCCAAGTTGTATTTGTGTCACATTTAACATAAACAGAATGATAAACTTACATTACCTTGGAGGATTTACCCCAAAAAAATACTGCTAAAGGAGAGCTACTGCACCGTAAAATATGATGACATATTGGAGTGATAGTAGAAATGATTTTACTTGTGTTTGTTAATAATGTATCAGCGAAAAGGTGGAATCTGAAATGGTTATGTACATGTTAAATATTCTTATCTGACCAAACGCCTTAAAATTCAGAAGAAGAAAAAAATACAAGTGAAAGAAAGTGGCCAAAACCACACAGCTGAAGTAATGGTGTGTAGTTTTTTGTTTTAGTAGACCTCAGATATTTACAGGAATTTCAAACTAATACGAAAGAAAGATTATTCTCATTGTTCTAAATACATTTGACACAAAGAAATGGAAATAGAATTATTACATAGAACTCTGTGAAATATGGTTATTATTAACTTTAAACCTGGACAATTTAAATCAATTGGCAGTTCAACCACTAACAATGCAAACAATTGCTTTTATCAATTTAGTTTACTGACAATTTTTTCTACTGTTAATATACTTATTATGATATTAGTTCATACTTGTCATTCATTCATGCATTTTCTAAGCCTTTTAATCCTAATTAGGGTTGCGGAGAGGGATCTCAGCTGACTCTGGGCATAGGTGGGGTACACCCTGAACAGCTTGCTAGACCAACACACATAAACCATTCACACTCACACCTAGGGGCAATTTGGAAGAAACAGTTATCCTACTGTGCATGTTTATGAACTGTGGGAGGAAACCGGAATACCCGGAGGAAACCCACACTAGCATGAGGAGAACAAGCAAACCGCACACAGAAACGCTGATATAAAACACAGATATATTAATAAATGTATTATAGCAATTCATATGTATGGTATTTAGTGATATTCTACTGAAAATGGCTGTTACATGACAAAACACAGTTGAAATAATTCACAAAGTCATATAGCTAGAAAACTGATAAATGTTGTATATGTTTATTGGCATAGTCTTCTTCATCAACTACATACATAAACAGGGTAACCTACAGAAACTCATATAAGCCTTACCCACAATCAGCTCAAATAATTTTATAAGAAGAGTGTATCATATTTATGAGAGGACGAAGGAAGGTAATATTATGAGTACTGCACCATGTGAAATATTTTTAACTGTTGTTTTTTCAGATGTCTATGAGGTTCCTGACCAGGTGAGTTTTAAGGACCTTGTATGTATCATAACTACTCAATTTAATTAAGCAAAGATAAACTTAAATGATATTACATTCCCATTTATGTAACTTACTTAACTTTGATTTTGGTCTGTTTAAAGGGTGACTCTCCATCCATCAGCAGGCAAGTCTATGATAAATACCACTGTACTGGACAATAGTGAAACAGACATATATACATGCATACAAATATATATATATATATATATATATATATATATATATATATAGATAGATAGATAGATAGATAGATAGATAGATAGATA
>JAOUQZ010000039.1:21227627-21238690 GCA_028564935.1 Neosilurus hyrtlii
TATATATATATAAATAAATAAATAGACGAATAAATAAATAATAAAATATTAATAAAATATAAATAAGAAAAAATCTTGACTGACCATGATCAGAGCATTTCCACACACACATGTTAACAAGAGCTTACAGGATTGGGACTAAAAAGCTGTGCGGACCTAAGAAAAGCACTTGTTATCGAAAATGATTAGAATACTAATAGAATGGACTTGGGAGCAATATTAAAAGGTCATGTGGTCTGATGAGTTCAGATTTACGCTATTCCAGAGCGATGGCCATGTCACATGAGAAGCACATAAAGGGCAGTACCTATCATGCATAGTATCTACTGTAAAAGCCTCTAGAAGTGGTGTTATGATCTGAGATTGCTTCAGTTGGGCTGGTCGAGGCTTAGTATCATCATGTGGCAATAAAATCAGTCAGCTGACTATTTGAATGTACTGAATGCCTAGGATATCACATCATGTCATGTCATTTGCTGAACTGCTTTACGTTGCTTTACCGAACTGCATTAGGGTCACAGGGAGGACCCAACTCTGGGTGAAGGCCGGGTACATTCTGAACAGCTCGCCAGACCAGTGCAGGGCCAACACACACACAACCATTTACACTCACACCTTGGGGCAATTTGGAATAACCAGTTAGCCTAAAGTGCATGTCTGCATTGTGGTAGAAAGCTACAGAAAGTACCCTGAGCAAACCCACGCAGAAATACACTTTCTGGGTATGGGGCTCAAATTCAGGACCTTCTTGCTGTGAGGTGGAAGTGGTAAGCACTATGCCACCATGCTGCCAGGTTATCACATCAATTGAGAAAGAGTGGTTCAGGAAGCGTGAGGAATCATTTTCACAAATTTTCTTTTTTTCCCCTGTTTTTTTCGCCCCTAATTTTAGCCGCATTCAATTCCCACCCGTAAGGATTTGACTCCATATCACATACTGTACGGCCACCACCAACCAGGGATGGCATAAGCATGCACATGCCCCCTCCATGAAACGCGATGCTGCCAGCCACCTCTTTATGAACTGCTGTGCATGTAAATTTGTAGGCAGCCTAACACACTCAGAGGGAAAGCGATATCTGCCACTTTCGTACAAATGAGCTCACAGATGCCCATGGATTGGCTGGTGATCCCTGTGAGTGACAGGGGCGCGTATGCCATCCTTTCCTCCCGAGAGAGCTTGGCCAGTTAGCTCCCATGGACTCCCGGTCACGGATGGCTGAGGCATTAACCTGGAATCTAACTAGTCATGCACCTTTTTGATGCACCACCCGGGAGCCCATTTCCACACATGAACTGGCATCAGAGTCTGGTAGTCCGAAACTCAACACTTTTACATGCCTCTCACCATAGACAGTCAGAGACATGGCCGGCCTTTGATAACCCAGTTTGCTGCACTGGGGGGTCTGGATTAAAATAAAAGTTATTTTTTCTCTGAAAAACAAAAGTTTATCTAAACAATGCCATGGCAAGTACATGCTGTAATCAAACCTAAAAGTTGTCCAACTAAATATAATGGTGTGTGACTGTTTTTAGGCGTCTACTTTATGATGACATTCTGAACAACTTAGGAGTGGTTACTCTTATTTAAAGGTCTTTGCTTCATTTTTGTTCTGTTGGTATCTTACCAAAAAAATAAAATCACATATTCCCCCAGCCAACACTAAAACTTCTGTTAAAATTTTAAAATTTTAGCTCTGCCATGGTTGGGGGGTGTTCCTCTTGCCCAGAAAATTGTAAACAAAAACCTTTAGATGGAAGAATTAGCCAAATTAAAAGAAGTTGTAAAGCATGGAAATATAAACCATGTGTGTAAGGAAAAATCTTCTGAACATAAGCAGGATTATGTGAGGACAGTAGTGTAAGATTTCTGAGTATAAATATTGGAATGCAAATTTGCTCCAGATGGTGAAGTGGTGGGCGGCACAGTGAAGTAGCGGTTAGTACAACCGCAGAACACAAGTCCAGGGTTCGAGTCCCATATTCTGTGCTTTTGTGTGGAGTTTTGCATGTTCTCCTTGTGCTTACATGGGTTTCCTCAAGGTACTCAGGTTTCCTCCCACAGTCCAAAGACATGCACATTAGGCTAATTGGCTGTTCCAAATTGCCCCTAGGTGTGGATGTGATTGTAAATGGTTGTGTGTGTGAGTTGCCCGGCAGTGGACTGGTTAGCAGTTCAGGATAAATCCCATCTTCGCCCAGTGATGGCTGAGACCCTAATAGTAGGATTAAGCAGTTCGGCCAATGAATGAGTGAAATAAGTGAAATCATCTTGATATTGTTATATCTGATGTTCTACAGCTCGGGATCCAGCTCCCAATGTGGTCTCTTCACTCAGTACAGGATTTCATCTTGTAAAGTAAGTAACTTCAGCCCAAGAATATCTGCTAACTCCAGCAAATATTCACTACATGTAGGACTGATTGCAATCTGTTTTCTTTTATGATGACTTCAGCAAGTCTCTGCAGCGTGACAACCTCTGCCAGAGTAAGTGATTCTAAAATAGATTTTTTTTAACACTTACACAGCACTACCACTATACACACACACACACATACACAAAGTCTCTTTCTCTCACTGTTTCCATTGTTTCCATTGGTAATCTGTTGGCGATGTGCTTGTGCAGAGTCTTCACCAGGGAAAGGAAGCTTATCTCAGGAGGACAGTGCCACTAGGCAGCAAGAGGAGGTGAAAAACATGTCTGCATGAACTTCTTCTTAATGACAGCCTACAGCATTAACCCTTCCTTTAACCAGATTACATGTCAGATTGCTTATTTGAGAGTTTGCAGAGAACATGTTTTCATTTTACTTTTTGCTTTACTTGTGTGTGTTTTAAACCACATGGTTTACAAATTATAGCTAAAGTAGTTATTAAGTAGGAAAACAGAAATATCAGTCTGTGCTAATGTACTTGAGTATGCTCTAATTCTTACTAACCAATATCATATGCAATCTGTTCCTTTATCACTTACAGGAGGCTGGTGTGTATAAGAAGCCATGGTATGCCAGCACCTGTGACCGCAGAACAGCAGAGGATGCACTTATCCGATCAGCCAAGGTATGCTACGCTTACACAGAACTGTAGGACTTTTTGTCACACATATTACTAGTACTTGAACAGTGGTTAGTATGTCCACCTCACAGCAAGAAGCCCTGGGTTCGATTCCCGGGTTCAGGCGTTTGCATGTTCTCCCTGTGCTTGCATAGGTTTCCTCCGGGTACTCCGGTTTCCTCCCACAGTCCAAAAACATGCACAGTAGGTTAACTGGCTGTTCCAAATCGCCCCTAGATATGAGAATGAGTGTAAATGGTTTTATGTGTTGGCCCTGCAATGGCCTGGCGAGCTGTTCAGGATGTACCCTGCCTTCTCCCAGAGTGGGCTGAGATAGGCGCCAGCCTCCATGCGACCCTAATTAGGATCATCTTAGAAAATGAATGAATGAATAAGTTGTGTTAAATGTAGGGGCACAATTCAAACATTGTCTTTCTGTGTCAAGTTTGCATGTTTTTTCTTGCATGAAAGAGGTATAGTTAATGAATAGATGGAATAATAATAATAATAATAATAATAATAGTGATGATGATGATTACACATATATTTAAAAAAAGTAATAAATCCAATATTTATCAAGGTTTTTTCTCATCAAAAATCAGCGATATTTCTCCTTCTATTCTTATACCCAAAACCAGGGGCCAGATTCCAAACCTCCTCCTTAGCCACTGCCCTCCCTCTCCATCATATCTACCCACCACACACCCCCACATTTCCTTTCACTTATTATTCTTCATATACTCTTTCATCTCTTATTCCCTCCTCCACTTTCTTCAATGAGACATGGACCTTATACCATAAACACATCCAAAAGCTACATTCCTTTCACATAAGGTGTTTGCAGGAACTCACATAAAGTGGTCTGCTAGCATTGAGGCTATCTTTATGAAAACTTAACCTGTTGAAAACCCTTTGGGCTGGTCATCTCGTTCGAGTGGATGACTCAAGGCTGCCTAAGCAGTTCTTTTATGACCAACTAACAAATGCAATTCGGCAAGTCAGCTAACTGCTCCTCTGCTAAAGGACAATCTAAAACGCTTTAACACTTAAGTAAATATGGAGAATATGGCATGTGACCATCTGAAATGGAGAACCACTTGCTCCAAGAGGCACACCTACTGTATTTGGGGGGGGCATCATGATCATACAATCTCTTATGAGCTCAAACAAATCAGACACACGATGAACCAACAGTTCAACTCAGTTGCTTTTGTGGTTTTAATTCCCAGAGTAAACATATGCTTGCGAGGCCTCTAAAGATGACCGCCACATTTGTTCCCTATGTAGTGAAGTCTGTAAAAGTGAAAGGGGTTTAAAGATCCACATAAGAAGCCACAATGTGTAATCTCAGTTTGCTAAAACCTTGATCATTGTTTTTGATGAGTGTGTGTGTATGTATATATATATATATATATATATATATATATATATATATATATATATATACACACACACACACACACATACACTAATTAAAGTATAGTATGTATAAGTACACAGACATATATACATGTTTGTACACACACATACATATATAAAAACCTCAGCAGGGTATTATTAAGCAGGTGCACAGCCCAAAGCCTTGAGCAGAAAGGAGAGATGAGAGAAGGAGAATGAAGTGTGAACAGGGAAATACCGGGTGTGGAGGCCTGAGAGCTGCTGCTTGAGGAATTTCCTGAACTGGAGGCGCCAAGTGACTTCCTGGGTGCAGAAGCAGCGACCGCTGGAACAAACAAACACAACGTACAAACAATATGTTTACCAATAATGATATAAATAAAACTATCATAGGCATGGTCAGTTACGAGTGTGTACACACACACAGAGAAAGAGAGAGAGAGAGAATCTGGCGCCATTTCTCCTTCCTGGGCTGAAGTCATCCGGGCTCCCATTTTTAAATAGATTCCTTCTGATTAAATCCACCGACTGACCTTCTTCCTCTAGATCAGGGTTGTTATTATTATTTATTTTTTTGTGATGCAAAACACGTCATTAAAAAGTTTTCACGTGAATTAAATAAGTAACCCTTATTTCCGAAACTGTTCATTATCGCGCTTAGAACAGTTTAATTCACCACTGAACCGTTAAAATACATTCACACGTCCTAAAAGTCAAAACATTACAGTGTAAATACACTGAAAACCATTTCATCTCCCGTCACCTTTACTTTAATCAGTCAGAAACAAATTGGCGGGAGAGAGAGAGAGAGAGAGAGAGAGAGAGAAAGATAAAAGGATCTAAGAGCCTCACCACAGACCCGATATTACCAGTGATTAAAAACACTTTTAATAACAAACCAGTCCAGTCTAAACAAGCTTTAAAAGAGCCATAAACACATTCTGAGCACAAAACCACACACATTGCCATGGTTACCGTGTTTGCTAGACGCCAGGCTAGTCACCAACCCGCATTAACAAACCCACAATTGTTGTTGTTGTTATTATTATTATCATCGTCACTACAATCCTACCTTTTCTGTAGCTACCAGGAACGCTATCAGCTTTAGTTCTAACCATTTTCGCACTTCAAGCTCAATTCCTCCCTGGAAACAGATTTAAAAAAGTGAAATCACGCGCTTCCCGCCAGCGTTTTAAAAGAGAGCCAAAACACAGTTTAATCGAGGCGGGGCATAAAATGACGGCACTTGCTTTCATCCAATAGTCTGGAGCGATTCTGAGCAGCATAATGGAGGCCCCGCCTACTTGGGCTTCTCTATAGGATTCCTTGCATATTGCCTGATTGTAATTAGGCTATTGTTTTCTTTATAATTTATTTTATTTTAATAAGTGTGAGTTGGACAGACTTTTCGTTCTTCACATTATTTAAATTGCTTTTTAACTGCTGGCTCAAGTGTGATTAAGAGTAATATGTTGTTTTGCAGCTTTTCTTTTTTTGGAGTTTTCAGTTTTCTTTTGAGTGTTTAAGTCGAATTCGAGTTAAAATATGGACTCATGGTTTGTTAAAGTCTTTATAGGTGTTATATGTCTTTTTTAAAGTGCACAACAGCATTTTAAAACTAACCACAATTAAAATGCCACTGAGAAATCACATAGCTGCCACCAAATGTGGTTGTAGCTCAGGAAAAAACCAAGCCAGCAGGAAATACACCCTTCTGTATAATGGCGGCAGACAGTTGCCCCTTGTCTTGTGCTGGGGTTCAAACCTACAGTGTTCTCCCTGGTGAGGCCTGGGCAATGCAACCTCAAAAAAACAGTATTCTAACAAAACTCTTGTTTGAAAGAAGGTGTATCATTATTGAGAACAAAGTGATTCCCAGAGTGAACGTACCGTACAGTGTTTCCATAAGTATTTGATTCCTCTTTGGGTTTTGGGAACTTTTTCATAATGTCCTGGGAACGTTGCACTTTGGGTAAGAAAGCTGGCGCCGAAACCGTCTGGGATGTTTAACGTCTACGTTAAATTGCACTTCCCTGCAAGGTCAGCCGGGCTCTGGCATTCCTGTGTGGAGTTTGCATGGTCTCCCTGTGCTCCTGTGGGTTTTCTCCAGTTACTGTAGTTTCCTAACTTTCCTAATCTTAAGTTTCCTGCTGCAATTTGCCCGTTTGTAGTGTCGTCCAGTGTCGGCTGAGATAGGCCTGGCAAATGAGTGTACAGCTAAGTGGATAAGGGCCTTGCTCATGGGCTCAACGGTGGCAGATTGGTGGGACTGAGGCTCGAACCCCTCAGCCCCTAACCACTTAGCCACCACTGCCCTGTGTTAGAACACAGCCATCCCCTATTGCAGGGACAAATACAGATTCAGATACAGATTAATGATGGATTTGTAAGTTACCTACCCATACAATGGGGTCGTGGTGTAGTGGATAGAGTGTTGGGCTCATGATAGAGAGGCTGTAGGATTGAATCCCTATCGAATTCCCACCATACCAAGGTCTTAACCACGTGTGTGCCTCCGTCCACCCAGCAGTATGAATGTATAAATGTAAAAATACTGGGAAGGTAACTTGCCAGGAGTTGAACTTCGAGTCGCATCATGCTCTGGCTGTGATGAGCCACTACACTGGACAGACTTTCTATCCAGTGACCTACCCTGGCTATCAGCTATTCAGAACCATCCAGTATCATTAAGAATACAGTAGTACAAGAGGTAATCAGTATTACTTTGTTTACAAAAGTGTCTATACTTGGATTCCTAGCATCAGGAACCTTTGAGAGGAAACTTGCTGACAGATTAGAAATATCTCAGCCTTAATTCTGAAGTCTACAGTTTAAATTTCAATGTTTTAGCTTTGTTCATGGGGGGGGGGGGGGGGGGGGGGGGGGGGGGGGGGGGTCACAGGGTGTGCTTATGATGGTCTGTGCTGACATCTAGTAGACATAATTAGTACTGCAATTTTGTATATTAGATTGAAGCACAAATTCCATAAAAGTGGTCAAATATAGTGTAGGTATAAAATAAATGTACAAACAAGCAAGCAAATAAATATATTTTTTAATTTATAATATGTTAAAATATAAAGTAATATGTTTTGGAGATTTATGGTGGTTTGGTGTAGAAAAAACAAAATTACTCAGGTCGTTTTTAGCAACAAATTCAAGTCCCGGTCTTGGGTGTTTCTGTAGTTTAGATGTTCTTTCGGTGCTTGTGTGGGTTACCTCCGGGTACTCCAGTTTCCTCCCACAGTCTAAAGACAGGCACCTTAGGCTAATTGGCTGCTTCAACTTGCCCCTAGGTGTGGGTGTGAGGGTGAATGGTTGTGTGTTGACACAGTGGTGGTCTGGTGAACTGTTCAGGGTGTACCCTGCTTTCGGTCAGTGGCTGAATTTATCCACTATTTCTTTGTTAATATTCTGCATTACTAAACCCTGTTTGATTAAGAAAGAATTTTTAAAGTGCCATAATTGCTCTTGGTTGCAGCACAAACTCTCAGCTGTCAAACAACCTAGCAACCCCCGGCAGCGTCTGCACATCAGTGTTGAATCAGTAAGAACAATGAATAGCACAAGACAGGGTGCACAAACACACTCATTAAGAGTATTACAAGGCCCAAGTCTGTAACTTACAGCAGAAATTGTAGAAATAGAGAAACAACAAAAAAAAGAAAAAAAACAAAGACAAAAATTCATGAAGTCAATAACCAGAATTAGAGCAGCACAAACAAGTATTTAACAAACAAAACACAAAGGGGCTCATTAGAGGGAGGCGAATCACACAAGCAGGGTATTATAATACAAGAGTACATCTTCTGAGCATTCTTGTTAGTCTGTACTAAAAGCTTCAGGGATTTATAATAAGAGGCAACGTTACTGAGAAAACAATTTTAAGAGGGAGTGTCACCTTTCCTCTTGCAAGAATGGATTATTAGATTAGAATGGAATTTAGATGTGGTACTTAGCTAAAATAATAATGAGATTAATGGCATCGGAGATGTTCTTGTCCAAACTGTCCATGTAATCAGTGATATTATAGTAAGAAAACATGGAGATATTATCTATTTTTAAAGAAAGCCAATTATGAATGTCTGACCAAAACAGACTCGGACAGTGGAAAAAGACATGATCAATGGTTTCACAATGAGAAGAACAAAAAGCACCTGGGTCATACTCAGATCTAAATCTCTTAGCGAAAAAAAAATCTATTAACAGCATAAATTGCTAATATAAATTTTTAAAATGAGTTTCCTTCCCTTTAGGTGGAATAGGGCAAGATAAACAAACGGTGAATGACTTTCTTTAACGAAGACCTATGGTATCCTTGACAAAACAAGTTGAAATCCACAAAAAAGCTGAAATCCCCTTTTGTTAAATGGCAATTTTTATCCACCTGTTAGTGCACTTAGAATCTAACAAATTTACACCACCAATTTCTCAAGGAAGCAGAGAAGGTGTGACCTGGTAAAACTGTAAATAATTTAGAATCATACACAATAAAGGATTAGGAATAGCTTTACATAATTGCTTATATTCTTGTCTTGAAGCACTAATATCACATTTCCCCACAAAGTCCTCAAAAAAAATTAAAACTGACCCTCAGAATCTGACAAGACACAAACAAAAACCACACCATTTTCACACCAACCCTGTTTAAATATTGATTTCCGGTTAATAGTGATGATCCTGTTATTCCATAGCAGGGAGTTTGCCACTGTTGTGAATTAGAGTCTGGCTTACTGATTAAATCCTTTTACATCAAGGTGCTACGGTTGGGCCCTTGAGCAAAACCCTCAAGCCTCAACTGCTCAGTAATATTAAGAAGATAAAAATGCAAGTCGCTCTAAATAAGGGTGTCTGCCAAAAGCCATAAATGTAAAAAGTAAATGTACCTTGTAGGTGAGAACACTCCTCTTTTAGTCAGCGTGCTGTGGATTGAGATCTCAAGAAAGACACAGAGACACAGATGCAGGCTGAACCCAAGTTTATTAAGGTCAGCAAGTGATTAAATACTGGCACGTTTTTGTACAAAAAGGAAATGGAGTTATTTGTGCGATGGTGCGCATCCAGTGCCTTGGTATATTTAACCTTGTAACTCTTCCAAATATTACAGCACTACAATGGAACATCAAGTGATGTTTTGGAAAAGTAGTAACACAGACAGAAAACTGGCGGCACGGTGGCGCGGTGGTTAGCAGGTGAGGTAACAAACTGACCATGTCTGGTTGAGATCCATCTGGTAGCTTTGTCAGAAAATTGTCCACAGATAGTCAGACAGGCAAAAAACTGATGTCTGATAGAGGTGTGTGTAGATATGGGTAGGCTCATGAAAACCACCACACCCAGTTTCAGAATTTGAAAAATTATGTTTTGCTAACTGGAATTCAATACTTTTTATGTGCGAGCTGTTCGGGGTGTACCCTGTCTTCACCCAAAGATAGGCGCCAGCCTCCCTGCGACCATAACAGCAGAAGTAAGCAGTTAAGCGAGTGAGTGAGCAAGTGAGTGAGCCAGACAGGGAATTGGTACATCGAAGTTATGATGGTTAAGACTACAAAAGAAAAGCTTCTATGACATACACAGTTAATAGCAGCTATCAAAATTTGACTTCATGATTCAAGCTTTTGAGGGTTCAGGTAAAAGCTCTTGGGATTAACGTTATCAAATCTATTCACACAACATGACACAACCAGATTGTTTAGTACGTGCATCACTCTTGCCAACTGGCAAGTCACATAATTGATTAGTGATGTTACGGCAAACACTCCCATACAATGCACCAGAGTTGTCCATCTTCTCCTAAGACAGAAGTGCTGCTGCATACCTGTCAAAATACAAAGTGAAATGCACACATTAGTCTTAAATATAATACAGCAGTTTTAATAGGAATATCATTTATTCTGTTTATATTTTACTGATCTATGAGTGATGTACAAAAGATATTGACATTGTCATATCACTTATTTGCCAAAAAAGCTTAATCCTACTAGGGTCACAGGGAGACTGGAGCCTATCTTAGCCAACACTGGGTGAAGATGGGGTACACCCTGAACAGCTTGCCAGACCATAGTATGGCAACACACACTCATAACCATTCACATTTACACTCATAGATAAGTGCAATTTGGAACAGCCAATTAACCTAATGGGCAGGTCTTACGAATGTGAGGGGGAAACCGGTGTACCCAGAGAAAACCCATGAAACAACAGGGAGAACATGCAAACCCTACACAGAAATCCCTGAGCCCAGGAATCGAACCCAGGACCTTCTTGCTTCTTACATTGTAGCTAAGCCCGATTCTGGCAGTGAAAAATTTCAGATTTTTTTGATTTCATACACTGTATTTGGTAAAGTGTACATTTCGGCTCTGCATTTAACCCATCCAACGTGAGCACACACATACGTAACCAGTGAACACACATACTCGGTGCATTCTTCATCCTTCTACACATTCTCGCACCATTCGAAGTAGAGGAAGCAAATTTGAATAAAATAATCTAGATATTAAATTAGGGCGGCACGATGGCGTAGTGGTTAGCACGTCCGCCTCACAGCAAGAAGCTCCTGGGTTCGATTCCCAGCTCGGGCGTTTCTGTGTGGAGTTTGCATGTTCTCC
>JAOUQZ010000039.1:21250627-21267403 GCA_028564935.1 Neosilurus hyrtlii
TGCATGTTTTTGGACTGTGGAAGGAAACCGGAGTACCCGGAGGAAACCCACGCAAGCACAGGGAGAACATGCAAACTTCACACAGAAATGCCCGGGGAATCGAACCCAGGACCTTCATGCTGTGAGGCGGACGTGCTTACCACTGCGCTACCGCCCTATTATTATTATTATTATTATTATTATTATTATTATTATTATTATTATTGTTAATATTATTATTGTTGTTATTATTGTTATTATTATTATTGTTGTTGTTATTATTATTGTTGTTATTATTGTTGTTAATATTATTATTATTGTTATTATTGTTAGTATTACTATTATTGTTGTTATAATTATTATGGTTGCTGTTAATATTATTATTGTTATTATTATTGTTGTTATTGTTGTTGTTAATATTATTGTTGTTATTGTTGTTAATATTATTATTATTATTGTTATTATTATTATTGTTAGTATTACTATTGTTAGTATTATTATTATTGTTGTTATTATTATTATTGTTGTTGTTGTTATTATTATTATTATTATTATGGGTTTTTTTTAAATGGTATGCATATTAATCCATAAACCAGTCTTATAATAATAATAATAATAATAATATAATTTTTTTTATGTATTACACAGGCAAACATTTACAAGTAAGTTTGTGCAGAACTTTAACTTGATTATACACTTTATTGGGAAAACTTTTTAACAATTATGTAATCATCGAGTCACATGACAGAAGTCCAATATTATTATTCATTCATTCATTCATTCATTCATTCGCCGAACCGCTAAACTCTTTCTAAGGTCGCAGGGAGGCTGCAGCCTATCCCAGCTGACACTGGGCGAAGACGGAGTGCACCCTGAACACCTCGCCAGTCCATTGCAGGGAACACACACAACCATTTACACTCACACTTAGATCTAAGGGAAACAAGGAAGCAAGGGGAGAACATGCAAACTTCACACAGAAGGTTCCTCATCAAGCCCAGGCCTCGAACTCAGGACCTTCTTGCTGTGAAGCGGACATGCTAACCACTACATCACCGTGCCACATGCCAAAATTCTTGCAGGTACAGGTGAAGAACTTCATGTTCAAATAAAACACTATAACTCTGGACATAGTGGCCAGTTTAAAGGGCACCACTCACTTACCAGACACATTAACTAAACATAAAATACACTGTTATTCCTTGGAAATAAAATGGAGTTGATCTGCTTACTAATGTATGCAAGTGTCAATAACCCCAGCATCAGGCACAGTGATATCAGTAAACATCGCCATCTTGAGGCAAGCAAGTTGCATGATCTCAGTCTTTTCCTCTTTCTGAGAATCAGTGTTGCACTTCCAAGTTATCTTGCCTGCACCAGATCATTCAACAATATCTTGTTGTTGTTACTGGAAAAAGATACAAAACCAGCTGTAAAACAGGTGAATAAGAGATACTAAACCTATGAACTGGTGTTGTTTCGACAGCAACCCTTTGTATATAGCCTAAATGATCTGATAATATAAAATATAACACAGTGGCTATTCACCAGTGAATAGGCACCTTTAAATGTCTCACTATACCCGTTGCTTTTTCTTTCTTGCTTGGCAGGTGTGGAACCTGACCATGGCCTTTACACATACAACCATAGTGAAGAGAAAATCATCATTATACACAGCATATTGATCCACAAGTTACTTTTTCCAGTAACAACAGCAAGATGTTGTTGAATGATCTCCAATGTTGTGTTATGTTGTGTATAATGATGATTTTCTCTTCACTATGGTTGTACGGTAAAGTTAAAGTTTGCTGGGCGTTTTATCACAAATCACAAAAATAATTTTCCATTAACCCCAAATATAGTTGATTATCCAAGATGTGGTCTTTGTGTTTCGTTTTAGCAACTTATGACTACAGTCACATAGGTCCCGTGTCCAAGGCGATGTGCTGCTAGCATGGTTTCATGCACTGTTCACTGATGAGCCTGCTACATTAAATGGCTTCTGGTTTCATGCAAACATTGAGGATGGAATTGAATTTTCTGTCATTCACCGTTCAGTGTAGGCCCAGAATGGATGTCATGACCATCATTTTCACTGCCAGCTATTACAGCATATCACAGTATGGTGGATATCATCTCATAATCTTATTACAACTTTTATTAAAGGGGCAAGGCACCTCCATTGATCATGATGCTCCAAAATCTAGGATGGGATGCATTGCTTGTTCTAGATCTCTTACTATGAGCCTGTGCATAATCTCATTCATCATCTCTCATTTGCCAAACTGCTTAATCCTACTAGGGTCATGGGGAGGCTGGGCGACACTGGGTGAAAGCAGGAAACACCCTGGACAGCTTGCCAGAGCATCGCAAGGCCAACCCACACACAACCATTTACACTCACATCCACACCATGGGGCAATTTGGTACAGGCAATTAGCCTAATATGCATGTCTTGGGATTGTGGGAGGAAATCAGAGTACCCAGAGGAAACCCAGACAAGCAATGGTGAACATGCAAACTCCACACAGAAACACCGGAGCCCAGGACTTGAACCAAGGACTACTATGCCACACCTTATGTAAAATGCCAAACTGAAATGTTTTCTGAAATCCAAGCTCATTCTGAATTCCTTTATCACTCTTTGTTCCCAGTGCATACCCTTGAATACAAGAGTAGTCATCTGATCCACAGTTTAGAGGAAACACTCAAGGGGCTTCCTTGTACAAAATTTCTTCACTATGACCTAAAGGTATGCTGGGTATCTAGGCCCAATTATAGCATGCCACTCTATGAAGTTATTCCTTATTCAAGTTGGTTCCTTACAACACTGTGGTATATGACAATCAATTAGACTCACTGCATTATAACAGAGTGCTAGTTGTATTTACAATCAAATTCCCTTTTTATTTAGAGCCATTGTTAACCTGCTGAGAAGAGAAAAGTTTCCAGGGAAAGACTACTGTGTGACCCCCGTATTACATTACAAATACATTACAGGTCTCATCATGTGTGTGCAGACACAAATAAGTATATGATGGAGATTTGCACACCCACTGTGGTTTATAAAACCAGAATGACATTTGTAACTAGCAAACAGATGTTAACTCTGCTAGAAAACGCATTGTACCTGTGAACATTTGCAGTTCTGACACCAGTGCACACGTTTATATTAATGCTCATGCTCTAACATAAAAGAAAAATTTTCAACACAGCACAAATCTAATAAAAAGATTTTTGTACTGCCTAAAAGTAGAGCTCCTGAAAGATATGTTTTTATCGATAGGTGTCCAAGGCTGGGGTTATAAGAGTGGCCTGGATCCTTTAAGATACGAATTAACTTCAGCCTATGGAGGAAATACGTAAACAAGCCTCCCCATCATTTCCCGACTACAGTCTAGAGCGAAAGAAGGAAAGGTCAACACTGAGTTTTCTTTTCTATGTTCAAGTGTATCACTTGTTGTGTTAGTTTAATTATACATTTAACAAGTTTATGTTCCGTGCTTCCGTTCATGTTTGGTGTTGATTTGCTCGGTAAAAGTTTGCATGCCTACCTGAGATAGATTGTGTGTTTTTTTATTGTGTGAGTCTGAACGGTGCAGTGAGTTTCAGTTTAATTATGAATAAATCAGATTTTTTCATTGCTGCCCATCATCAACAGCCAATTAGCATAAACTCAGACACAGAAATGCGACAACCATTGTAGTCATGTTCCATACCCATGGGGATCCACTCAGAAGCTCCACTATTATCATTAATCATGTGCTTGTCACAGCTTGTCCAAGTTTCAAAAAGAAAATTCCATTGATTCATATCTGCAACATTTTTACCTGTTTGCCATTAACATCATTAAACCTGTAGTTTAATGATGTTAATAGAAAAATGCTTTGTTAAATAACAATGTTTTCCTAATCTTTTACTACAACTCATTCATAGACTACTTTGTCTATGTACAAGTTGCTGCTATAAAAACATTAAGATATTAGAGCATGAACATTAATATAAACTTATAATCGGAATTACAGATAGCACTGGTGTCCGAACTGCTGTTATAGAAAATTAGAATATACTGTACTACACGGGGGGCGACACAATGGCGCAGTGGTTAACACATCCGCCTCACAGCAAGAAGGCCTGGGTTCAATTCACATGCTCGGGTGTTTCTGTGTGGAGTTTGCATGTTCTCTGCATGCTTGCGTGGGTTTCCTCCAGGTACTCCGGTTTCCTCCCACAGTCTAAAAACATGCACAGTAGGCTAATTGGCTGTTCCAAATCGCCTCTAGGTATATATATATATATAGTTTATTTTATAGTATATTATATTATATTGTATTATATATATTTTCTTTATTTTCTTATTTTTTTTTTTTCACTTTTTTTGCATTTTATATTTATACTCACCTTTAAAATCCTTTAAAAAGTTTTAGTTATTGTTACTTTGATAGTTTATTCTTACATTTTTGGACAGTCATACTAAGCATTTCACTACATATTGTACTGGGTATAATTTGTATGTGACAAATAAAATTTGAATTTGTATTTGAATATAATAAATAAAAAATAAATAAATAAATACATAAAAATAAAATTCTCAGTAATTAACTTTAGTGATATAAACAGGACATTAGCATTTGAATGAGACATTAGATATTACACATTACACAGGCTTTGCTATTTATTTTTATCTAAAGAGATGATAAAACCCCTGACTGGATTACAAGACAAACTGCTCTGTTGCCGACCAACCGTGACGTCAATGCAAGCCCGCTCCTGATTGGTTGCTGACTGAAGTTTGGGGCATGTAAGGAGGCATCTAATTGGCTGAAGTTGGCAAATATTTTTGTGCGGTGTGTTGCTTATATCCAACTCAGATGTTTCATCGTAAACATAAACACCGCCATCGGCAGTCTTTAATCACTGTGGGTCAGTTTCGATGTGCGGGGTAGTTTGTTTTGTAGTGTGTGTGCAGGTTTCATTGTGTAGGGGGTAAGTATTGGGTGGGGTATGACTTATTTAGGGCTCACACCAGGTTTAGACATGCTTTTAAATAATTAGGAGTCATAGCATAATATGTGAAGGTTTATATTTTTTTATCATGAAAAAACAAGCTGTTTTTTTTGTGTCTTTTTGCTGTTAACATGGTGCTTGGTTATATTTGTTTGGTGGAGTTGTAGAAGTGTGACTGGTTAAATGCGTCTAAATTAGCAGCTCTTGATTAAGAGAACTATTGGCTACAGACTGAACCAATGGCTGATAATCAGCGTGTGACGCTCACGCACGCGCGCGCGCGACCTCTCTCTTTCTCATTACTCCTGAGCACAGAGTGGATATTGAATGGGAGTGACTTTTGCAATTAGTGGAGTTTGCAGTAGTTTGCACTGAAGTGTTTGATTACAAGCCCTGTTTTCTTGCTGAAGTAAATTGGCCTGCATAGACTGCATCATTAACTCACATCTCTCTGATCCAAAAAGCATCCTTTCACCTAATGGAGCTGGAGGGCCAGTGGTGGAAAGGCCAGCTCGCTGGAGATATCTACCATGCACTACGATACAAGGTCCAGCTCCTTTCTTCTAGCTTTGCTCTGTAACTCTACCGGCTGTTCATAGTAACAATGGTGGTTTTCTCTCTCTTTTCAGGAGCTGAGGTTGCCTGTGTACAAAGGTCAGTCTCCGCAACTGAACCTCAGGCGCTATTTTGCAGACCTCATAGCCATAGTGAGTAACCGGTTCAGGCTTTGTCCAGCAGCTAGACACCTGGCTGTGTACCTTCTGGACCTCTTCATGGATCACTATGACGTGTCTGTTCAGCAGCTCCACATGGTGTCTCTTTCATGTCTACTTTTGGCTAGTAAGTTGCTCGTTGTATGCACGGAAGTAGATGTATTAAATATATTTGGGGTACGGTATAGAACACAGGTGTCAAACTTGAAGCCTGTGGGCCATACCTAATTCTTTTCTTGTGGGTTGCGAGGGCTTTCAAAGTATATGATTATCGTACATTCTTTGCATTTACTATTCCCATGAAGTGTAATTCCTCATTCGTGCACTAGGTGGGGCCCAACCAATTTCAAGTAAACAGCGGACTCAAGAACGATCGTAAGCTAGCTTGTCGCTGTCAAGAATCGCCGCAGTCGGCTTGATGTCACACCCACGTGACTAGCCTGGCAACTACCAGTGCAATATTTGACTAAGTGAAAGGGAGAGAGAGGTTTTCACATAGCAGCTGTGGTTATGAGTTACCAGTTATCTAGCAGGAATTTCTAGTCGTTATGCAGTGTGTATGTTGACCTTTGCGTGCCTGAATGCCTACAATAACACCAGGATCCAAAGGACTTGGGTCATTATAAGCAGAAGTTGTTTGTGGTTGGGCTGGAAAGTGCCCTTACAGGCTGCTGGAGATGTGTGGGTCAACAATCCATTATAATGGCTGTGTCTGGAAGCAAACAGCAATGTCTACAACTACGTTTAGTTGCCACATAAGTACGATACGCAAATACATTTTTACTCTAGTCAGATATGGCGCCCACTGTTGTGAGGTTAGTCACGTGACTAGTAGTGCATGTCCAAGTAAAGGAAAAGCGGACAAATGCATAAACAAAATTTTTTTGCCATGCATATTTCATGGTTGCCCTTTTTGAATGGAATGTTCAGGAAATATTCAGCCCCCGATGACCTAGAAATTTAGTGATGTGGCTCTCAGCGAAAATGAGTTTTACACCCCGGGTATAGAAGATGGCTTACAAGTTGTGTCTAGCAACAGCTGGTCTTCAAATAGTAACTGTAGTCAAAATTAGTCTACGTGGTAGGTACACCTGATAAAATGACAAATGCATATGTGAAAGTTGATCTGTTGAACCCTTTTACCTCAGGTAAATTTGAAGAGAGAGAGGACCGCGTGCCTAAGCTGGAAACCCTTAACAGCCTCACTTGTATGAGCACTATGAACCTGGTGTTGACAAAACAGGGCCTCTTGCACATGGAGTTACTGCTTCTGGAAACCTTCCACTGGAACCTCTACTTACCCACAGCTGCCCACTTCATCGAATATTATCAGTCAATTGCTGTCGGTGAAACAGATCTGCATGATGGCTGGCCAATGGTGTGCATGGAAAAGACTGTGTTGTATATGAATAAATATGCAGATTATTTTCTTGAAGTTTCTTTGCAAGGTAAAGGTGATTCACTTTTAATTGACTTCAGAACTGTTTTAAAGAAGATGGCATATGCCATATGTTTGCAGCAGTTCTTTGACACAAAGCTTTTTGTATCGCGTTTCTTTTTTTCTGTTTAAAACAATGCGTTTCTATTCCTAGACCATGCATTTCTACGATTTGCACCTTCATTGGTAGCTGCTGCCTGTGTGGCTTCATCTCGAGTAATCCTGCGCTTGGCTCCAACCTGGCCGCCTCGTCTACAGCGCCTGTCCGCCTACACTTGGGAACAGTTACTGCCCTGTGTGGAGAGACTGCTGCTGTGAGTGACTGCTTAGTATACCTAAGCACATTAAAATTGTTACTCAGACATGCCAGATATCATTAGTTATCTGTATTATATCCAATAATATTCCAGCTGACCCCACTACAACCGCATATACCACTTGATTCTAGTGCTGACTGATATAATTTATATCATTATAGTGCCCATGATAGTGATGTAAAGGAAGCCAACAAGCAGAAGTCCCAGCTACAGCAGCCCAGTCCACAACCAGGGCAGGTTGTGTACCCAGTACAATGCCAGAGTGCTACAGCAGCCCAGTATGTCCACAGACCAGCCATGCAATTCACCCAGCAGAGCTGCCAACCTGTACTGGTCTCAGCCCACTCCTCGAACGCCTACCTCTGTCACAGTGGTTCACTGCAAGTCTCCAGTGGCCCATCACATGGCACACAGCAGCCTACTATGTCTGTACCTGTGGATGCCAAGATAAAGATGCCAAACAGGTCCTATCAGGTGAACTCTGTTTACTCCTGCACAGCACCATGCTTCAACAGGTGATGGCAGCTATATGCCAGCTACAAAGTGAGCAGTTAATTATATAAAAGACATTTATAGAAGTATAAAGCAAACTCAGAAAATAATGGTAATGCCACTGTTTGCATCTCAAGAATAACCCCAGCTTCTGAATCCTGTTTTATTAGTAATAACAAACACAAGTAATGGATGCTGGGTAAAATACTGTAATAACAAGACACTTATGTCAGAAAGGGAGCAACATGTGCAATCCTGCTAGACTTGTTTCTTTCATTCAGATTCCTTCCATGTGAAGTTTTTCATTTGTGTGTGGTTTTTGTTTTTGTTGTTTTTTGGTTTTTTTTACTATGAGAACAGTTTTTTTTTTTTTTATTATATTCTTGCTACTCGAATAGGGGGAAAAAGGTGTGATTTTTATCAACACCAGCAAATTTATGCCAGTGAAAGCCATGTTCCCTCAGAAACATTGACTGTTGGCTGTTATCCTGTGATGTGAAAAATGCACTTTGGTACTAAATATTTTTTAAATAAATAAAAAAATATATGTTGCGCTGTTCTTGTACAACATTTTCTGTTGCATGCTGCATTATTGAACTGATCCTACTGCTTGAGTACCATAATAACATACAGTACTATATTCTGTCAAGAGCACTTGGCGTGTGCAAACCTCTGCCAGGCCCAGCAATCCCCCATATGAACCAAAGTGTCAAATTGTCCCATCTCATAATGTTAAAGAATGCTTCAAAACAGTGGTCAATAACCCTGTTACCTGAGCTCTACCTTCCTTCTGGTTTTATCTGTAATCATAAATCTAACACACCTCCTTCAGATAATCAGGAGTTTCTTGTTAGTGATTCGATGATCAGGTGGGGATGATAAGGGCTGAAGCCTAAGTCTTTAGGGAGGTGGCTGTCTCAGAACAGGGTTAATGACCACCGTTTTAAAGGATTCTTAAATGTTGTGAGGGAGGATGATTTTTTTTTTTAGAAACTGCCTTGAAAAATTCCTACATCTTAAATTTGATCTGTATTTTCTCCAAGTCTTTTTTCCCCCCATAGCTTTGTGTCTGTTAGAAATTTATTGATGGTGTAATTTTTTGCAAATAACAAAGTACCCAGCTGGGCTTGCTGTAATTTAGCACGTCCAAAAATTGTCCCGTCTCGCAATCATCATTAAGAAAACCTGGATTAAGAATTTGATTTGTATCATCTCCAGAATCTAATGAAGTCTCCCTTTATTGTGTTCATCTCCATAACCAAGTGAGGTCCACCTCTGATGGAGATTTCATGAAACTCTCCAGATAGGTTTTTGTAGGATACTGCTAACAAACACACAATCCAAAAGTACAGCATAACCTCCTGGGTGGAAGAACCTGGTCTACAATTTAATTTCAAGTATCATGCCATAGATATGCTCCACAGTCCAGTCCTCGGGGTGATCCATCTTAACATCTGTGTGGTAGGTATGCATGTGGGTTTCCTTGGGGTTCTCTGGTTTCTTCCTAGCTCCCAAATATTTGATGGTTTATGGTTTAGCTTTGTTCAATTGCCCTTGGCGTAAATACTTGTGTGTGTGTGTGTGTGTGTGTGTGTGCCTGCACATGCACATCCTGCGATAAACTAAAAGGTGTATCCCCTCCTATCCAGTGTTCCTGGGATATGCACCAAATCCACGGAAATCCTGACCGGAATTCTTGAAGAGGACTAAATGAATTCATAATAAAGACTAAAATGGTCCACCTGCACATCACAAGTCTACTTCTTCAATTAGGTTGAATGCATTGCTAGGTGAGGGCTTAAACTATAGCCAACATTTGAATCAAGGCTTCTAGTGTTAACAATTCCAACAATAGTAAAAAAAAAAATCTCAAATCTCAGGTGACTCATATCTGAGACTGTTACAGCTGTCTGAATTTTGTTGCTCATCTGTTGCTATCGATGATTCCCCCCTTGAAACTTTCCCCTTTAATCCATAAGTTCAAGTTCAAGAAGCTTTATTATCTTTTCAACACATTTAGCTGACGCAGCAAAACAACGTTTCTCCAGGGCCAGGTATTATATAAACATACAAGTGTCAAATCGAAAACGTACAACAAAACAACACAGATTTATGACACTTCTTTTTTTCCCCCCAGTCACATGAAGTGCAAAGTGTGCATCTATGTGCAAACAGTGCAACAACAGTACTAAACAGAAAAAGCAACACAAGAATGGGACACTTAGCACCGAAAGAGAGAGAAAAGGATTGTATGGAATATGAAAATTAAATAAAGGTAAAAACCATTAAGGAATATATTATCAGTATTCAGTTACAACTTCAAGCTTCAAGTAAATACTGATTCGATTCCTATATATTTGTCTGTAAGATGAACTGTATGCTGCATGCCTCTTTAAAATCCACATACTCTCTTACATGTGAGCCAGGTCACACAACTACAGTTCCATTAGAGCCCACAGTGAGGCCCTGGATTGGTTTTCTTGCAGTTGCATAAACCTTTTTTTCTGGTAGAGAGCACACTACATTAGAGACAAAATGTCATAGGCTGCTTTCAGAATAAACACGCATCTACTCAAGACCTAATAATGGCATATCAGTCGGTTTAGTTAAAAAATATTGCAAATACTACAAAACAGTATTTTTTTTTTCACAAAAGCATGTATACCATAGCTGACTGAAATCCGAAGAGAACAAAGCCAAAGTCTAAGCACTGTGTACCATGCAAATATTCACAGATTCATGGATTAGATGGGTCAGCAGTTCAATTAAAGATATAAATAAACACTACAAAGCATACTTTGAGTACTAGATTCACAGTAGTAGACTAAATTGGCCCAAATATTTCTGCCTAAATGTGCTATTTTGATACATGGTCCTAAACCTGGGTTTATAGCTGCTACGTTGCCATGTGCTCATACCGACATCAGGCAGAATGTATTTTTTATAGAATCTTACACATCACTGCAAATGCATATCTCTGCTGCCTTCCCTTTCACACCCACACACCTCTTAGGCACAAAAGAACCAATTATAGCTCTGGGGGAAAAAAGATAAAACCCTCTGTATCCAACCTTGCTTTTTTTATTTTTCCTTCTAGCCCTAATGATGAACAGCTGATGAGCTTTCGAGACAACGCTCATTTCACTAATCATCCTTGTGATGAAGGCATATGTTGCCGATTAGTTCAGTACTACTGCACTTCTAGATTACTATTTTTACTCTGCTTTACACATTGAAAATGAATGTGACAACATTGATTTGGAAAACTTATACTTGTGGACTGTTTCAGGGGATAAGGGCTAGATATTGCTCATATAGATACACCAGTGTGATCACAGCAAACATATCGACCTCTCACTTCAATATCAAATACCAAATAATAAATGTCTATATCAACATATAGAGTATAAACTTATTTAGTATATATTACAGTACATGTGAATGGCATGATCTGATAGGTTTGCTCTATCAGGATTATAGACATTATCCACCCAGTAAACCTGGGTTAATGCTTTGATCAATTAAAAATGTAAATATATTTATACATACATTAAAAATCTAATTTTATTTCCTTTTTTATGTTGCTGTGTAGGGTGGCACAGTAGCATATAGGTGAAAGAGTTTGAATGGTTGTGTGTGTGTTTGTTCTGGCCCTGCAATGCTCTGAAAAGCTGTTCAGGGTGCACCTCACCTTCGCCTGGAGTTGGCTGTCATGGGTTCCAGATTCCCCTTGACACTAATGAAGAATAAAGCGCTTCAACAAATATAATGCTCCCGTGTAGCACATACTAAAACTATTCTTCACCTCTAGCTCAAAGGATATCTCCTATTAATCCCATAGATGCAAAATCTATTCAGCAATATCCACCTTGCCTATGGTGAATCCATTCATTCATTCATCCATTTTCTGAACCGCTCAATTAGGGTCAGAGGAAGGCTGGCACCCATCTCAGTCGACTCTGGGTGAGGGCAGTGTAAACCCTGGACAGCTCGCCAGGCCATCACAGAGCAGGAACACACTAACGGTAGTAAGCAATGGTTTTTTTATATACCTCTCACCACAGACAGTGAGAGACATGGCTGGCCTTTGATAACCCAGTTAGCTGCACTGGGGGGGACAGCAGTGACAACCCGGTGATAGTGGGGCTTGAACCCTGACCTTCAGATCAATAATCCATCACCCTTCCACCACTACCCCGCATAGGGTTAATAATTTTTTTTTTATTATTCATTCAAGAATTTTTTTCATTTCTGTGGATGATGGAAAGCCATGAATTTAATCAGTTCAAGCCAAATTACTGCATCATTGCCGCACAATTGGCACACACATCATAGTATTGTGTCTGTTTACTTTAAAAATATCGTGAACAAATAATAAATCAATTACTGAGTTTGGCTTTTGTATTATATAGAGAATTATTCTGCCTTTGCGAATGCTATTCATAACAACCCTTCAACTAAATATTAAGCAATTATTGAATACGTTAATGTGCAATATCAACAATTATTCAGTCGGGAAGGTTTTATCTGAAAAGGCCGAAGGCATCCACCGAGACTGAATGATACTCCATTTCATGCACAAGTTAAATTCTATAATTGTTTTATTATTCATTCAAAATATTTTCAAAGTAGACAGTGTGGAAATTGTGATAATTATCCTTGCCACTAGAAGCTAAGTACTTGGAATTGGACTGGCTACCTTGCTAAGAGAGTTATACAGAGCAGAAGAAGGAGAGCTGATGTAATAGTCATGCTAGCTGTATGTCCCGCACTTAGTGAATAAAGTGATTTCAATTATTTGAATTCATCCTTTTCATCGTAATACCACACACAGTAAAATTACTTTCTGGCCAGCTTACATCAGTGAGCTCTGTGAGGTCAGCATCCTATACAACTAACTTTTTAATTCCTCCTAGAAAAAAGCAACAAATATGGAATTAATGTATTTGACTGCAGGAACCAATTTTTTCAAGAATTAGACCTTTTTGCACCTAAAATGATTTTATAACTTTTAGCTTCGATCACAAAGTCTTGAAAGCTCTTTTTTCTGTTATAAGATGGAAAGGTACAAAGGCTACGCTTTGCAGCAAATGGCTCCACCATCTCCGAAGCACTGTGATATTGAGCTATAAACCTAATTTAATTTTCTCATAATGCATGCTGTTGTAGTCCTCTATCTCTATGCTTATAACAGCATTAATATTGAGAAAATATAATTAAGTTTACGGTTCAGAGCCACACATCTTTGACAACTGGCCACTAATCAGAATGGAGAAAATCTATTGAATGAATAATAGTTATCTATATCATGCTTTGCCTCATTCAATAATTGCCAACTATATACATTGTACACTAATCCTGCAATAGACTGGTGATTTGTTTAGTGTGTACACTGCCTCTTACCTAAAGTCAACTGGGATTGGCTTCAGCTTTCCCTGTGATCCTGATGGATAAGCAGTATAGATAATAGATGGATGGATGGCTGGTAAACGAACATAACATATCCTGCTGAGACATGCTGAACTGCAGGGTGAACAGTGAGATAACAGCAGACAGATGTCAGATGGCTTTATGTTCAATGATGGGTTTTAGACTTTTATAAGACATAACTGTTTAGATGGAATAGATTGTAACATGGAAATATTTTGAACAAAGCCCCCCCATCCCCCACCCCAAAGGTACAGTGGTTTTAAAAGGGGAAAAAAACCCACAAATTATCTGTCTTATCAACAACATCAATACTGGTTAGGATCCACCTTTGCTCTCAGAACAGCCTCAATGATTTTTTGGTGAGATGTATTCCACAAAGTGCTGGAAACCAATCTTTGGGATTCTGGTCTATGTTGATATGATCATTACAAAAATGGTGCATGATCATCTTATGAGTCTCTCTTGTACTACTGCACCCCTGATGTGCTTAAATGTATTCAGATCTGGTGACTGGGAAAGTCTGATTGAGGGGCCAAACGTGTGCCAAGAAAACACTATCCAAAACATTAGACCACTAAAAACATCAACTGGTGAACATGTGTTCGTTCTGGTGATGCCAAATTCCCACTCTTATTTTCTTGCAGATTGCAGCATAAAATCAAGATTAAATCAATCTTCACCTGTCTGGTTTAAGTGATCAAATGGCCATTGTAGCAGTTTCTTGTTTTGGCTAACAAGAGTGAAGCATCTTACTGTAGAAGAGCGGCACATTGCCATAGTGGTTAGGAAATCCATCTCACAGCAAGGAAGCCCTGGATTTGAGGCATTTGACTTCAGGTGAGATGCAGGGTACGCACTGAACAGGTTGCCAGTCTATTGCAGGGCTAACACAGAAACAAACAACCATTTACACACATGGGAACTTAGAGTAGCGAGCTGCATGACTCCAGCCTGCCCCAAAGAACCAGTTTCGATCCATGCTTTTAGTGTGCTTAACCCCAGTTATCTTTTTGAAGGTCACTTGATTTAGATTTAAAATACTGATGCTTGTCACCAAAGCCAAAAAAAAAAAAAAACGACTAACACCTATTTACCTCAAAGTGCCTCAAATTACCTCAAATCTTACCCTGCACTGTACCAGTCTATCTCTAAACCTCTATCATTGCTCAATTTAAACCTCTTTAAAGATCAAGTTTCTTCTTTGTTCTGGTGCCTCCTAGCTTTGCAAACTGTCTTTGTGTGCTTTTCTTAACATATTACCTTCCATCAGAGTTTTTAGACTGATTCTTAGTCCATCACCTAGTGAAGCAGTATCAGAAACTTCTACGGTATTCAGAAACTACTTCTGTAAGTCACTCTGCATACGGGTGTCTGCCAAATGCCATAAATATATATGTGAATGTACACTGCCAAGCCAAAAAAAAGTCACACACTCTAATATTTTCTTGGAGAGCCTTTAGCCTTGATCTCAGTGCATAAACCTCAATGGCATTGTTTCAACAAACATAAGCAACATAACATTTATTTCCATCCAGAGTTGGTTGAATTTCTCACCGATGACTTGAATTGATGAGGGGGAAATTGAACCACTCCATAAAGTCTTCTCCAGCACACCCTGAAAACTTTGAATAGGGTTAAGATCAGGACTCTGGTATGCCAATGCATATGTGAAAATGATTCCTCATTCTCCCTGAACCACTCTTTCACTATTTGATTCTCCAAAGTTGAGAGGCCTCCAAAGTTTTGAGCTGACCAAAAAGTCAATTGATATCCTGGTCATTCAGTACATTCAGGTCATCAGCTGACTTCATTTTATTGTCATATTAATGTTGCTGAGCCTTGACCTGAACAATTGAAGCAACAGTGCCATTGATATTATGTTTTAAGATCAAGGCTAATGGCCCTCCAATAAAATAAAATTTCTTTTTTTTTCTTTTTTTTTCTTCTTTACTTTTTTTTTTTTGGCTGGGCAGTGTATTTTGGTTAAATTCATGAAAGGGTAGTATTTGTATAATTTGTTGAAAGGAGAAAAAAATACCTCAATCATTCAGAATGATGGGCACCATATTGAGCAGCATTGTGGGTTGTGCAGGAAAGCATTAACCGAAGTGAAAACAGGCCAAAAGGTTGATTAAAATAATTTAATCCAAAGAAGTCGGAATTTTATTGTATAATATTAATCCTGGGAGGATTCTTCCTTTAACAGTTTCAGTGGACACTGACTAAATGTGGGAAAAAAGGCTGCATACGTCATTCTCCAGCAGCTCCTGTGGAGAAGGAAATGGTCTGAAGAATCTTTTGGCCAGAACTATTGCTCCTGATATTGTCATCACTGTGGTAACCGGTTTTTTCTCTTGGTAGCTCGCTCTACAGCACCTCTCAAAGTCATAGACATGGTCCAGAAGCCTGTTGTGCTCTTGTGTGAAGAACTGTTTGCAGAATTAACCATGACTCACTTCTACCACAGATTATTATACAATAGATATCTTCTGTGAAAGAGTGTCTTCTAAGTCACATAATAAATCTAATGTTTTAAAGCATTTTCTATCCAACAGTTTTATGGCACCTGAATTGCAACTTTATATAAACACACTGTTTTCACTCATTTGATGGTCGGATGACATGACAATCAGTTAATGATGCATGTGATGACATCGTCACACTTAAAGCTGAAAAAACAACCCTTAATGATCCCTTGTTCAGAGAACATGCACAAGTTAGTGGATGAGAGTGAGGTTTAAAAAAAAGATGGCTAAGGATCAAAGATACCGTGTGTAGTATTATAGAGGATCTATTGGCAGAAATTAAAGATATCATCAAAAAATAAGTTTTCATTCTACTAAAATCATTAAAAAAAATAATAATAATTTTTGGAACCTTAGAATAAGCTTTTTATATCTACATGGGGAGTGGGTCTCCTCTGATCTTGCCCTGCCATGTTTCTATAGTAGCCCAGAACGATATCCTTCTGAGACTCAAAAGTTAATGTTGTGTGTCTTCTCGTTTCTTCACACTGCTTCTGTCCCTCACCATGCGATAACTATTCAACTTGATCAATGTCTTCAAAAAGAAGAAGTTTGGCAAAAGAGTAATACCAATAGCCCTCATATGAGGACCTTACAAAGACATGCACACAATACTACTGAAAAAATGTTATGTGAGAAAAACCTAAATAAAAAGACTACATTTTCATCCCAACAAGACTGTTTCATCTCTGTTTGTCGGGATGAAAATGCAGTCTTTTTATTTTAGTTTTCTCACATAACATATATTTTGCTCTATTTTGATGTTTTGAGCGCTGTTCTACGAAAAATCGACTCAGATCCTTTGTTTTTATATATATATATATGTATATAAATATATATATATGTATATAAATATATATATATATATATATATA
>JAOUQZ010000039.1:21287017-21303733 GCA_028564935.1 Neosilurus hyrtlii
AATCGATAAAATTGCACTGTTTCACTTAAAGGGCCAATATCTCGAAATCACTACCTGCGACTTCCGACTCATTTTGCAAGATCGGGTCACATATTGTGACCATTACCGTCAAATACAAGTTATTTATACTGTGATAGATTTTTTTCCATACTGCCCACCCCTGCCTTCCCTGTTTGTTGCATCTGAACTAACTGCAAACCAAATATGGCACGTTACCTCATTGTCCACTTGTGAGGTGAAGTTTTACTATGTAGTTTGATTACTTCCTTCAGAGCTGTGCCCTGTGGCTGAACCCCATCCTGCAAGACATGCTGAGGCACATATTTCAGTCCTGCATTCTTGAGAGCAACCAGGAGATACTTGATCTCATCCAGAAGGTATGTAATGTAACTGATACACCCAAATCTATTTTATAATATCAATAATGCGTTTCTATACTTGGATATGTACTAAAGAAACATCACATTATATCCAGGTGTGGGGTGAGCTGTTACGGAAGGCCCCTCAGCAGTATGTGGTAGCAGCTAGCTGTCCGTGGATGGGTGCCTGGCTCTGTTTAATGATGCAAGCACCTCATATTCCCATTGACCTCAACATGCTGCTGGAGGTCAAGGCTCGAACCAAGGTGTGTGTACAGCTCATTTGTCCTAATTATATTTTGTAATGACACCTAGCCAGTAACAAATGAATCACTTAGAGCATATGACTTTTGTCACTTTTGGAGATGGTGTATGTATTGAAACTGAAATTACGGCGGTCTTTTAAAACTTGAGTAAGAAGAAAATGTGAAGAATTTATATTTTGTTTCACCATCAGTAGCTAGGATTAATTTGAATTACAAGTGTATGAATGGATATGATTATGTCTATTGATGTGCGTATTAAGGAGAAGGCAAGTGGGAAGTCTCGGCCAGCGGGACAGCAGGTGAAGGAGACTGTGCAAGAGTACATTGGAGGAGCAGACACGATCACTGATGACGCAGCCGCGAGAGATTATGTAGTGACTCGTGCTCGGCTCATGGCTGCCAAGTGTGTGCTTTAGTGTCTTTCTTCCTTTACTTTCTTTTGATTATTTTAGTCTTTCTTTAATTTAGGTGGTTTTGGAAATATTTTAATAAAAATTGCCAATTCTTGCATCATAATAGTAGTGATTTATTTTCCCAGACTGCTGGGGGCACTGTGCAGCTGTATCTGTGACCCACGATTAAATAGCTTGACGCAAGAGATTCGGCCAGCAGAGTCATTGGCTCAGCTTCTCCTCTTTCACCTCAACTCTAAGTCGGCCCTACAGCGCATCGCTGTATCCATGGTGCTGTGTGAGTGGGCGTGTTCACAGAAGGTAAGCAGGGGCGTCTGATCTGGTTTACACAAAGAGTCTCTCCTTGACTGGTTATCACTTTGATGTAATGATTCTCCTATCAATTTAAACATTCAGAAAACTGCCTGTCTAGATTAGATGTAATTTTACTATAGAAACATTTTGTCTCATGAATTTCAGAGTTGTCTCTTTAATTGCTAAAATAATATGGATAAACTGTCAGGTAATTCTGTTAGTGCTATTTAGATAGACAGTTTGTATTTATTTTTAAGATGAGCCGTATGCAGAACAGATAACGCAGCCTTGGAGATTCTCTTGTGTTTTGAGTAGGAACCAATATTTCTTACCCTTACACTGTTGCTCTGTAGGAGTGTCAGGTTGTGTCCAGTGTGGTCCAGCCTCGTCTGTTGGAGATCCTGTCAGAACATTTGTATTATGACGAAATCGCAATCCCCTTTACACGCATGCAGAATGAATGCAAGCAACTCATCGCACTCCTTGCCGATGCTCATATCGACGTGAGGGAGAAAATCAACTGCAGTGTCTTCACAATCGATCAAGCTAACGAACTGGTTAGTGCCTGCAGGAAAGCTTTACCATCTCTACAACCCAGGTCTCTTTATCAATGAATCAGCCTTAAATAATCTTATTACCTTTTATTTCACTACCTTGGTAGTGTGCTAAATAGTGTCTACATGGCTGATGGTCTTGGAAACAACTACAAAAAAACCCTCGTAAATTCTCATGCATGTCTAGCATTATATTCTAATATAATGATAATTGTGTGATTCTTGGCACAAGATGAATTGATTTATGGTAAAGTACCAGTGGATTATTGTTGCTTTTATTTTTTTAATGACTCATGCAATGCATTTATATTATTCGTGTCATCTTGTACACTAGGAAAAACATTATTGCTTTCATCATGGGACTATTTCTATACCATGTTATCTTTTCATCTATGACATTGGTAATAGATACCAATATGCAGCACTGTTTGTATTACTATAGATACCAATATGCAGCCAGTGTTTGTATCGCTTAAATATGGTCATAACAGGATGTTTTTTTTATTTTTTATATTTGTTCATCTAAATTCCCATTACTGAAGCATCAATGTTCATTAGTTGCAGCCTGAAGTTAAATCTGAGCAACTGTCATTACATGCCTAGAAACAGAAAGCATGTGTATTAGATGTAATTTTCTCTTTATTGAAATATGCTTGAAATATGCTCATGACAGTTTACATTTACAGCATTTGGCAGACTACCTTATCTGGGGCAACTTACATTTAGCACTTTTATACAACTGAGCAATTGAGGGTTAACATAGTCCCTTTCTAATTGTGCAAAAATGTAGATTTTGGGCCAATATTTGAAAAACGAATAAGAAACGTTAAGGGCCATGCTCAAGGGCCGAACAGTGGCAGGTTGGTGATACTGGTGTTTGAACCCCTGTCCTTTGGATCACCAGTACAGAGCTTTAACTGCTGAGCCACACTGCTACCAGTTTCTGCACATAACCCACTCTTGTGACCTTTCTTAAATATTTTTTTTTCTCTTTTCTTTTCAGGTGACCAGCATCTTCTCTGAGGCCACTGCATCCTTGAATTTGAAGTCTAGGCAGCTGCAGTCCTTGGACAGTAAACGGCAGCAGGCATGCTCTACTGTGACTGAGACCAGTTCTGAGTGGCAGCAGATGCATCTACGTGTGCATACATTTGCGGCTTGTGCTGTTGTAGGCCTGGCAGCTCTCCCTGACAAGCTCAACCCACTGGTGCGCCCTCTTATGGAGGCTGTGAAGAAAGAGGAAAACACACTGGTGCAGGGATATGCTGCCTCGAGCATAGCCCGCCTGCTGCAGCTGTGCACTGGCCGCACACCCTGCCCTAATTCAAAGATCATTAAAAACCTGTGCAGCTCTGTGTGTGTAGACCCCATGCTCACACCCAATGCAGAGTGCCCTGTTCCACCACGCACACCTCCAATGCAAGATGGCCTCAAAGGTGAGCATGCTTAATTCCTGTTAATATTTTGTCCCATTTATGCATATTTTTATGCCTTTTTTGTCTTACTGGTTGGTCCACGAAGGGCATTAACCCTACTAATGACGTTAGTAATATACACAAGGCTTCTTCTCATTTTCTCATGTAGCCAACATGTCTGAGAAAGATGGCATGCATCACATGGTGAATAAAACAAAAGGCATCATCACTCTTTACCGACATCAGAGAGCAGCTTTTGCCATCACCAGTAAGAGAGGCCCTGCTCCCAGACTGCCAAAAACATCATCAAATGATGTTTCCCCGAGCAGCTCCATCTCCACAGAAAACGATGAGGTCAGGGATTGTTTTCCTTTTTTTTTCCTTTTCTGTTTCTTCTTTTTTTTTCCCTCTTAAACTTCTTTGCTCTAACTCTTATGCCAGACAGATTACTATAATTAATACTGGATAATTTGTAGCTTACATTGCTCAACACCATTGCATACGAATCTTGGTTTCTTTCTCAGAGTAAGAAGCCAATTCTCATCCAGAGAAGAGGTGCAGAGTTCTCACTCATGACGATTGCTAGACACTTTGGTCCTAATGTCACCAAGGCTTTGCCCTGTCTTTGGGAATCTATGATTGGCCCCCTGAAGGCCCTGGAGACGCTAGGTTGTGGTAAGCACACGTAGTGTTGCACGGGTATATTGATACTCCCTGTAGGCTGTGTGTGTGTTGGCTGTTCCAACTATGCTTTCCTTCACACCTGTACTGTGAGAGTGCCAAACCGGAGAGGGAAGCATCGCCATGGCCGCTAATGATTTTAGCCCTTCCGACCATTCCACATGAACACACAGACGCACAGAATGAAATGTGTATTTATATTGCTTACATCGCTGACAGTAAGGGTAACCCCACATTCATTACAAAACTCAAGATTTATTTATTTATGTTACTAGATCAGTTGTCACAGCTATAATAGCTTAGACAGATTGGGTATTTTATTTAATTTAATTTTGAACTTTAAACTGTCAAGATATTTTTTTTTTAATATCCCTCAAGTAATTTTACTGTGAAGTACCCAATCCAAATCACCTCAAATGTTTATGAAATGTTCTTTAAATATTCTATGTTGTAGATTCAAGGCAGCTCTTGGATAAAGGTCACTTGGTAGCTCAGGAGCTGGTCAACTCTCTGCAAGTATTGGAGGTCACCACAGCAGCCATGGCACAGGAGCTCATATCTTTGGTTGGTGAATATGCCCTTCTACACCTGCAAATGTGTTGACACCAGATTTAACAAATTCTCAGTTAAACACAATCTATTACTGTCTTGTCCTTTTTCTAGCTATTGGAGCAGCTGCCTTTGCTGTGTGCATGTCTCCAGCACCCATTCACGGCTGTGCGTCACATGGCAGCTCGATGTGTTGGGGCGTTCAGTAAGATCGCGACTATAGAAACAATGAACTGCTTCTTGGAGCAAGTTTTGCCGTGGTTAGGGGCGATTGAGGACAACACCAAACAGGAGGGAGCTATTGAGGCAATGGCCTGTATCCTTTACACAAATATGCAAGTGTTTATAGTGTGTGTAAGCCATGTAAATGTTATTAGCCCTTCACTGTAGCTCTCAGGTGTGATGGAGCAGCTGGATGTCGAAATTGTACCCTACATCGTGCTGTTGGTGGTGCCTGTGTTAGGCCGTATGAGTGATCCTAGTGACAGTGTGCGCTTCATGGCCACGCAGTGTTTTGCCACTCTTATACGCCTGCTGCCTCTGGAGGTGAATACTTCGCGTTATATACTACCATTTACCCATCTATGGAAAGGAGAGGTCTTGTAAAACACTGCCATTATTCTAAGAGCCTGTTTAGTAGTCTAAGGGTGCTTTTTGTTTGCTCAAAATGGTTATGTCTCAGTTTATGTCCTGTGAGTTGTTTTGGCTGTTTGGGTCACTTCCTGCTGGAGGCTTTATTCAATGTCATGTTACTTCTTTATTGCAATTAAACCACGTTAGACTTTATTTGGAATTGGAACGATCAACTTGCTTATCACTGATGAACTGTGCCTACAGGGTAAGTAACCCAAAAAGCACATGAAGCCTGTTTGATTTGGATACACTGTAAATTCCATGCATTGATGGAAAATATACTGGGTTTATATCCAATGTTACTGAAATAGCAAAAAAAAAATTAGTAAATTACAAAATTAGTATGTAAGTAATGCATGAATCTAGCATTTGTTTCATTAACTCTGTTCACAAAGTTCAGTTTGGACTTGATGCATACGTGTCAATGACATTGTTAATTAAATGCACGCATACCTACTCTAGACAGTATATAACACTGATCCCTGTGTAAATGAATGAGTAATAAAGATGGATGTGGATGATGAATTTTAATTTAACCTTTTATAAAGTATACGAATGTAAATATATATATATATATATATATATATATATATATATATATATATATATATACACAATTTATACAAAAAAAAAAAAAAGGATTAAAAGTAGTCTTTTTATTCTAGACTGCTTTCTATGCGAGAGTATGGGCATATTCTTATTGATGTCATTTGTAGGCTGGTATCCCCAACCCACCCACCATGTCGGATGACCTCATTCGTCAGAAGGCCAGAGAGCGTCGTTTTCTGGAACAACTATTGGATAGCAGGAAGCTGGAGAATTACACGATCCCTGTTCCTATTAAGGCAGAACTCAGGAAATATCAGCAAGTAGGTGGTTTTGTGGTCATGCCTTTTGCAGAATAATTGTGTGTTTTGTTTGTACATATAAATATTCAATACAAAGAATATAAATTAAAGTGTGTCATGACTGCTGGTTTGAAATCTCAAACCCTTTTATGCATTTATTTGTTGCATAGACTGGGTGTGTGGTGTTAATGTTGCCTTTGCTGCATGCATTTACATGCTGACTAAGTTTGCTGAAAGCTCACCCCTGCCATGCCACTCTGAGTGAGTGCTGGGTGAAGTATGGCCTCTTTCTGCAATTCAATTAAACAAGTGGCCACTCAGCACTATTTCACTTCATCCTCACAGTCAATATTACAAATGGCTTTTGCCTTTAAATTAAAGTGTGCCAAAGGGTGTGTTGATGACACATTACACTTATACCAAACAAATGCTAAGCTGGATAATGGAAGCCCCCCCCCCCCCCCCCCCCCCCCCCCCCCCCCGCCCCACACGGGCCAGAAACCATTCCAGAGGGAAAATCTGCCTGTATAATTGGATGGATTTGTTTTTGTCTCCATGAACAGTTATTCTGCAGTTACAAAGAAAAAAGAGGTGTGTGGGGGGGACTTGGCAGTAGAGAATTAAAAGAAAACAGACATTTTAAGTGAGAAGCAGATCTAGGAAGGATCTGCTTTTATTCCATGTGCAGTTCTTTGGTGATTAGTAGTAGGCATGAAACTGGGCTGCATGCTTCATAATTAATGAATAAGCTTGATTACTTGCAAAACTTGTTATAAAAATTATTATATCATTCCTGAGTATCTGTGGGTCCTTAAAATTATATTTTTAATGGGTACTGAACTTTTCTATTTATTTAACCCTATTGGATGTCTTTGGGATGTGCTGGAGAAGACTTTATGGAGTGGTTTGTTGCTCTTAGCCTTGCTTATAGCAGATAATCTCCAGGGCATTGTTTCAGCAAACTTAACCAACATAACATTTATTTTCATCCAGTGTTGGGTTCATTTCTCACCGATATCTTGAATTGACGAGGGGAAAAATTTAACCATTACATAAAGTCTTCTCCAGCTTCTCTCGAAAACTTTCAATAGGGTTGCAGTCAGGGCTCTGCCAGTACATATGGAAAATGATTCCTCATGCTCCCTGAACCACTCTTTCAGTATTTGAGACCCCATTTTATATCATTGCCATCAGGCAAGGAAAAAGTCCATTGGTGTGATAACCCTGTCATTCCCTGCATTCAGCTCATCAGCTGACTTCATTTTATTGCCACTTTAATGTTGCTGAGCCTCGACCTGACCATTTGAAGCAACAATGCCATAGAGATTACATGCTGTGATCAAGGCTAAATGCACTCCATGAAAATATTGTGTGCAACTTTCTTTTGGCTGGTCAGTGTGTATACATGAAGCTCTTGCATGTGGTCTATTTATTTGTTTATCAGAATGGTGGTGTGTTCTGTCTGCACTAGGATGGAGTGAATTGGTTGTCTTTCTTGAATAAGTACAAGCTACATGGAATCCTGTGTGACGACATGGGTTTGGGTAAAACTCTTCAGTCCATCTGCATTCTCGCTGGAGACCACTACCTCAGGTACTCACCACTTTTCCATCATTGCAAACCATTATGCATTAAGGCTGTATTTATATAGAATATCCATTTATTCAAACGTAATCTTATTTTTAAGGATTGTTTTCCTTTGATCTGATCAAGTGAACTTGTGTTAATGTCATGCTTTGTCATCTATAAACAGAACAAATTGTTAGTAAGCAAATTAAACCAAGAGAAGGCAGGGCTTTAATACTTAAGGTTATTTGTTTGTCTGCCTGTTTGTTTATTTATTTATTTGCCTTCATGTTTGTCTTTTTTAACCCTTCTCACTCTGAAGCTGTCTTGTTTAAATCAGTCTAATTTTGTGCATGTTTGTAATCAGAGCACAGGAGTATGCCAGGACCAAGGCTGCAGACTGTTGTCCTCTGCCCTCCATAGTTGTGTGCCCTCCTACTTTGACAGGCCACTGGGTGGATGAGGTGGGCAAGTTCTGCACGAAGGAGTACCTGAACCCTCTGCACTATACAGGTCCCCCTACAGAAAGAGCACGGTATGGTGCTTCACTATCCACTGCAGTTCTAACAAGAATGTTGTTGTGGGCCTTGATTAGCTATCATTACAACAGGGAGCAGATACACTGAGGTCTAGACGACTTTGCTTTGTCTCTGTTCTAGATTGCAGCACCAAGTGAAAAAGCACAACCTTGTGGTCGCATCGTATGATGTAGTGCGGAACGACATCGACTTTTTTAGGTGGATATATCTGCTTGCTGTATGCATTTCAACAAATCTGATTGGTTGCTGTTTACACACTGACTTTACTCTGCCTAACAGGAATATTAAATTTAATTACTGTATCCTCGATGAGGGACACGTTATTAAAAATGGGAAGACCAAACTATCCAAAGCTATCAAGCAGCTGCCTGCCAACTACAGAGTTATCCTCTCAGGGACCCCCATTCAGGTGAGTCTGAACTGTTTTCCCTGGTCATTATAAGGCTCTCCAGCAGGGGGCACAAACATGGGCCTTTTGTTTATGAAACAATCATATGTTCATATTAAGAAAATTTGGTCATGAAATTAAAATACTTCTGTTGAATTGACATGGTTATCTAATGAAGAGCTTAAAATTTGTTTATGATGGTATTCAAGCAGTGTAAATGGCAGCTTAAACTTCAACTCCTTGTCATAGTAATGCTGTATTACCATGAGTATAGACAGTATTGACCAGAGCAGAGAGGTCACGGTTTATCAAATTTATAGCTTGTCTGTATACCTAATATGCCCCCTCCATTTAGGGTATACTAGCATAGTACAGCAGTCCATTTACAGGTTTTAGTATTGTTTTGATTGTCACGTACAATGTATAAACATTTTGTGTGAATTTAAAGTTTTAATCGGAGTGTGCCAAAGTTTTATAAACATGGCGCCTGGGTTAAACAGACACAATATCAACAATTTTTTTTTTTTTTTTTTTTTTTTTCTCGATTACCTTTATGGATTTGTGGACTGGTTCCTGGACAAGTGTTAAAAAAATCTCATCCTGTCTTCTCTCTAGAATAATGTCCTGGAGCTGTGGTCTCTCTTTGACTTCCTGATGCCAGGTTTTCTGGGTACGGAGCGCCAGTTTGCTGCCCGTTATGGGAAGCCCATCCTTGCTAGTCGAGACGCAAAGAGCTCGTCCCGGGAGCAGGAAGCAGGTAGGGCTCTTCACTGTTTTTTTAATAATGTGTTACAAATCAGCTTTTAGATAAAACCTTGTATTAAGATTCTACAGACGTGGGTTGTTTTCAGGTGATGGTGGACGTCTCTACTAGTTATGTAAAGTGGTGGTCTTTTTAGGACATTTTCACTCTTTTGCTTGAATTTGCCTGAGTCTGTATCTAGTAGTGATTTTGTTTTGAAGAGATCAGCACTACAGAAGTGTTTCCACACAGAAAAATTGTGGATTGATTTGGCAATTTTGAATGATCTGTTTTGTTGTGTGCCTTTTGTGGTTCTGTTCAAAGAGTATCAATAAAAGAATATTTTTTTTTCCTCTTTTTAATGAGGAAGTTTTTAAAAAGGCTGCACTAAATACAGCTGTGTGAAAACATCCCAGACGCTTAGGTCAGATAGTTTAAGGTCTGTAAAATAATTTAGGGTGCTTTCACACATTGCCTGTTTTGCTGGTCTGAACTCAAGTGTGATTAGTCCCTCCTCCCCCTGGCCTCTTTGGCCTCTGTTCATATTCTATTATTAGTTGCAAACCATAGCCTGTTTACGTCATTATGGTGGAATAAAGGAATTTGCAGCTATTACTTAATGTTGCTAGGCAACAATGTACAAAAAAAGAGGGGGAAATTGGAGAGCCACACTCCTTTTTGTATTCTTTTTGCTAATGGTGTTCGCACTAACAGTGTCCGTATGCAGGACTTTGACTTTGCTGTGATGTCTGAGAGTGATGCAACCCTGTAGAATAAGGAGGTTTTTGCAGACAGGTGGCAGTACAACATAAATGTTACTGTTTTTGTTAGTATTCCCCATTTTAGATGTAATATATTAAACATTTCAAACCGAGAGGAGATTTCACAGTTAAACACAGTAACGTTTTTCCTGGTTTTGATTGTGTTGCCACAAAACAAATTAAACACCAATTGTGCCTTTCTTGGTTTTTATATTGGATAGTGCACACCAAATCCCAGTATGAAAGCACTTTTAGAAATTGTAAGAACTACTAGAAGTGGTGATCTGTAGTAGCATATTGTTACCAAATGTGTCTTTTAGGGGTTTTGGCTATGGAGGCTCTTCATCGGCAGGTGCTACCCTTTCTCCTGAGGAGGATGAAGGAGGATGTCCTTCAAGATCTGCCACCCAAGATTATACAAGACTACTACTGCAACTTGAGTCCATTACAAGTACAGTCATTTGCATGTGCACTTATTCATGTGCTTCTTCAGCCAAAGCTAAAACTGGTCCATTTATCCAGTACAAAAATGCAATTCTCAAACCCCGAGTCTTTTACATATGAATATCTTGCCCATGTCCACACGGTGTCATTTGTTTTTTTTAATATTCTCTTTCTTGTGGTCTTTAGGTTCAGTTGTATGAGGACTTTGCTAAGTCTCGGGCAAAGGTGAATGTGGATGATGTTCTGTCCACAGCAGCTCAGGAAGATGAGGACAAACCCAAGCTGAAGGCCACTGGGCATGTGTTCCAGGTGAGATATGGCTCATTATTTCGTCTTAGGTACATTCTGGGGACATTTTATTAAAATTTTTAAACCATAACAATCAAAATTCTTCTTAATTTACAAAGCTAGGACTCTAAACAAAACAATGTTCATTAAAAGATAATATTATGATCCATAGAATAAATTCTAAATCCACTTTAAATTAATGTCACTTAACACTGAGGGACACATCATGTAACATTTACATTTGTTTTAAGTAGCCCTGTATCTGTTACAGTCACATTGGTTTTTAATATAGTATGCACATATACTTCATGTCTATATTGTTTCAAAACATTCTGCCAATTTATAGTTAAATACAATCTGACTTAATTATATGTGACAAAACAATGAATACATGAAACTTCCAGTTTACTAAAACCAAGTACAGATATTTGCCGGTATGTACATCATATAGATCAAGATATTAGATATGGGTCGTTCTCATGAAAGTGTATAATTTCTAATTGCACCTTCCCAAGGGATGATTTTCACAAAAAGAAATACTTGCAAAATATCTACAAATAAACACTATGGTACAGAGTATATTTCTGGAAAGTTTTGAAGCTCCAGCTGTTTTGAATCCTAAGTTACAGCAATATTAATACAGGATTTTAACAGGGTTGATGTAACCGAGTTGACAAAGTTCTTGGCGACATAACATATAATATATGCTCAACGTCAAAATGTATTCATTTTCTTTCTTTGCACATGTACAGCTTAAATTGTCATCACATAAAGGTACTTCTATATCATAACAGATCTGAGCAAATCCAATTTAATAATTGGCAAACTGATGCTAAAGTAGTGACAACGGTATTGGGGACAAAGCACATAATTCAGCATGTGTGCACATAACTACAGTTAAGAGAGGTGTTTTTTGTGATAGTTTTTTTTTTTTTGTTTTTTCTCCCCCTCCCTTTTCTTTTTTTTTTTCTTTTTTACACATACATTTGGGTGTGATTATACCAAGTGATTTAAAAAAAAATTTCAGTTTCCATTTTGTATAAAAGTAAGGTGTCCGGCCTTCCTGTGACCTAACGTCCTACTGTCTTTGCAAGCATAGAATGTTTAATATTTTGCCACTGTGAGCCGCAGACAAGTTGCTCTGCTGGGTCTTTGATAAAATATGGTCATTTATTTTAGGGCACACGTAATGAGAAGAGAGATATTTTGTGCATTCATATTTTTAAAGCAATTTTAACTTTCAGTGCTGAAAATTGCCCCAAATGCTTTTCCGAGGCATACAAAATTTACAATTTTTCACAGGCTTAAGGCATCCACACCACGGTGGCTTCAGTAGCAGAAATATTTTCAACTTTTACCCATGATTACATATTCCATCCATTATCTAAGCTGGAGCCAATCCCAACTCACTTAATAAAATAGTTACAGAGTACTTAAGATATGTCAAATTTTCTTTTGCTTGTGGGTTTTTTTTTTTTTTTTGTATTTTTTCCCGTGTTCAATTTTGTTTATAAAATGTAAATTACATTTTTGCATTAACGCAGTGAATGTTGTGTAGGCATTGCAATACCTGAGGAAGCTGTGTAATCACCCAGCACTGGTCCTGACACCTCAGCATCCTGAACACAAGCGGATTAGCGAGCAGCTCTCCTCCCAGAATTCCAGCCTCCGGGACATCCAGCATGCGCCAAAACTCTCTGCACTTAAACAGGTACATCCAAAAAAAAAAATATCCACCCGTTTCTGTAAGGTCGTCTCAGATCAATAGAATCAGTTTATCTCCTGGTAATGTGGTAACGTTCACGGATAATTTTTTGCCATGACTCTATTGGAACCATTTGGATTTATGTGTTGCGACTTGAATAATGAAGTCATGATTGTGATTGAAGTAATGACAGCTACAATCTGAAACTTGTACTATTTCATAAATATCCTTTGCTTGAACTGTTCAGAGACAGGAAGGGAATTCTTTAAAGACATGATGCGGCTTGCCCTGTGCCATGGTGCTAACGAAGGAGCTTTCTCAGTTCAGGTTTTTCACAGATGTATGGGCTCACTGCCTCCTGATTTATACTTTAGAGTGTAACAAATTTTGTGAACAAGAAAGATACTGGATTGTTTTTTTTTTTTTTTTTTTAAACTCATCACTAATATCAGAATCATAGAATTTACATTGACTCTTTTAAAAGGATTTATTTTAAACATGCTATCTCATTATGTAGTTGCTGTTGGACTGTGGTCTGGGCTCGTCCAGCACATCGGACGTCAGTACAGAGGCTGTGGTGGCTCAACATCGTGTGCTGATCTTCTGCCAGCTGAAGAGCATGTTGGACATGGTGGAGCATGACCTGCTGAAACCTCAGCTGCCAACAGTCACCTATCTGCGTCTGGATGGCAGTGTGCCTGCAGGACTGCGCCATTCCATTGTCTCCAGGTAATGATTAAATTTGTGTACACGTGTGTTCAATGTTCATGTCTCCATGCTGAAGTCTAAATCCATCACACTTGGGTTAAACCCCAAAAGACTTTGTATTCATTATCTCACTACATGATGTGTGATCTAACATGATTGTTTAAGCATCAATGCATCTTGTGTCCAATGAGATACTGTCGATTCAGTCACAAAGGTGGATTCTCATAAAGGTCACATGTAAATTGTTAATGTTGGAAATTTTATTTTTTTTTTTACATGTAATTCAAAATTGTGTTGGGGGAGGGGGGTATTTGGCATTAAAGACTATATATTGATGCCTTGTTCTGTACATAAAGTGGCCTGAAGATTTTAAATTTTTATTAAATAAATGTATATGTTGATAAAATGTAGAACAAGGCCACTTAAAATGTTAAAGTGGAATGAATATGTGAATATCATTGTTTGGATTAACTGTTTTGGTTTAAATCTGTCTCTCACCTTTTCCTTTACCCTTCTGTCCTATAGGTTTAACAATGACCCGTCGATTGATGTGCTGCTCCTGACGACACACGTGGGTGGTTTGGGCTTGAACCTCACCGGAGCCGATACAGTGGTGTTTGTGGAGCATGACTGGAATCCAATGAGAGACCTACAGGCGATGGACCGTGCTCACCGAATAGGACAGGTGTGTGCATGTGGTATGAGTTACTTACTTGGACTTTTAAGTATAAAATTAAGCTATTACGTCTGGGTTTCAGAAACGTGTGGTGAACGTGTATCGTCTGATCACTCGTGGCACTTTGGAGGAGAAGATCATGGGTCTGCAGAAGTTTAAGATGAGCATAGCTAACACTGTTATCAGCCAAGAGAACGCCAGCCTCCAGAGCATGGGCACAGATCAGCTGTTGAACCTTTTCACCCTCGACAAGGTGAGTTCATTCTGTTTGAACCAATGATGGTGGAAGACGTAATCCACATTTCTACAATTAAAAGCCAACGTCTGCAGTTCATGGCTGGTGTCATTTTTCGCCCCATCCTTCCTTGTATATTTATATAGGTTATTAGCCTATTTTCAATGTCCTTTTTATCTACCATGACTAATTCACGCTGTTAATTTTCTTGAAGCTGACATCTTTCAAAAAAAATCTTTTTTTTTTTTTAAGTATTGAAGGTGTGGCTACATTTAATTGATATAGACATCCCGAAGTGACCAGCTTTGGCATGAGCCAGTGCGCTCTGTGTATTTATTTCATTTACTGACATATTTAAAATTGAGAGAATAAGTAAGGGGGATTTATGTACGCTAGCTGTTCTCCTGAGCACAAATGAGCCCTCTCATGCTGCCTGCAGTGGGACTTTGTGAGGGGTTGTGTCTGTGGGATAGGGGGAGGATCATTCAACACTGGTGCTTATGTCCATACACAATAGTGTTGCGCATTATACGCCTTCCCATATGTATATGCAGATGAATATGCTCATAATCACAGGAAGGATCTTTTGAGACTGTACATATTGTGTATTTGCACAATAGGGCTTTGATATAATGCATGAGTAAATAATTAAAGGGGAACAAAATCCACATTTCGTTTTTTTAATGCGTCATTAAAATTTTTATCTTCTTATTGCTAATATTTATGCAAGTATTCAGCCTACAAAACATTTTTAAATGTACTGTGTTGCAATCTTATCCGTTTAAATGTTTAATTTAAATATGCACATACCATGCATTCTTTACCATGCATACTGACCCACACACAATCGCAGATAAGCTGGTTGTGTGTTCAGTTGGCAAACAGTAAGCTTTACTTCCACATAGAAATTCACATAATGTGAAACGTGTGTATCCTGTCTAATGCGTACCTTCTGTTTGTAGGACAATAAAACTGAGAAGAGTGATGTAGCGTCCTCCTCAGGGAAAGCCAGTATGAAGTCTGTATTGGACGGCCTGGGGGAATTGTGGGACCAGCAGCAATACGAAGCAGAGTATGACCTGGACAGTTTCATGCTGTCACTGCACTAACCAAGCACACCTTACTCACACTGCCTGCAGCAAACTTCCTCTTATGATCTACCACTTTGATTTGTTGCAGACAAAAATGTGGGTCATCTTGACCCAAAAACAATGACAAAACATCTGGATAAAACATTTGGTAATGGTTCTTTAAAAAAAAATTTGGCCAGTCATGTCAGCCTAGACTTGGTGTTCAAGAACTCTCACACTCCACTCCTTCATACTCCTGACTCCACAATGCCAAGCTGAGGAGGAACGCACTGGGATTGACTTATTCCCCCTGACTTGGTCCACTGATTTTATTCTCACACACGTTGTGGGAGCTCTGTGGTATTGTTGAGCATAAACAGTATCATCGACTAGTCCTCCTGCACTTATTCAGTCTTAAAGCTTACCTCGAAATTAAATCACCGATCAGTATTGGATCTTAATAGGCCTATAAGCCAATATACAAAACATAGGATTTTGTATATATTGTTTATTTTTGTAGACTGGACAGCCATCATAACCAAAAAAGCTTCTGGATCCTTGTATCATAAACACCAGGGGACACTGTAGACCTACTTAGATGAGAGAAAATTTAACTGGAATGAAAAGTGCTAATTTTCCTTTCCACTAGGGGGTGATAGTTTTTTTCTTTTGGTATACAGTGCCTGTTAGTCCCTCATTTCCCGCTGTAGCTCAGATCAGAATATGACCCACAGCCTACTATGGCATGCTCACATCCAGAGTAAATGTGAAATGTCTGACTCCTGCAAGGGCTCAGTGCAGACTGGAATCATGGGTACTGTTTACCTGGAAACCTATAAGATGCTTATGGAAGCTTGTTGGGTAGTTTTAAACAGGAAAAAAAACAAGGACTTGTACATATTTCTGTAATTTTCCTTCTTTGATTAAGCCAGTAGAATTTAAATAAATTCTAATGAGCTTTCTTGGATGTCTGTCTGTTATTTTAAAAAAAAAAAAAAAAAAAAGTTCTTTCCTTGGAATAATAATTTTTAATAATTAGTTCAGATATCAACCCTAATTAGGACTAAGTGTCTAGAAAATGAATGAGTTCAGATATCAGGGTTGTAGTTTTTGTAAGTGATGCAATACTGACATCCTCAAAGTAACATCTGCTGACACAGTGTGCCAAGAGCACCAGCATGATGACTGTGTTTAAGGCAGTTTGTGTTGCGTCATCAGTGCATCATGCCACCTTGTCCTTGATCATTTTCCTCCAACGGCACACCCATGCATGTCATGTTGGATTCCTTCTTTAAAGCTGTTCCCTTCAGTAGGGAGGGGTAAAATGGAAGAGATTTTGTGATGACCACATTGGGAACTAGTTTTTTCTTAGGCCACAACTATCTAGGTCTTGTCTTTATGACTCCTTTATATATCGGGTCCTGCAAATGTTTTGAGAATGCTGATTCAGGCCTGGAAATGACCCATTTTTTTTTTCTTCGCAGATAAGAAACAAATAAAAAGACCTGACCTGAGAATGCATTTTCTGTGGTAGTATTAGAGATGGAAGTATTAAAAAAAATGATATGCATGTATGTATTTA
>JAOUQZ010000039.1:21303802-21315505 GCA_028564935.1 Neosilurus hyrtlii
TACTAATGTTTCCACAACAACTTGTGTACAAAATTTTACTCTCAAATGCAAAAATAACAATCACCTCTTCTCTTTAAACTTCATCAAACAATATCATATGGGTATTATAAGTCTCCGTCACATCTGCCATCATTCGCTCTCTTAGTAAAGCTATGTGGTAATACAACAGCATTTTACTTCTGTCCTGAAAACCTACAAGGATTCCACAACAATTATTATCCACTTTGAGAAAACTTATGAAGAAATAAACATCACCGTTATCTCTGCATGTGCTGTGCTTGTGAAAATTCAATACTGAGTGTAAAATTGGTACCCTGCAGAACTTCAATAACTGTAACTCTAGAAATATTTATAACAACAAAAAGAACCTGTCGAGGACAAGCAGCCTTTTTATTTATTTTTGTTTATTTTGAGAAAGGCCGGGACCCAAAATAAAAATGCACTCTTGTCACAAACAAAGTGCATATTCATGCTCTTCAAAAGTATTGGCCTAAGAAAACACCCATTTAGAAGGGTTTTATTTATTTTTTTGGTCATTTACCCTCTCCTACTTTCAGCTACACTTTGCTCCATTGCATTATACCGAGATTTGTTATAACCAAACACAATGTACATTATTGATATTGGTTTCCCTGAAGTATAATTTTTGCTACTGGAATAATCGGATATATTTTGTTTTTTTGTAGCATGTTGTATATTATATTGCATACAAAAAGCTACACTAGACTTGTACATTTATGTAGTGAACATTAATAGTGGTTTAGAATTAACATACTAGTCATTTCTATAAGGAATTCAATTTGGGATGAGGCTTAGTGGATTTAAAAAAATTAGGGGTTAAGCTCCAGCCCTGCCAATGCTGGGTCTTTGGGGATCTAAATAAAATTGAACAGGCGAAGGATGATTATGGACAATTATATGGTCAAGGGTTGTTTTGACAAGGCAGGTAACACCCTACAAGACTGAGTGATTGTCATATAAAGGCCAAATTCTGTAATTGTTTTAGTATTCATAAAGTATACGGTCATGTTGCTGTGTTGATCTTGGCAACTGTGCAATAATTATTCAACTTATCCCATGGCAATAATGCAATACCAAGAATTATTTCATGGCTTTCCGCCAACCAGAAATAAAATCTCTTGAATTAATAATAAAATTTACCTGATTGACGAATCAAATATTACAATATTTCGAATTTTTCAGACTTGGGAAGCAGGGGGTTTATCAGCTGCGGCCAGGATCTGAATAGTCGAAGCCGAATTCTATAATTGTTTTATTATTCATTTAAAATAATTCAGTGATGGACGAGAACCAAGCTGGCATTTTTTTTTTTTTTTTTTTTTTTTTTAAATGGCCTTCCATCAGTCAGAAATGAGAAAATGCTTTGAATCAATAATAAACTCATGCACTCTGCTTAATCCTATGAGGGTCACTGTTACAACATACACAACCAGTCACATGCACTCATACAATCTGGAACAGCCGATTAGCCTAATGTGCAGGGCTTCGGACTGTGGGAGGAAGTCGGAGTACTTGGAGAGATTCATGCAAGCACAGGGAGAGCACGCAAACTCCATACAGAAACGCCTTCGCCAAGGCCAGGACTCGAACAGAGAACCTTCTTTCTGTGAGGTCGAGGTGCTAAACACTACACCGTCGTGCCGTTATTAATATTAAATCTTAATCTGTTTTTGGAAATACACAACTGGAAGCACAGGTAGGGTCGAGCATTGGCCATGCACCTGCCAATGCTACCAAGAACTCTGCTGGCCTATGACTGCACTGAAGGCAAACCACATAACCAACCAACATAAGTTTAGAATCTGATACTGTTTCAGGACAGCGGGGCTTCAATTTTGTATCAAACTGCTGTTAAATTGTGTGTGTTGGATTTGTAATGTAGTTGTAAAGTAAGTGCTCCCTGTGAGTGTGCTTTGATCATCTCCTTTTAGTGGTTCTGTATCAGCTCCAGGCTGCTCGGAGTAAAACCCTTCAAATACACAGCGATTTATCCCTAGAGACACATTTAATGCTCTGCTCAGCACTTCGGACTGCAGCAGTGAGGTACTCCGGTTTCCTCCCACAGTCCAAAAACATCGGTTGTTCCAGATTTCCCCTATATGAGTGTTAATGGTTGCGTGTGTTAACCCTGAAATGGCCTGGCGAGCTGTCCAGGGTGTCCTTCTCCCAGAGTGGACTGAGATGGGCACCAGCCTCCCCGCGACCATAATTAGGATTAAGTGGCTTAGAGAATCAATGAATGAATGAATAAAAGTAAAGTGAGCTCTGAAGAGGTTATTTAGTGGTTAGTGTGGTACAGCATGTGGTTCAGTCGAGTTCCAATAAATACACAAGTACCAAGTTTAATTTTGTAAAAATGTACAAGATGCATATAAATCAGTAGACGTTGTGGTATAGACGATACGTTCATGCAACAAAGTGTTACAGGAAAACACTGAGGCCATGCAAAAGACGACCACACTTTGCAGCATCATACAACTATGTTTAATAAGATCTGCTTATTAGTACAGAAAACGGGGAAATAATGAAGGTGGGAACTACAAACTTGAAGCAAGTTGTAAGCAATAGCAGCATTGCCCTCAATATATATTTTTTCTTTTTTAAATCACAGTTTAACTACAACATTAGACAAGCACAGCTCCAAGTCAACAATCTCCAAACCTTGTCATGATTGAACCTGTCATTAGTTATAAATTAAAACTTAACTTGAAAAAGAAATCAATCCTTCATATATATAGTGTGATGTTGTGGTGGCTGTGTTGGTTCCCCCACCAACAACATGACTGAGTGGGCTGCAGATCCACCCTCAAAGAATGAGCATGAAGCACAGTGAATAAATAACTACCAAAATCTAGTACAAGAACTATCTAGACATCTACAGAGAGTGTTAAACAGTCACCAGGACCCGGCTTCGCTTTCTCTTCTCCTCGTTCCTCGGCAGCTGTTTAGTGACCTTGTTATATCTGAAGGTCTTTTCAGAACAGGGAACAAAATGAGCACAGGGAGCTAATGATGAAATGATCAACAGTCGCCAGTGTTACCACAAAAAAAAATCAAATAAATTAATTTAACAAATAACATTCTAGGATGATGACACTGGGAAGTTAGTATGCAAGCCTGGGATTAGTAACAACAAACCAAAGAGGGGAGATTAAAACAAATGGGTTAAAGAAGGCAAGCCAGAAAGGACATTCGTTCTTGTTTGACCTCGAACAGATCAGAAGAGATGACCACAACACCAAAGCTGGAGCATTGACATCTTGAGTCCCAACAAGTGATCAAACAGTAAGGGGAAGCCGGGGATCAGTGGAATATCATAGCATTGAGCTACAAATACTAACTATATTCATGCAGTTACAATCACAACAGAGTAAATGAAAATATAATTCAATGATTAACTCGAATGGCAGGGTCAGAGAACTGAGTCACATACAGCATCCTGATGAGTTCAGAGGGTTATAATCTTTCGATCACTAATGTCTGGGCAACAATATATGATGCTTACAATCCTTAGGCCTGGATCAGGATCCAGTATGTTGAACCCCACACTAGATTTTAGATTTTAACATTTCACCCATTTTTACATTATGCTTAATTACCGTCACTGAGGTATAGTGTTTAGCACATCCACCTCACGGCAAGAAGGTCCTGGGTTCAAGTACCAGGCTTGGCGAGGGCGTCGCTGTGCTTGTGTGGGTTTCCTCCAAACCGTTTAAAGACATGCTCATTAGGCCGTTCGATTGTTCCAGATTGTCCTTACTTGTGTGTGTGTGTGTCTGAATGGGTGTGTGTGTTGTCCTGCAATGGTCTGGCTAGCTGTTCAAGTTATACACTTCCTTTAACCAGAGTCGGCTGAGATAGGCTCCAGCCTCCCTGAGACCATAGTAGGATTAGTTCATTCGTCAAATGAGTGAATGAGATTATGTTCATAAATCAATGATCCCAATGCTCTTACAAGAAAAATAGGAAGTAGTGGTGTGATGGGGAGAGTTAGCTGGTTGATTGGAATTGGGCGTCCTGGTGGTAAGACCGTATGAGGAGAAAATGGAACCCACTTTGACCTGATTCTCATCTAGTGTCCCAGGCATAGCTCAGAACCTTAAGCACTGCCTTCTACATACACACGTCTTCATATATACAGGAAAAGGATTTTCTAGAGTATTTGGTAGTGAATGCTCTCAGAAAGGTGTTGGGACTCTCTTCAGCCGCAGGGTGTTGCTTTAATTTCAGCACATTGTGGGCTTTTCAGTGGCAGCGACTGGAGTAGAAGTGGTTAAATCACGGTGTAGCTCCCAATGTATCACAACATTCACCTCACATTCGCTCCTTTCTGCCATTTTGTTTTATTGCCCATTCAGTCGATACATTGCCAATCATTTTCCATTACCAAGCATCAGTTCCTAATTTTTAATCCCCCTCTCCCCTTACTTGAGATCATTACCACACTAATGTAAAGCATCATCAAGTTAACACAAAGCTTCGCATCTCAAAAATTCTAGACACTTTAGTAACATTACAAAGGTTCTCGGCTTCATCAAATAAAATTAACAAAAAGGATTTTTTTTAAAGAATTAGCATCATAAAATTAATTTATTCCAAGTAAAAATACAAAATAATATTAACGACATTGACCAGATATGAAAGTCTCCCCCAGAAATAGCCAATATTAATGGTTGAGAAATAAGTCTGTAAAAGAAATATGAAATAAAAAAGAAGAAAAAAAATATGTAAATGTTATAATTCCTTTCTCTTTTTTTTCTTGCAAAAAATCTCTAAAAATAATGAAAAAATTTCTCAGTATAAAGGCTACATTACCACTGGAAGGTACTAGCATGTAGAGTAGGTAAATACACAGTAGAAAATGATTTTAGTGAATCACAATGCTTGCAATGAAAATAAATTTGCAATAAAGATTTATGCCTCTTTTTCTTTTCTTTTTTTTTCTTTTTTACAAACAGTACAAACAGTATTGCACATTACAACAAAGAATCGAGGTTATAGCCTTAAAAAAATGGGACTAATTCAAGTCTTAGGTGAATAGAAGGCCACCATGCTGCTGATGCACCTTGGGGGCTTTCGATCAAGTTACAGCTGAAACTGTTTGGATCTTTGTGTTTATTTATTTAAAAAAAAACCAACAACATTCTTTCCTAATTCTCCATTTAATCAAGAACCCTCGAAGATCAGTTTAGCTTAAATTAGATCAGGTTAACAAAGTAGGGCAATTTGCTTTTAGAAAACAAAAGGGCTACATTTAAGAAACATAAAAAAGCTTTTTGTTTAAAAAAAATCACCAACAAAAAAAAAGTTTAGTTTCAATGGTCAGTAAATGACTGATTATAAACATACAAAAACCAAGGGAAGTATCATCAGTTGACTTTTTAAGCACCTAATGGACTCAACTCCACGTTTTTTTTTTAGTTTTTGTTTTTTTTTTTCCTGGAGTAAGCATTTTTTATGATTTTTTTTATTTTTTTTAAACACTGTGGCGCATGGGTGGCGAATCTCTCTCTCAGTTTACGCCGTGTTAAGGTCTTCTCTCTACTTCACTCTTACTCTATTAAAGTTATAAAGCTCTAGCTCCTTCAGTTGCTTTTTTTTTTAAATAATTTTTTTCTCCAAAAAAATAAAATTAAACATAAAAGCAAATAAACACGACAAAAATAAAATTAACCATCTGTTAAATCATTTTCTTGCAAATTTAAATTAATATATATTTTGTATTTGAATAAACTTACTTAGAAAATATTGATTTCTCTCCTATTATATTTCAAAATTGAGGTATTGCAAAGGATCACGTCAGTCAGAAAGCACACGATTCCTATTTCTCTCGCTCTTGCTCGCTCTCTCTCAACAACAACAAAAAAAAATAGCTGACTGATAGCTAACGATCTAGATACAAAGAGTAGTGCATAACAAATGTCTATTACAGAAAAGGAACAGATCTAGAAAACCCTTCTGGGTTGGGAAGGAAATATCACAAACCCCCCAGAATTCACGTCCATAAGGATCCTCATTGCTATTCATGATTAGTTCTCTGTTTTTTTTTTTCCATCAGTAAAAAAAGTAGCTCTTGTTTTACATAATTTTTTTTTCTTTTTTTTTCAAAAGCGAACAAAGTGTTCCATCCTAAAGATGACGGTTCAGGATTAAAAACCCGAGCCACGGTTGCTCCGGCCTTTTCCAGTGTGACAGACGTCACTACGGGAAAGTGGGATGGGACGACTTGGGATTCGCACCGTGAAACACCGAGCTCGGGATTGTCGTGGGCTCATAAAACCCCTTCTCACTCTTTAAACGCATCACATCAGCAGCCAATACTTGTGTTCTCCTAAACTCCCACTCGTCCTCTCTCACGCCCATATCGTAGTCTTAAAAAAATATCCACCATCATTATTAGCAGGTTGGTTCTATTCTTCAAGCTTTGCAGGAAAATCGGTGTATACATATATACACACACGAGATATAGAGATATATAAATGCAGCAAGCACACAATGTTCAGGTGATGGTAATCCAATGTGCTGCAGTCACACTGTCTGAACTTTTTATGTGGGTCTTTAAAGGAAATCCACACACACACACACACACACACACACACATCACTGCAGTATTTTCCTTTTGTCTAATAATCAGGCATAAGCGACGAGGCCTGACGTAGTATTAGTTCTAGTCAATGCAGTGGGAAGGTTTTAAGGGAAGGGATAGTTTTTACACATCCTGTATGAGTGAGAACTATCAAAAATGTGTGTGTGTCAGTGTACACGGAACAGAGGGACAGGGAAGGCTGTATGTAAGGTCTGTGTGTGTGTGTGTGTGTGACCTGTATACAATGGTTATGAAGTTTTCACAGGACTTGTTAGACATCAAGAACAGTTAAAGCGAATCACAGTTCTAGGCATATACTCAAACCTAACTACACACTGTATAAAAAATTGCACAAGTATTTTAACAATCACTGAAAAAGAAAATGTTCTTCACCTACTAGACAGAGTTTGTTTGAAGGCTTATCCTACATATAGGCCTTTTAAATCAGAATTGCGGTTTAGTCGTCTGCTCACGCTTTTAGCTTTTGACATGATATGATCAGTAAGATAGAAAAACGAGCCATCGGGTGAGACGGGTTGCCCTCTCGTGGCGTCTCGCGTCTCCTGTGCGCTTTCCTGCTCTGTGTCCTCGGCTACCATGTGCAAAGTGGGCCAAGATGAATAATAGACTTGATACTGACAATTCTATTGCATGCAGCGACCTGATTTGGATAAACATGCAGTTCAGGGGGCGAATGCAGACCGCACCCAGGATGAGGACGCTCGCTCTCATGCCGGCATGTTCACCTCCCAACCAGGCACCCTAACTGAATCGCATCCACTCCCCAGCCTGAATAAAGTAATATGGTATACATCAATATACCATGGATTTAGCAGCAAAAGCTATTGCAGCATTACATGTACATAACACAAAAAAAATTATTATTAAAAAAAAATTAAAATAAAGGCCTACAAATTATAAGCGAAGGAAACAAAATCTGATTGTGCACATGAGGTATTAACTGAACTATTCTCAAAATGGAGAGCAAATTTTAGATTCCTGGGTAAATTCTTTTTTTTTTTCCCACCTTTGGTAATTTTTGTTTCGTCATATTTTCTACTTGGGGCGATGATATAGGTTTTTTGAAAACAAGTGCAAGCTCCTTAAAAAATTAAATTAAATTAAAAAAATTTAAAAAAGGAATTATGTGTATGTGTAGAGATATTAAAAAAAAAACCAAAATATATGTTTGTGTGTTTAAATAGTCTCACTTTTGTCTACTGGGAAACACTGACTGACTAAATCAAAATTAAATTAAAGTAAACTTGGAAAAAGAGAACAGTATTGTCATGACCTAACAACTATGTGTACATGTGTGCCAAAGTGCAAACTTCTGAGCAGAAAGACTCAAAATTCTTATTCAACTAAATGTTCTTTAGCAGAGAGTGCGGTGGACAAAGGCATTAAGAGCTGTGATGATTTTTTTAAAAGAAAGGATAAAAGAAGACCCATGTTATCTTCAGTTGTATTCTTGGTGGTGATGGTGGTAGTTAGTTGGTTGGCTGGAGGGGATGATGGGAGTGAAGAAGTGAGGGGGGAGGGGACGAGTGACTCCTCCATCAGCTCCAGCGGAAGGAGACGTGGCGTGGTCGGTCTCCTCCCTCCTTCACCAGAGGTTTGTGGAACTCGCGGCCGGCGCGCGAGTGGATGCTGGCCCAGCAGTACTCACAGTAGTACTGCAGGCACGTGACGTTGGCACAGAAGAACGGGGCGAACTTGCCTCCACATCGCGCGCCCTGGCACTCGTCACACATCTGATCGTCCAGCACATACGGCTTCACCTCAACCTGCAGTCAAGATACAGAGGTACTGTGAGATTTGCACTTAGCAGAACACGTGTTTATTTAAGGTGTGATCACACTAGAGGTGTGATAGAAAAACAACTGTCGCTTTTCATTCTCAGGATGTTCTCAAATTTGTCTTGTGGAATGTGCGGCATTTTGCTTGCCTGGTTCATGAACTCCTCCCAAAAAAGGTTGTTTTGCTGGCATCTGCCATGTTCTGTGCATTTTGTCATCATTCGTATTTTATATGCATTATGTTTGTGCTAATAACGTGAATAAAAAGCAAAAGGTTCAGAACAAAAAAAGCCAACAAAACACGACTGGTTTATAACAAGAGATTAGATTCTTTTCTTTCAACAAACATCCACAAACCAATCGCAAATTACTCACAAATTGTTGTGCATGTTTCTCACAATATACATATGTAAGCAGCAAAATATTCGCTTGCATGGCGAGTCGTAGAACATCTTGACGCAAAATTGTTGTAAATAGGTTACAAATATGGTTTATTATTAAATAAACAAACAAACAAGCCCTTTATTATAATAAATATAATGATTTTTCTCAATAATGTGTATATCACAGTTGTAATAACAATAAAACAAAAACTGTTAAACACATTCTTAACTTTTTCTCAGAACAGCCATTTAATGAAGACATCACTTGTTAAAAGTTAATCTCAATCAAATCTCTATATTAAAATCTGCCTGTGTGCAAAATCTTAAACTGGTAGCTGCTGTTGTAACGATTTTATTGGTGGTTATTTGAAAACTGAATTTCAAAATGACTTCATCATGGTCCAAATTTCCATGGAGGAGTAAGGCTTTGAACATTACTTATTTCAGTATTTCACGTGTTGGTGCTTAAATATATTAATCCTGGTGCACACACACACACACACACACACACACACACACACACACACATATGTATATATATATTTATTTCCACTGCACATGTAATGATTTTAATTTAAGCCTTTTTGACACCTCCAACACAAATTTCTCAATAAATGGCATGAATGTATCAAAATCCTATAATTGTGCATGTTGACTTTGGCCTTGACGACATCATCAGTTTTCAAATAACTGCCCCTAAAATCATTAAAACAGAAACTACCAGCATAAGATTTTTCACACAGAAAGAAATTAATAGAGAGATTTGAATATGATTAACTTTTACCAAGTGCTGTCTTTTTCTTTAATTTAAAGCTTAAGACCAAAATGGACTTAACAGCAACACAATAAGGATAGACTTTAACATCCAGTGGTCTACTGTCTAAATTAATATGTACTTCTACCTGGTTCTATTAGTGCCAAGACAAAATGACCACTTTAGCAGAAGATTTACGGGTGGAACCAGTTTAATGTGTGTGAGGATAGTTAGCTAAGATTACACCAGCATTATTACACGCCCATGTTTAAGGAAAGACTGTTGTTAAACCTGTGCTGCACTGTCGGATAAGACATCAACATGTGCCAATAGTAATTCTGTTCTGGCATATTTAAATAATAAAAGGTCTTTTAAATATTAAAAGGTCCATTTATTTATTTAGTTTTTACATATGAATCAGTGAATGTGTGTTAAGTCCAACTTTTATACCACATCCCAGAGTCTGTCCTCCATCTGCAACCCAATGCTTCACCAACACTGATTCCAAAACATCAACCTGAAACCTTGTATCAGTGTCCCATCACTTGGTCAAATGAAATGTCATGGTCACATACAACTGCAAAACTAATCATGCCCAGCCTTTCTTTAAATATCACACCTCAGAAAGCAAATCCAGTCTGTGACTCATCAAAACCACCAAACAGCAGTAAGTGTGGAAAACATGAGGCGATGCAGATTGTAAAGTGAGGCCGGCCTGACGCTGTCAGCAGGAGCCACAAAGGAAACTGAAGCAGAAGAATATTTAGTGGAATTCAGTGCAAATGAAAGCAGTAGTACTACCTACAACAGGCCAGCAGATGATGAAATTCTCGGTCTCTCTCTCTCTCACACACACACACACACACACACACACACACAGCTGATTTTGGGTGTGATACTGTCGGACTTCTAGCTGGTTCCTCTAGATGGCCAGCATGACTTAACAGTTCAGACACTCTGTCTGGCCAGGCAGACTGCCAGTCTTCCATCAGCTCTGTGCTATAAGAACAACACTCTTAAAATAGAAAACAGCTCTACTGCATATGAATGTGAAAGCAAAAGCTATAATTAGCCTAACTGTGTGTGCGCGTGTGTACGCATGTCTTCAAATGGTTGTCAGTTGTCCAGAAGCTGATGGTCAAGCTGATTACATGGCTGCTTTGTGCTCTCCATTCATAAAGCTAGAAAAAGAAAGGATTGTGAAGTGTGATGAGAGTGTAAAGGAGGCCCGAATAAATGCCTGGAACTAAAAAGCTTTGTCAAGGATTATCTATAAACTCATTCACACACACGCACAGCTGATTTTGGGCAAGATACAGTCAGATGGCTGGTTCTTCAATTTTTCAGGCTTCTGATTGGCCAGCATGACATTACAGTTCATTGATTCATTGGTTGTTGGCTTGATGTGCCCTTGACAGCACGTTTTGTGTTTGCCTGTAGATAGGATTTTTTATGCAATGCTCTCATTGAGGGAATTTATTTTAAAAATGGTAATAAAAAAAAACAATGTATTTGTGGACAAGGCCTGAGAGAGAAAATGGAAGAAAGGCAAGAAAAGGAGGGAAAAAAGGAAGGAAAAACAAGAGAAAGTAGAAGTTAAGAAAAAAAAGAAAGAAATGTAAAGAAGGATAGAAACAGATATAATGCTGTGTTTTATTCAGTGCTGTGGGTGCAGATTTATGCTGGTTTCAGCATGTGTGTGTATATATAAAAATCCCTTTAACATAATAGTAGGGTGCAGCTGGCTGTACGAGAGTTTAATACAGCCCTGACCACATGTTTCTGATACACATGGAAGTAAAATTGGCATATTTACCTCCTACTCAAATTTAAACAAAGCTATTTTGTACTAGTCTTGAAAAACACAGTTGTAGCAGAATAGTAATAGTAGAAAGATGTCACACTGCCCTTTTGTCAGCACTCACCCGTTTGTCGATGTCGTTATGCTGTAACTGGACGAATCGAGCACTGATGGCAGCGATGTAGCTTTGCTGGTTAGAGAAGGCCACTCGACCGGCTCCTTTAGGATACTTCAGCTCAGGGTCAGTATCAATGCCAGCATAGCACACGCCTCCATACAGCCGGTCCATAATCATCGCCAATTCCACTACACACACACACACACACACACACACACACACAGAGAGAGAGAGAGAGGCA
>JAOUQZ010000039.1:21315605-21328489 GCA_028564935.1 Neosilurus hyrtlii
TGAGTCGATTTTCTGTAGAACAGTGCTAGATATGTCGAAGTAGAGCTAAATATATTGTATGTGGGGAAAAATAACAGTACTACAATTTCATCCCTGGAATAGATGAAATTGTAGGGATAAAATTGTAGTACTGTTATTTTTCCCCACATACTATATATATATATATATGGCGGCTCAGTGGTTAGCACGTCCGCCTCACAGCAGTAAGGTCCTGGGTATCTATCTATATACATAGAGAGAGAGAGACAACATCAAAAACTCACTCATTCATTCACCAGGCCGTGTAATCCTAGTAGGGTCATGGGGAGGTTGGTGATCTCAGTTTACACTGGGCGAAGGTGGGGTACACCCTGAACAGCTCACCAGACCATCACAGGGCAACACACACACAACCATTCACACCCACTCACACCCAGGGGCAATTTGGAACAACCAGTTAGCCTAATGTACATGCCTTTGAACTGTAAAGTGGGAGGAAACCAGAGTACCCAGAGGAAACATGGGGAGAACATGAACACACAGAAACGTCCTCCCTCGACCTTCCTACCCCACCGTGCCGCCAGCATCAAAAACTCTTTTCCAGAACTGAGATGACAAGAAGAATTACTGAACACTAAGGGGCATCCTGTTATAGGAAATTTTTCAAAAGCGATATGATGTGATGTGAGGTCTGGTATTCTTATTATACCACAACTCTTTATCAATACGGCACTAATTTAATATCTGCTTATATAAATAGTATGTAGTGCTAAGTGCTGTTGTCACTTTGTAATTACAGCAAATTTTCCAGTTCTAAACAAGTGAAAGTAGCATCCGGCTCCAGAATGGCGCAGTGGTAAGCACCACTATCATCCTGGAGGTCATATGTTCAAGTCCCGGTTGATGCACACAGCCATCTGTGGCCGGAAGCTAAATGGCGCCTCCCAGAGAGGAAAGGATGGCGTACACTCGCTGTCCTGTCAGCAATTCAAATAAATGCAGGTGGCTGGCTTTAAATGTCTCATAGGAAGCACATGCCTGGCCTCACCGCTCCCTGGTTGACAGTAGTCACATAATAGGGAGGCATACTTGATGAGTGGAAATTGGCTACAACTGTAATTAGATCCCTCCCAAAAAAAGAGAGAGATAGCATCAGTGCTGTAACAATTCCATTAACGTTTTATAAACTTCCATTAAGTTCTTCTGCTCCACAGCAATATGGTCATGGGTTTGAGTCCCAGGCTTGGTAATGGTGTTTCTGTCTGCAGATTGCATGTTCTCCCTGTGCTCTCGTGGGTTTCCTCAGGGTAATTTGGTTTTCTCCCACAGTCCAAAAACATGCACATTAGGCTGAGTGGCTGTTCCACCTACTAGTTGTACCTAATCACTAAATGGGGGATGGGCTGAAATGGGAACCAGCCTCCCTGCGACCCAAATTAGGATTAAGCGACTTAGAAAATTAATGAATAAATGAATATATATATATATATTTTCACTGCCGGCCAAAAAAAGTCACACACATATTTTCATAAAGAGCGTTTATCCTCACATTGTGAGTACACATCGTGTGATCTCCATGGCGTTGTTGCTACAGTTGGTCCGGTCGAGGCTCAGCAACATTAATGTGGCACTAAAAGGAAGTCGGCTGATTATCTGAATGTAGTGAATGAGCAGGTTATCACATCAATGCACTTTTTCTTCCCTGATGGAACGGATACAAAAATGGGGACTCAGATAATGAGCGAGTGGTTCAGGGAGCACGAGGAACCATTTTCACATATGTATCGGCACCCCAGAGTCCTGACCTTCACCCTATTGAAAGTTTTGGGGATGTGCTGGAGAAGACTTTATGGAGGGGTTCTGTTCACCCGACACGGGGTGGAAATAAATGTTCTGGTGCTTAAGTTTGTTGAAACGATGGCATGATGATTCCATGCTGTAAGAGAGGATAAAGGAGGAACAACAACATATTCGTGTGTGCGACTTTTTTTGCTCTATGTCCACATGTACAGTACATTATTTAAAAATATAATTGTGTCCTGATATTTTTTGAAATGACATTACTGTTCTGTTTCCTAATTCGATCCGATGTGTCAGAAAAAGCCAACACCCTGCTGCAGCTTCGCCAAGATTCACTCTGAGTCTAATGACAGAGACGGAGGCGAGATTTCTATTTCTGTATCAAAAGTGCCTTTGTTATTTAAATTCCTCCGTCCTGGCAGTCGTAATGTGAACGAGGGGATTCTGTTTTAATGTCTGTTGAACTGCAACCTCATCCACCAAAGCCACGTACATTATCATGCTCCGTGCAGAGCAGAGTCATCACCACGAGGGATGAAACAAGCAGGATGTTCTGTAACAGGGTTTTCACAAACCGCTGGTCACTACAGTGGAGCGACTCCCTTATTAATGAACAGGTACAGGAAAAGAAATGCTGCCTCAGTCGGATAAATACATATTATACATAAATTTAAAATCGGCACAGTGGTGCAGTGGTTAGCACGTCCATCTCACAGCAAGAAGGTCCTGGGTTCGAGTCCCGGGCTTGGCGAGGTTGGTTCTGTCTGGAGTTTGCATGTTCTCCCTGTTCACCGGGTACTCTGGTTTCTTCCCAAAGTCCAAAGACATGCAGTGATATTAGGCTTACTGGTTGCTCGAAATTGCCCCGAGATGTGACCTTGAGTGTGAATGATTGTGTACTTGACCCTGCGATGGACTGGTGAGCTGTTCAGGGTGTACCCCGCCTTTACCCAGAGTCGGCTGAGATGGGCGCCAGCCTCCCCACGACCCTACTAGGATTAATCGGTTCAGAATGTGATGATAAATAATATTATATATAAATAAATGGATCCATTTTAAATAGATTTAATTAGATTTGATTAAAATGCAATAAATGTTATAAGTATATTTTAAAATGGGTTATTATAAGCCTTTGTTCCTTTAGGGGGAAAAGAACCAGCTGGTGGTCTTGTACGTGATGTTGGTACTCAGAAGTAGAAGACCTGAGATTGTATGTGGTCATTTTTTACTGATTGTACTTGTTTTTTATGTAATAATCGTTTTTAAAGAAAATATCCTCAGAAAGGAAATAAAACTTGTCATCTTCAGACCATCTCTAAGAACTCCATGTGAATTCCACGCTGTGCTAATGAGCAAATGTTCATCTGGGCTTCATCTCTGTGAACACTCTCATGACCTGGATCCGAGGATTACACGCAGCGGGATTGGGATTATCCTCCTTAAACAAATGTAAATCCCAACAGCACAGGCTGCATCAGATTTAAATCCAGATACTCAAAGCAAATCAGGATGAAAGTTCTGGAAGTGTTTATACTGATAATCCATATTCGAAATAAAACATCTAATAATGTATCATGTTTCACCACAACACTGTTTAAATCCTAATGTTTTAATTTATTATTCATACATTTCTTTTAGTGGTGCACCAGCAGCAAATCACAGGTTGATAATAATTCACATGTACATAATAATTTATTATAATATTATATTTGTACTTTTATATATATAGTTTGTATAGTTTGTTTGTTCTATTTAAATCATTCATTTGCCGAGCTGCTTAATCTTAATGGTAACCAGAGTACCTGAAGGAAACCCGCACAGGGATAGCATGCAAACTTAAAGTGAAATAAAACTAAAACTAACTTCAAAACTAAATATAGAACCAAATCTAGTCAATTGTTTAAAAAAAATGAAATAATACATAAAAATAAAAAGCAATTAAAAATAATGTTGAAGCTGAAATAAATCTGCTGTATAAGGAATTAAACACTGATAGATGTTCTGGTTCAGGAGTGTAATCACCTCCGTAGTGGCAGCCGTCACTCCGCTTCATCACAGCAGTGTCAATGATTATTTTCCAATTACAGCATGACATGGAGTGTTTTGTTCCTTAGATGGTGCTCACGTTCAGGCTTGTCCTGATTATTATATTTTATTTCTGGATTAATTATCATATAAAGTGGCAGCTGGTTTTGGAAATTGAGTAGTTGGTGCTCTCCGTGGCTGTAGGTGTGTAGAGTAAATACACAGTAAGACAAACTCATTTCCAGACGGGAAGGAAAGAGAAAAACTTTAGAACGTCGATCAACTTAAATCAATGAAAACGAATGTGCATCATGTGACCTCAGCATGAGGCAGTGAAGGGTTGAGGCAGAGGAAAGACTAGTGCAGAGAGAGAGAGAGAGAGAGAGAGAGTGTGTGTGTGTGTGTGTGTGTGTGTGTGTGTGTGTGTGTGTGTGTGGTATTTCCATTCCACCTTGAAAGATATCTCACACCCTCTTTCTCCTCAGTTCTTTATTATTTTTTTCCTTGGAGATATCGATCCGTCGCATCCGAACGCGAGTCTCGGGTAAAACAGGGCGGGTCTCTCAGGTGAAAAGCTCTCCAGGTTCCAGCTGTTTCAGGACCACGGCTTGAGATAACCTTGCATGTGTTCCTTCGAGATATCAGTGCTCTCTGTGGGCTGTAGCAAAATTGAAAAACTGCTTTTTTATCATTGCAAATTGACCCATCTCGAGCTCCGCCTCTGTGTTACTATCCGCATTGAGTGTCAGAAAAAACAGACTGGAGTCTCGGAGATAAACAACAATCCCACAGTGTACAGAGACCGGACATAAGAATACAGACACCCTCAAAACTGTAGTCATCAGTCAATTTAATGAGTTAAATTTAACAAAAACTAGTCTGACTTTGCAAAGGTGCACAAAGTTGTGCTAAAGTCATGCAAGTATGCTTCGTACTCAGGGAGCTCAAGAATTATCAGATTTTCAGAGAGGTGGAATTGTGGGTCAGTAATTGTCGGCCAGGTCGACCTGGATCATCAGAAAGGTGCCTTTGCTCCGTGAAGAGAGCAGTGGGGGGAAAGTTTCGAGGCTGCAGACATTGCAGGATGTCCAAACCAGCTCAACAACTGTTACGTGCTCTTCGTCAAATGGGCCATTAGGGCCAAGCAGCAAGACACAAACCTCGTCTTCAACCAGCAAATATTTGTTCTGAAATCTCTAAAGTCTATTTAATAATGTCTGGTCTCTGTATAAAAGAAAACCTTTTGGATGTCAGGAAAGTTTTCTGAATAGCAAGATATCCTTTAGCATGCTAGCTATAACTTAGCTGTGATTGAGATTATAATGTTTGCACAATTTTATTGTAATTAATCATTTAGTAGACACACAGTAATAATTTACAACCCACTGAGTTGTCTTCATGTTGGTGCGTGTTTATTGGACGATGAGTTCTACTATAGAGATGTATTTCATTTCTTAACCGCTTTGGAAACAGGTAGAAATCAAGAGTTTGTTAAAAGCTGGAAGACCCGTCGAGAACCTGACCGGGTTTATAGTGGATTGCAACAGTTGGTCAGCAGTGATTGATGGGTGAATAAAATGAAGCACGTCTCAGGCTTAATTAGGATGTCTGCAATATCCACACACCAAACATTCAGTTCAGATACTTACAAATAGTAAAGAGCAGCGAATGCTGACGATCGTAGCACATTTTGGGTTTTGTCAGGGTTCGTAAAAGGTTGATAAACAATTCGCTAACAATTTTTTCTTAAAGAGTACAGGTATTAGTCATCCTTATAGCATAGACTGTGAGGAATATGGTAATTGGATACAGAGCATATTTTAACATAAATTACCATAAAAAGCACAAAACTGGGTTTTAATTTAATAATTAATTAAAATTAATAATTTCATCCCGTAGATTAATAGCAGGTGCTGAACCGATGCACAGCAACCATTTTTCCCGGATGCGACGTGAACTCAGCGCAAGTAAACAAGCAGCAAGCAACATTTTAGGTGATAAAACTCCACTAATACTAAAGGCTCTTACCTTTTACTGGTTCTTTTAGGCCAGGCGGCGCTCCCGGCTGTTGGAATCCTTAGACTTTTTATGAAAGTATTCCGTAAGAACAGCATCCAGTTTTAGATGTAAAAGCTTGGGCTTCGTGCCAAATAGTTCTGCCTGAAGGTCATCCGATAGCAGGTCGGGCTGAAGTGGTCTTCGCTGACTACCAAAATATGTCTGAAAGGAAACGTTTTCAGAGTACGGCCTGTGCTGATGTGATGTTTTTTGCGATCTCTGTGCTTGTTGTTTGTGCAGCTGTATGTTTTTTGTGCTTCCTCTTCTTTCTTTCTCTACTGCAGTAGGATCGCTGCAGCAGCAGCCAGACAAAGCAATTCTTCTTCAGCAGCACGTTTGGCTTCTTCCTGACAGAAACCCAATTTCATATCTGGGAAGGGGTTTGCTCACCCCTTTTTATAGGGTTTGGGTGGTTTAATTCCAAGATTTGCCGTACATTGGCCTGGTAATTTACCAGGAGTTAGCGAAAGGTCCTAAACAGTGGCGAAAGGAGTGGCACATATGTCGCTGCCGTCACTAAGTGTCGCAGAATGACTGGGGCAAACCCTCATTTTCATTAACATTCATCAGAAAAGTTGGCAAATCCAAAATTCGCTATGTTCTTCAGCATTAGCCACTCTGGGAGATTACAGCCTTTTGGGTTTAGACTCCAGGCAGGTTATTTTTACAGATTTATTTGTAAACGTACAATCCAACAGATTCACCCTGAACTTGTAATACGGTTCCAGGAATGCACACCAGATGATCTTCCCATCTGTTAGAAACGGTGTGAGCTTTTTTTCTCTCTCAAAAGAATAAATTCTTTCATCCAGGGAAAAATAATTGAGTCACCCTGGTAGACATATGCACATCTGATGCAAGTGGGGTTTCCATTAGAGATCTTCAGTGACATCCTGCCCCCCTGTTGAAGCATGAATGACACTCAGTACATGTCCTCAGTACAGGACTGCCAAATGCACGTGTGCCAGTGTCACAAAACCACGTGTAACACAGTCCCCGGTATTGTCCGCATAATATCATGTGGTATAGCACCGCGCGTGAGTTACTGCTCACTCCTACTTTATGTGCGTGATGTCGTAGAATGTTTGTTTTGCTAAAGGCATGGTCTTAAAACTTTTCTTAGCACGTCATGTTACTTAATGTTATAAATATCACTTAATTATTACTAGTGTACTTTTATTACCTTTCGTGTGAGCAACGTGAAAGGTTCTGTGACACGCCGGTTTTTGTTCGGCAGAAAATTGTGTGCGTGTGTTTGTCTGTCCGTAGTCCACGAGTCCAGACTTGGTCCAATAAGTTATTACCTTTTGCGTGAGCTGTATATTGTTGATGTCACTGTTGCTAGACATTTGAGAGCTTACGGAAACTGTACTAAAGTACATTTACATAAAGTAATATTAAGATAGTTATTACATTTACATAGCCAGGAACTCTCCAGTAGGTTGAACGCCAGAATCTAATTCCATAATCAAAACTTCGTCTTCAAGTTAGACAGAGCATGAGGTACGTTGTTTTTTTTTATTCTAATTTTTCCACTAATGATGTAGTTACTAATGTCATGACAGTAGTAATGTTATTAGTAATATCAACATAAAAATGTAATTTAGGTAACCTAACGTAGCCTAATGTTAAGCCCTATCGTACAACAACAAGGATCTGACATTATATATGCCAGTTGATGCCACGCAAAAAGGTTAATGAACACGTGTTCGATCCACCAGTCATTTAATTGATGGATAAACCATACAGGTATTACTATTAGATCTAATATTCCTTATTTCAGGTGTAATGCTACTGACAGTGTACTATTTATCATTACCAGTGCACCACTGCATCGCTGTTTCTTTCTTATAATGTATCATATTATATATTCGTTATTGAGGCTTACTTATGTAACCTATGTACTAGTGTAGTCGAATTACATATTTAGCACTAGTGTAATAGTATTACTAAAACTGTATTACTTATTTAACTATATCAACACTAGTAGTACCTCTTTTATCACTAGTGTAGTAATATTTATTTCTCACTTGTGTAGTATTGTTGGATGTTATAGTGGTATTATATATCACTACTGTACTTGTATTACTCTCTCTCTCACACACACACACACACACACACACACACACACACACACACATACACACACACAAAACAATTTAAGATACTAAATATAGAGACACATTTGGAGAAACTATTTCTCTCACCTGCACGCAGAGGTCGAGGGACTCCTCCTACAAAGATGGTTTTGCGAGGGTCCAGAGGCTGCGAGCCATCCATCACAAAGTCACTGTCGCTCAGATTCCACGGGCGGATCTGGACCTGAACAACAGAGTCTGTACTGAGTCTCTAGTTCATAGAACCAACACTTAACACTGAACTGTTCTCATGATCAGACATTTCAAGTGTCCTTGAGTGGCTGAGCTCTAAGTAGAAGTATGTAGAAGGTCAAGAGCTGTGCAATCACACCAAGAGAATTACGTACAACAAAATCCCACACAAACCAAATATAATTTTAGTTATTTGCAGTACGCTGTACAAAAGCAAAAACATGCATGCTTGTACAGTAAAAGCTTACAGTGTCTTTTTGCCGTTGTTTGTGTGTATATAACATTCTACTTCACTGAGCACTGTGCCCTACATACAGCCAAGGCTTTCTAGCAGATACTGAGAAAGTATCCCCAACACTGCAAAGCCATTACGAGTAGGGTGTAAGAGAAAATTGCAGTTTATACATATGTACGTGCTTCGTAGCGGAAAAAACATTCACGCCTTAACTGCCCAAGACTGAACTGCACAAAATAAAGGAAGAGTTTTATGTGTGTATATGTTGACCCTTGTTACTATACCTATACTGTATTAATTCCACAATAGAAATTATTGAAGAATTTTGCAGGTTTTATATATAAACTTACTGGTTTGTCTTTAATGGTGGGGCTGGAGACGCACAAGTATAGTTTCCCATCTTCCTCAATGCAGGCATCGATGAGAGCCTGAACTGAACTCTCTTCCTGGAAAAGCAGGAAGGCGTAACCTGTATTAGAGAGTGAGAGAGATAGAAAGAAGGAGACAGAGAGATGATTCATAAGTTAGAGGTCAAAAACATCTCTATGATCAGTAGTAACGCTAGACTCACAAAGACTTGCTGTAGCTCTTATTACTATATTACATAGACAAAAATGTAACATTGTTTTAATATAAAACAATAACAAAGATAAAATGTACGTTGTTTTTTAAACCTGAAATAACTTTTAAAAATTAGGATTACAGTTAAAACTAGCTGTAATCCAATAAAAATAGGAAAACGATCCTATTTCTAGTGAATTAATGTAGAACTAATGATCTTTTTCACTAAAGCTGATGTATGTTGGTCATGGTTACACATCTGTATCCTGCGGTATAGACATTAAAACCAAAGATTACTAGATTACTGTATGTGCGTGTATGGCATTGAAGCATTTTAATTTTAATTTAGACACATCCATGAAAATCCTTCCAAATGAATTAAAATAGCAACTGGACAAGAACCAATGTAAAAGACAGAAAACAAAAACAGGCTGTAAAAATTCACTCACTCATTTACTGATCCGCTTAATCCTACTAGGCTGGAGCCCATCTCAGCTGACAGTGGGTGAACACAACAACCATTCATACCTCACCCAGGACTCGAACCCAGGACCTTCTTGCTGGGTTCAGAAGTTGGAAACCTGGGCCTAAGGAGCTCACTGTGTACCTGGATACTGGACTTTCTTAGCAATAGACCTCAGAACGTCAAGACAGGAGGCCACATCTCCTACATTCTCATTCTGAACACCGGAAAACCACAGAGGTATGTTCTCTGCCCCCTCCTCTTCTCCCTCTTCACACACTACTGTTCCCCCATTCACACCACTAACACCATCTTCAAATTCGCCAACGATACCACCGGCATAGGTCTGATAACAGATAACAATGAGTCAGCCTACAGGAAGGAGGTCCGGCATGTAAGGCAATGGTGCAACAACAATATCCTGGACCTTAACACATCCAAGACAAAGGAGTTGATAATGGACTTCAGGAGATCTAAACAAACTGAGCACTCTGCCCTCTATATTGATGAAGAGGAGGTAGAGAGGGTGCTTCAAGTTTCTTGGAATCCACATTTCTGCTGACTTCACCTGGACCACAAACATCTCTCACAAGGTGGGGAAAGCACAACAATGGTTGTACTTCCTCAGAAAGCTCCGACAAGCCCGCCTACCACGTCCCCTACTGACAAACTTTTACCGTTCCGCCATCAAGAGCCTCCTGACCTACTGCTGTACAGTGAGGTTCAACAGCTGTACTGCAGAGGACAGGAAGGCCCTGCAGTGGGTGGTGAGGCTGCAGAGTGGGTAACTGGAACTACACTACCCCCTCAGTGACATTTACACTGGCAGACTTCAGACAAGAGCCAGTGGGATTATCAGGGACCCCACACTTCCTGGACACAGACTCAAGAACAACTTTTACCCACAAGCTGTTAAACGTACAACCTCACCACCACCACCACCATCACATGCACTGACTGAATAACCATCATTCAGACCATCTTCCGGGGGAAAGCAATATTACTCTTCTAAGTGCAATACTCATGTTTAAGTGCAATATTACTTTTTTTTTACATTTTAGCCAAAAATATCCGGAAATATATACTGTATGTGTGTGCATGTGTACAAAGCATTTCAATTTAGACGCATCCTTGGGAAAAAAAAAATAATAATAATAAAAAATTAAATTTTCTGAAAAATTAATATTTTCTGTGGTTTTGTTTATTAGCCATACTTTTACTTCACTATACTTGTCACAATGATTTTTTTGGTTCTCATTGCCTACTTCAGTACATTTTTACCCAAAAAATATAGAGAAGTAACTTTTCACTTCTTTTTATTAGAAATGTAGACAAAATTGGTGTATAATCTTCACTGCACACTACTGTATATGTGTATATATATAGGTATGTGTACACACAGTATGTGTATGTAGGTATATGCACATATATGGCTGTTAAAACTGAACAACTCTAATCTAAGGTATGAACCGTCTTCCACTGAAATGGTAATTTCAGTTATCTAGGTCAATTTGTTTTACTGAACTGAAAACAAATCATTACGTTATTATAACAAAATGAAAAAAAAAGACTTGTGCAGAGAAAAGGGGCGACGACAAATGGTGGGCTTCAGAGCCATATGTGGTGTAAAAGTACTGACTTTGCAGGTTTTCTGGAGTTTGTGTTCACGAGGGACAGGGTAGCGGAAGAATGCACAACCATCATGTTTTACTCTCAGCATTTAACAGGAAAACCACCAGCGACGCAGAAACATCACTGAGAGATATGGAGAAAATGCTGAGTCAGCCAAAGAGTCACTGTGTATGGGGTTCTCAGTGGCACATTGACAAGGTGTGCTGATATCATCCTGGAGATCACGAGTTTGAATCCAGGTTGATGTGTGCAGCCATCTGTGACCAGGAGTCCATGGAAGTTAATTGGCTGAGCTCTCACAGGAAGGATGAATGGCATACGCTTACCTAACTGTCACTCAACCGAGGTCAGGCCCCCGTCCATATATGGTGTAGCTCTCGTGCAAGGAAAGGAGAATGGTAGGGGGGCTGGGCATTGATTAAGTGTTCATAGTTGCTATAGCACAAGTGCTGAGAGGAACCAGCTCACCTTGTCACAACATTAAACGAACATGTCATTTATTAACGAATTTCAGCTTTTTAATTGTTGGAAAATAATTTCTTTATGGGAGGAAAGAACACTTTCATAAAGTGCATTTATCCTTGATCAGAACATAATAATCTCTATGGCATTGTTGCTCCAGGTGGTCAGGTCAAGGCTCAGCAACATTAATATGGCAATAAAATGAAGTCAGCTGATGACCTGAATGACCAGGATTTCACAACAATGGACTTTTTCTTTCCTGATACAAAAACATATGTTTACATAAAAAGATGTAAACATAAAGATAAAATGGGGACTCAAATAGTGAAGGAGTGGTTCAGGGAGCATGAGGAATCATTTTCACATATGTATTGGCACCCCGCAGTCTTGACCTTAACCCTTTTGAAAGTTTTTGGAATGTGCTGGAGAAGACTTTATGGAGTGGATCGATTTTTCCCTCATCAATTCAAGACGGATGGGCACCAGCCTCCCCGCGACCCTAATTAGGAATAAGCGGTTCAGAAGATGAATGAATGAATGAATTCAAGACGTAGGTGAAAAATGAACCCAACACTGGATGGAAATAAATGTTCTGTTGCTTACGTTTGGTGAAAAAATGGCATGACGATTACATGCTGTAAGCAAGGCTAAAGGCAGAACAACAACATATTTGTGTGCGACATTTTAATTTATTTTTTTTGGCTGGGCAGTGTAACACACAGGACAAGATGTTAGAGGAAAATCATTCATTCATTCATTCATTCATCTTCTTCCGGGCAGAGGGGTCCAGACGTCCCTCTCCCCAGCCACTTCCTCCAGCTCTTTGGGGGACGCCGAGGCGTTCTCAGACCAGCTGAGAGATGTAGTCCCTCCAGCGTGTTCTGGGTCGGCCCCGGGGTCTTCTCTCAGTCGGACATGCCTGAAACACCACACCAGGGAAGCGTCCGGAAAGCATTTTAATCAGATGCCCGAGCCACCTCAACTGGCTCCTCTCAATGCAAAGGAGCAGCGGTCCGCCTGTCAATCTCCTGCTCCATCCTTCCCTCACTTGTGAACAAGACCCCAAGATACTTGAACTCCTCCACTTGGGGCAGGACCTCATTCCAGCCCCGGAGGAAGCATTCCACCCTTTTCCGACTGAGAACCATGGTCTCGGACTTGGAGGTGCTGATCCTCATCCCAGTCGCTTTACACTTCAGCAGCGAATCGCTCCAGCGAGAGCTGAAGGTCCTGGTTCGATGAAGCCAAAAGGACAACATCTACAAAAAGCAGAGATGAGATCCTATGGCCACCAAACCAGAACCCCTCAACACCTTGACTGCACCTAGAAATTCTATCC
>JAOUQZ010000039.1:21335172-21357708 GCA_028564935.1 Neosilurus hyrtlii
ACAATGGAAATTATCCACAAAAAAACTTCCTGAGGCGAGAAGCTGAGGATAACTTGACAGAAACCAGACACAAATGGGAAACATCCCCATTTTGGCTGACACGGAATAGTGCAATTATTCAGTTACAAGATCTGTGGAGCTTCTTTAAGAAAAATATTGCTGACTTTGTAACGTTATAGCCTCTTTTGCTAGTCAATGCTAGTCAGCCGTTTTATAAGGACTGTTCCTGTGTACACACACTTTTGGTGTCTTGGCAGATTCTTCGTTTACAATCTTTACAGAGCAATATAAGGAAAAGAACTCTACTGACTACAAAATGAGTTTGACTTCTTAGAACTTAGAAATCTTAGAAAGAAAAACAGACTGTGTTCAAAGTACAAGATATGGATCTTTTTCAAAAGGGAAAAAGTCAATATATTTAAGTGTCCAAATTAAAATCCAGTTTTGCCATGATATTGCAGTTGTATGCTGCATACCTTCATCAATGTCTGGAGGCAGTCCACCAACAAAGACCTTCCTGGAATAACGCTCCATCCTCTCACCGTTCTGACAGCGAGTGGGGGAGTTCAGCCCTGAAGTCAGAGACTGATCTCCATGTGCATCTTCCAAAAAGCCATCCTCGAAAGGAAACAGTGATGAGCGACCTACATATGCATAGAAAAAGAGTGACAAAGAAAGGCAGAAAGAAGGACAGAGAGTACAAATAGGGATGAAAGAATGTAAGGATGAAAAAAGATAAGAAAAAGAGGAGAGCATTGTGCTTATTCTTCTCATTTGTCATTAGTTCATTAAAGAAACAACAAAGAAGAAAAGAGTTATAAAGGTTACAAACATCTTTCCTGAAAAATACAACATAGTGAACATTGTGTTTTTCTGGATAGAAAAGTGAATATATACCTAATGTTGTGAAATTTAATTACACACACACACGCACGCACGCGCACACGCACACAAAAACCCTGCTATAGCTGGGTGAGTGTGCTGAAGTACTTCCAATTCTATTTATTTGCTTTTCATCAAGTACTGCTAGCTTTCAGACTCTGAACATGAAATCTCGAGTTCTAAACTGAAAAAGCAGAGCAGAGAAACAGGCCCAGTACACTCAGGCTTAGGAAAATTACCAGGAGGTGATTGACTCTATGGTGCAAATCCAATCAAATAAAATCACAGCTAAGAAAGAACTGTTTATAAAAAAAAAAAAAAAAAACAACCAAAAACACCATGATACAGTCTTAATATAGGACGTTTTGCACCACTTTTGCAAGAACTTTAAGCATTTTAGAATAAAAAACAATCAAGCCAGTGTGCTTTCTTGATCAACATGGATGACCAAAACTTAGTATGTGCCTTAATTTTTCTTGTGCTTGCGTGTGCATGTGTGTTGACACCTCTATATGAGGTAAGCAACATGGCATTTTCAGGATAACAAAGATTGCAGTATTTTGCTGGGTTAAAGTTTCAAGACCATCTTGAATATAATGTCAAAAGTCAAACAAACCACAAAATTCTAATTTAAATAGGTTTTCAGTGGGTGTCAGGAGAAATTGTGGCTTTGGTAGGTTCTGGTAAACCAAACTGAAATGAAAGCAGAACCGTCTTTAATGATACTCCGGGTTAATTTTTTAAATTATATAAGAATTTCCAAGATCGCAGTATGTAGGAATTTAATACTAATGTGCTCTTTGTGCTCATATCCTGCAGCCAAGTTTTTGTACTTTTAGCATTTATTATAATAATTATAAATTACACAAAAATCTAAAATAAAATGACCTCAAACCAGCTATCAGTCAGTTAATATTACAGAACTACTAACACTGGGCCTCATTTATCAAGCTGAATAAGAAGAGATATCAGTTGTTTGGCGGAGCGTTTACTCATAAAATGTGATATTCAGAAAAAAGGCATGTTATCAGGGAAAAAAACATTACCAGTTTACTCCATTAAAGACATCACGTCAGCACAGAGCTATAAATTAAGACTAATAAGACCTATCATACAGTTATAAAGAAATGCTCCCATTTAAATTGAGGATGTGGTGCAGTTGTATAACCTGGCTTCTTATAACACTATTACAACCAACACTAAGTGACCACTGAGTGACCAATGACACCGATTTGGTATGTTTTAAGCGGCAATGTGTCACATGGCCCTAACGTGCTGCTGACTATGCGCTTCCAATAACATCTTTATGCTACTCAAACATCACATCCTGACCTCACTAATGCTCCTGAGGTTCGATCAACACAAATCCCTTCAGCCACACTGCAAAATCTAGTGGAAAGTCTTCCCTGAAAAGGTAATTATAAACAGATAACGGGAATGAAATATGGACACTCATGTTAAAAAAAAGCACATCTTTTCATTTTTCCTTTCACTCACTCTTTCAGCTGTCTGAGCATTGCCATTTATGGAGGTTTGTGGGTGTCAACAAATGATGTGGAGATGTGCAGTGAATGCATCTAGTAATTTACTGACATCCATCAATATGCACACTTGAATATGAAGATCAATGTTCTCCAATCTTTTCGGTGCCTTTTAGCATTTACACACAACATTACTGAAGGTTGATAAATGATGCCCACTGTTTATGAGACTGGAACATGATTACCGAATCGATATCATATTACTCAGCCGTGTGTGTGTGTGCGTGTGTGTGTGTGTTGAGGGACCCAGTGGAACAAATCACAAAGCACTTTGTTAAGCATGAAAACCACATTGACCAAACGCAAAAAAAAGAAAGTAAAATCACAGTATTCTCTTAGAAAAGAAAAACGAACACAAACAGGAAATAAGACTCTCAAGCCCCATGTTAGAACATGAATAAAGTTAGAACATTATAAAGTTCCCTTCCCACCAAAAGGATATGTGCTGATAATATTAGAAACTATAATCTGGAGAGTAGAAAGGCGTGGATTAATAAGATATCATCCAACCACAACAAGACGAGGCAGACAATAAACTCCACCCTAACCCCCCTCAAAAAAAAAAAAAAAAAACCTTCCACCCTGGTACACAAACAGCTTAATCTGAGCAAACACAGACACAAAAAGGAGAGAAGGCAGAGTGTTACCTCTTCTGCGACCATAACTCCTGGCTGTTCGGGGGCACAGTGGGGGAGAGAGAGAGAAAAACATACAGGGGGCAGGGTGGAGAAAAAGAGGAATGATGAAGAGAAGGAAAAAGACAGACAGACAGAGGGAGAGAAACAGAGACATGGGTTTTGTGGGCAGACATTGAAAACAGTCACTAAGGCAACAGTCTGAGAGCACAGGCCCTAACACAGCTCTATCGTTTTTAGCTCAATCCACACACACACACACACAGAGAGAGAGAGAGATAGAGAGAGAGAGAGATTTGGGGTGAGCTCATGCTCAGCTTGCCAAAATTCAGGTTGGATAATTATCTATAATTACCTTATATGCTAAAAATGTATCTTAGGAATGCAATGAAGAAAGTGCTATCCATACTCTTCCGCATACATGAGCTCAATGGCCAAAATTACTCAGCAAGAGGATAACACTTTTCTTATGAGCGATTGGGAATGCTACTCAGGCAGCCACTGCCTAGAAGAAAGCATTTCCCCATATTCACTCTGACTATAGCCTATTGGCCAGGTTATATCATGTGACGTTATGAGAATAGTGTGTTGACACAAGAAACAACAGGAGAAACAATGTCGACACAAATGTCCAGCAAAGTGTAACATATGGAATATTACGTTTGTGCCTGCTCAACAAATATCTAATGTATGTAATAGGAAAATCGAATGGGGTGAGTCATTAATGAGTGACAAAGCAACTGGCAACCATTACTTTTGTATGTACAGTATGTGCGGAATGCTGGAGCAAACGCAATGTTGGTGGTGTTACATATGAGAAGCACAGACTTTCGTAAGCTAGTGTTTTAAAAACAAAAGAAACCAGCAATCTAGTTGAAAACTACATGTTAACAATAATTAATTTGCTAGACTTCATCTAAATGTGCTTTTACACGGGCAGTTGTACTGGAACAATTTACGCCTGGAACAAGTTGACCAGGTGCAACTGACTGTAAAAAAAGATTTGTTCTAAAACAAACTTGACACTGGTGGGCGCAACTCGTTCCATTTATCAAGATGGTGCAAGTTATTCTAGAACATCATCTTCAGGGCGCAACTTGTCCTCTGAATGCAGTTGACGTCATGGTTTATACATTCGCGGCAGCATCCATCAGATAGGCGGATTTTCTCCAGTGGTTTTCTTGCGTGTTGTCCCTCTAGCTTCCGGTTTGTTACTGACTTAAGAGTGATCACGTAAACTTGCTCTGGGTACAAGTTGCTCCGGGCCAATTCATTCCCCTTGCTTGTGTAAAAATAGCTTATGACAGATGGATCCATGTGGTACATGCCTACATTCATTGATATGGGAGAGAAGGTGACTATCATTTTCGCCTAATGAACTACACTCTTTTAGATCCTAGGTCACGGCCGGCTTTTGCTCCTGCGGATTAGGTGAAACCTGAAACACGCTCCCAGAGGCTGATTTGCATTTCAGAAAATTTTGCAAATTCTGTGAAAATGTTGGTGCTTCAGCCGTTTTGCTCTGGGCTAAGCTGACACTTTTTTGGGCTGCTTGCTATACTTATGTATATTCCACAGAATTACACTCAATACATTTCAGCATCCTCCATAACTGTATACTTGGAGCCGAGGCACTGGGTAGTATCTAACCAGGTAGCATTTCAAACATTTTTCTCTGCACGTTACGTATTTCCAAGTCTCTATTAACATGTCAATAGTGCATAGATGATTTCTACACAGCTTCTAAAAGTAATAGAAGCTTCCCTAAAGTAATAGAATAGTGTGGATCACATCCTTTTCAGAGTTTGGTAAGAAGGTGCTAGGCTTGAATAAAGCTCACGCTGACTCTTGTAGAGCAGAGTATCCAATGAGCTAAAGAGGCGCTCAGCATGGTTCTTTATAGCACCCCCACCTCAAAGCAAGGCCTCAGACATCACCCAATTGTGTGGTATTCTCACTGCAGGAGGACAAAATTTACTCCAGACAGGAGCATCGGACATTTAGGCTCTTTTTATTTGAAGTGTCTGTGTGTGTTTTAGCTGCTAAGACCAGACATAAGTTGCCTAAGGAGCAGAGGTCTAGAGTGCCTAGCAACGAGAGAGCGAGAGCGAGAGCGAGAGAGAGAGATGTGTCTTGTGAAACTATATTAGCCAAGCCAATGAGTGTGAAAGAGTGGGGGAATGTGGTCCAAAGTTTAAGTGTTTCATAAAGTGGAATTTGCTTTTGGGGCAATTGGTAGAAGGTTAAGACAACTGAATGGTGAGCTTATCACAGTAAAGATAATTGCTGTCACCATTTAAGGCTTATGAGAAAGAGAAATCTGTGGAGTACCAAGCGCTAATGTTGATATTGGCACAGTTTTAACAACAGTGACTGTGCAAGTCATGATGTAACTGTAGAAAGGCTCTTCTGGACTCCCTGAAAGTTTATAAAATGTTGCTTGTCGTGCTGATAAGCTTAATAACATTGCACTGACATTGAAGCAAAGGATTCGCCTATAATTATTTTCCCTTGACAATTGATTTTAACAGAATACAAAAAGTCAAAGAAAGTTGATTAGCTAATAAATATGTATAATCATGGCATTATGTTTGTATAGAGGAAGATTTGTTAATTAATTAATTTATTTTTTAATAAGTAAAATAAGATGACTGGAGCATTTTAAATAAATAGATGCCGGCGCTGTCTTGAAGCAGAGCGCCCTTAAAGATCTATGAGAGTTTCATTTCCATTTAAGGTAAAATACTGTGGTTATATTTTTAATGCTTGAAACACTCTACGATACTGATATAAAAATTCTATGATCAGTATTTTTAACTGTGTGAGAGTAGTTAAGGGTGTGTACTGTTTTCTAGCAAAAATGTAAAATAATAATGATAAATAAACAAAAAAGTTTTCTTCCACCACTGAATTGGGAAGAAATGATCAAAATCAAAAAATAATCAGCAATTAGGGTATAAGCCTGATGTGGTAATCATGCAGATGGACATACTTACAGATATACAGAAATGAAAAATCATGTTGATGCCTTATCATATTCCCTAAATTATAGAGCATAATTTAGCCACAAAAAAAAAAACAATCAAACAAACAAACAAACAAACAAACAAACAACACCTTGAGAACTATGCTATGCAGACACGGCACATTCCATGTAAAAATCTACCCTCAAAGTACAAAAAGAAGAAAAAAAAACAACCAAACAAGCATTTTTAAAAATTGATTAAAAAAAAAAAGAATCTACTTCACTACTTTAGGGGATGGTTGAATTAACTTGAGAATATAGAGTTATTGCCCTTGGATGATCATGATGGGGAGTCAGTAACCACCACATATTCATCGTTTTAAACAGTTCTCAAAGCCAAACAAATACCGCCCTCTTAATGAGTGTTGCTTCCTTAGCTACACCCCAGTCATATTAACACAAACTTCCTAAGACATTCTGCTGGGCAGGCAAGTCGAGACACTTCCTTGTCAGGATTGGCTGGTGTGGGTAGTCTAAATAATTTGTATTTTAGTCTGTTTATAGAGCCTGAGGAGGCGTACTCTCAGCCATACACAAAGTTACCAGACTGTACCTTTCACCATCTCTGGTTTGGTTGCTTTTGTATCTTAGTATCTGAAAATATGAACATTGTATACTGTACATTTGGTGAGATGTAATATTGGATCTTAAGGGCTACTGATGAATCTTTAAAGCTTTACTCAGAAAAGCTGTTTATAAGGTAAACCAAATGCAAGATGCATACTAATAAATCCCTAATGATGCTTAATCTCAACAGTAAAGAAAAAACCTTGGTGTAAAGATATTACAGTTTTCAGACTTAATAACATGCTACACATGTTAAATCCAGTTTAAAATGAAAAAGCTCTACCATTAGTGCAGTCTTTGTGAGAATGAGAGACTGGAAGGTCCAATATATCTACAGTTCCCTGCAGAGAATGTGTGGTTAGAAGTTTTCATTCAAACCAATCAGAATCCCCTCAGACCATTACAGAAGTGGCTTACATGTGAGCTCCTGCTTAGCATGAATGAAAATATGCAGCCACACTGACCATCAGAGTATAATACTGCTAATCCATATAATATTTGACAACCCTAAGGAGAATTTTGCCTGTAATGTACTTCTCTACAGTATAGCAGTCTCTAGACAGTCAGTCCATGAGGAAATGTTCCCTCTGAAATGTTCACTAAGACATTGTTGGAGAAGAAAAAGTGCTGTCTGTGCTTACCCACTAAACATTATCCCTAAACCAGACAGATGCATCAATAGGCCACAAAAATGTACTCCATGTACTTTGCCCGACTGACACACACACACTGGCATATACACACACACACACCACCAGCTGACAGACACACACTGACACACACCACCAACTGACAGAAAACAGCAGACACCTCCTGTGTGCCTAAGGCCCTGCTATACATTCCAAACCCCATGTTAAAGTGTGTCGAGTACACATGGGTGTGTTGATTAAAACCAGCCATTCTCTTGGAATCAGCCCAAATGCTTAGGGCAGCGTCCCTCTCTGGATGCACCCCCGCGGTTATGAGGCACCTGCTGAAGGGGACTGAGCGGATATATAGTGTTTCAAGGCTGTTATTTTAGTGCTTATGAGTGTAGGCTCCATACAGTTTTGGTCAGCTGGCTGTAGTGCGCTTCAAGTCCTCCGAAACAGAGCCACAAGGCAGTATGGTGAACTATATGAGAGTTCAGGCTATGTAAAGGTCAAACAGGCAGGCAAAAATGAGCCAGGCTTACAGCCAGCTGTTTGAAAGAATAACTACATGGAACTAAATGGGGAAATGCACAACACCATTATTTATAGACGAACAGTTCAAAAATAGTTAATACGGTGCAATTTTGCCAGTAAAAAAAAGTGTATACAACTATAATCACAGACATTTTATGATGAATACAATACTATAGTAGTGACTACACATATGTACAATTCAGATTGAAGGGAAAAAATAATCACTCACTCAGTGGCATTATGTGTTCTGCTGCTGGGTGATGAAAGTTCAGACCCATGCGTCCTACGAAAACACAAGGAAAGAGGACAAAATACGTCAGTACAAAGCGCAACACACAATAAAAATGACACTTGGAAACTGCCACGTTACTCATTCATTTCATTTACTCTTACTATACACTGTGCAGTAGGTTAATACTCACCTGACTCCAAGCTCTGTGTAATACAATGGGTAAATCAACCGTTTACTTATTACTGTATGTGCACAGAAAACCACAACGGGGGATTTAAAAGGGAGATATTACACTTTTTGAAACATAAAATGTTCTTACAGTGTTAAATGGCCAGGATAGACGATGCCAGAGTGTCATATAACAAGGTCAGCACATGTTTGTTTTGCTTCTGGACTATTTTTGCTGGCTGTAAACACAAGGTTTTCACCAATTTGTACATTTTTTGGGGAATGCCCTAAGCCTTCTGATTAAGCTGGCCCAAAACACCAATCCCAACATGCACAGTGATATCTCCGCCTATCCCCGTCTGCCACCCAGTGCAATGAGCATGGAGCTTTCAGGTATCCAGCCCACAGACTCAAAATCAGGCTTTCAGAGGGAGGTTGGCAAGCAGCTTCCTGAAGAAATGTGAAGTTTTTTGCATAAGAAATCGTACTCTGGGGCTGAAATTGTGTCTAAAATAAAATAAAATAAAGGTCGAACAATGGGAATAATATCTGACCTGTAAAATATCTAATCTAATTTATACAAGTCACATCATAAAACATCTGTATTTTTTAATGGAATGAATTGCTGTAGTACTTGAGATGGTAAAAAAAAAACATGAAGATGTATGTGTTTGCAAAAAGCCTGAAAGGAAAGGACTCATGGGAAATAACACATCTCTGAAATCTCATCATCACATGACACTGCTCATGAGGCAAATGCTGAAGAGTCGTGCAAGGAAGTACAACTGATCGCTCTTGGGGTTGGAAAGAGACCAACCCAAAAGTCAACGAAATAAACTACAAGCTAAATTGACATTATATCAGAACAAATGCCAAGAAAACTGTTGACATGATCAAGTTAAAAGTAGCAGTAAATTTAAAGAAAAAAAAAAAAGAAGAAGAAGAAAAAGAAGAAGCAGATTGACAGTAGAATTGGGAAATCCTTCATTTAGCAAATGCAAGATTATTAAGCAGCTATACTTGAGAAGAGCGAGTGAAAATCTGTCGAAAACGCATGCCTCTGCGAATGTGCAGAAGTTGAGTACAAGTGAGCCTTTAGTATAATTCAGCTGAGGCAAAGGCACTGGACTATGCTGCATAAAGAGAGCTCACAGCTCAGACAATGGAGAGGAGAATGCTGGGAATTTGACAGAGAAAGCATTCTGTGCCTGGTCCAGTCACCCCAAGCCAATCCCAGCCAGCGAGAGAGGTGTGCCATCTGCAGCAAGAATAAACTTCTGCCTCTCTCTCTCTCTCCTGACACACACACACACACACACACACACACACACACACACACACACCTCCAGCACTCGGCACAGCTCCCTCCAGCAATAAAAGGTTCCAAATATTGTATGTTACTGAATTGTTTACAACTCTCCTTAAAGCTTGGCACTGTTGCCTTGCAATTATTGTCACGGTCAAGTGACAGAGATAGCAACACACCCTGTGGTGTCGTGAGATTCTCACGAGGATGCCTGCAGCTTCAACAGACTGACTGGCTTGTATGCAAACACAGCGGTGGCGATAAGGCACCTGTAGGAATTTGCACAGTAGGGCCACTACGACATACAGGCATTCCTGCAGGCGAAGCCTTTAGCCTTCAAGCTTTTAAAGTGACACTAGCATGTCTCTTGTGCAACATACTGCAGGCTCAACTCTGACTCAGCGTGTTAACGGCAAGTTCTGGTTTCCAAATCTATACACACATGCACATACACACAAAAAAAGTGGCTGAAGTATTTCGCTTTGTTAGCACCTAAAACATTTAGATAAATAACTAATGTGTATAATTTTATACTAGAAAAACAGATTTTCAATTTGGGTGGCATGGCGGCGTAGTGGTTGCCACATTTGCCTCACAGCAAAAGGGTCGATGGTTCGAGTCCTGGGCTCGGCAAGGGTGTTTCTGTGTGAAGTTTGCATGTTTTTCACATGCTTGCATGTGTTTCCTCTGGGTACTCCGGTTTGCACCCGCAGTCCAAAAACATGCACATTAACTGGGTGTTCCAAACTGTGCCCAAGTGTGAGTGGGTGAGTGAATGGTTGGTCCTTTGATGGTCTGACTAAGATGACAGCTAAGATAGGCTCCGGCCTCCCTGTGACCCTAATAGGATTAAACGGTTCGCCAAAAGAATCAGAGAGATTAATTATTTTTAAATTAAAAGATACAATTTGCATAAATATTACCCCGCCTTTCACCCAGAGTCAGCTGGGATGGGCTCTAGCTGTTCATAACGTTTAACACGATAAGCGGTAGCGATAATGAGTTGATGACTGAATGAAAGAACTGGCCAATGATTGGAAGCAGTTTTACCTTGGGCAGCATTAACTAGTGATCAGCTGATCAGCTTAAATATTATCAGTTTTAGGAGCTGGTTTTGTCCCTTTTACTCTGTTTCTTGGGAAAATAGCTCTTACATAACCCAGAGTGGTGTTTTGGGTCAGTGTCCTGCAGAAAAATAAATGATGATTCTATTCATTCATTCATTCATTTTCCGAGACATTTAATCTTACAAAAAATTGCACACTCAATCCAGGGGCAATTTGGAACAACCAATTAGCTTAATGCGTATATCTTTGGACTGTGGAAGGAAACCGGAGCACCCAGAGGAAATCCAATCAAGCACGGAGAGAAAATGAAAACTCCATACAGAAACACCCTCGCCAAGCCCGGGACTCGGAACACGGGACCTTCTTGCTGTGAGATGGATGTGCCAACCCCTATGCCATAATGGTTCCACTATGTGCAAAATCAGATGAGATGGCATGTCACCATCACACTTTCTCCTTCATTCTTTACGATGGAAACACCCTATCCAGTCTCTCTTTCTGTGTCTCACAAAGACCCTAACCTTAGAACTAAAAAAACCTGACATTTGGACATAATACCAAAGCAGAGACAGTTGTACTGTCTATTCGTTGTGTTTCCAGGCCCAAACACTTCTCTTCTTCTTAATGGCTTCCCTCACTAGTGGTTTCTCTGCAGCAGTTCGACCATGATGGCTGTTGAGATGTGTCTGGTACTTGACCTTTTTGAAGTATTACTGTAGGCTCTAATCTGATATGTCATCAATCACCAATTTCTGAGTCTTGTAACTCTCATGAACATCCTTGACAGCAGAAGTAAGTCTTTGTCTTCCTTTCTTGTCATCTTATGAGCATCAGTTTCATCATTGTGTTCGATTTTCTTTTTGCAATGGCACTTGAAGATACAGTCAAAGTTCCTGCAAAATTCTACCACAACATCTTTCACTAGAATGCCAAATGAAAACATACGGCAAACACCTGACTGACAGATAAAAATCTCTCTTCTATTTACGTTCCTGACAGCTAAGCACCACCCTTTTTTCCAGAACAACACAAATTCCTTCTAATGTTACCACATGCCTGCTAGCCGACCATTACTGAACACTACAGTCATTGTAACTGCAATGATGTCTGCAGCACGGAACAGACATTGTTGCACCAACAATAAACAAACTTTGAATGTAACGTTACTTATAGCTTCAACACGACCTTAGTCAAGTCCAGCCGAAGCAGACCTAATTAGCATTACCTCACAGTAATGGCTCTACAGTTATGGAGAAACTGATTCTCCTGATTTTCCAGCACAGCTCACACAAATACACTGCATCTGTTATTGCTCTGTTTTGTCCCAGACGCCATCAGATTTACTGGTCTTTTACCAGGTCATTATTAAAATATTCTTAAATCCTGCTGAATGACTGCGGGTGATGTAAATCACTCCAGGCCAATAGCTCATGTGATAAATGGAAAGTCTAAAACTAAACGAGACACTGTTTTATTCCATTCATAAAACAAGTGAAGGTCACAAGTTGGGCAGTGCCATGGTTTTTGATAATATCCTAACTATCATGAATGGTGTTATCAGACAAGACATTACCATTCATATAGATGGATATTTGGTTTACGATGAATACGAGACGATGAGATCTTGATGAGGTTCAGTGTTGAAATCCATTTCCATCTGGTCAATATTGCACTCAAAACTCTCAACTCCTTTTTATTCACAAGCTGAATGAACATTTAACAAATACAGACAAGTATTTTGGCAAATTAAGATGACCTTTTGGGTAAAAATCGTGATAGAATTTTCTTTATTACATGGCACATTTGAATACTCGATTCCCGATTGGTCGATTATGGTATTCAGCATTCTGTTATTTCTTTAAAACAGACTATTTCTATGAAGTGTATCAACAACAGCAGTAAAATCAGTAAAACTTTCTTTTAAAATAAATATATTTAACTAGCCATGTAAATAACATAGGTGAAATATAGAATTTCAGTCTTTATCACAAATAAACCGCTTCAAGTCTCCTTTGCTATTCGCCATGGTCCTGAACCCCGTCTGGGTTCAGTTCATGATAACGAATGGCTCACTTTACATTATCCCTTATATAGCAACATAGTCCCTTAGTAATGGGGTTCAGACACAGGACAACCATCAACGTCATATTCCATACCTATGGTTCTCCATTATACAGCAGCTTTGACTGCATACAAAGTACATAGATTTTACATGGGAGCATCCTAATCTGATACGTTCTCTGTCTTGGGATAATCAACAATATACATTACAATTCTTTCAGCGAAACAGACCTGGGTGTGACCTGAAAGTTGGTAAGTAAATTATATTTGCTTTTAAGAGTCTGGAACTGTGCTAGCTGTGAATGAACACACACACACACACACACACACACACACACACACACACACACACACACACACACACACAGAGACCTTCACAGATTTCAATTAAATGAGACGTTGGCGGTAGTGCAAGCAGGCAGTCCAAACAAACCTGCCAAGTCAGGAGATTCCAAACCTGTAATGGAGGGGTGTTTTGTTTAATGCAACCTGAACTACCATGGTGGTGACTAAACACTCATATTAACTTAAACACCCTGAATTACCGCTTGGTAAGTCTGTGGTGGACTCCAGCTATATAGCAATCTAGCTAATATAGGAAAACGATAAACATTACTTAATATACACCAAACTTTTTATTCAAATTTTTATTTAGTCCAATGGTGTGTATATGTCCGCACTTCAATCTTGTTAACTCTCCTAGCCAAGTCAATTACTCACTAAGGAAAAAACAGAAGTCACTTCATCACCAAGTGGAAAAGGTAAGAAACGCCAAACCTGGAAATAGCATGCCGTGGAGTGACATTAACAATGCTAATGGAACGGAGCAACTGATTCTCCAGATTTTCCAGCTCATCTCCAAAGTGCAGCTGTTATTCCTCAGTTTTCTGCCAGAATGCTAAGGGCTGTTCTTCGTTCTTACATCTGGGCTGTAATGATGTTCCTAAATCTTACTGAAAGGCCGAGGTTGATTCATGTAATTCCTTCAAGATCCGCTATTAAACTTTTTGTGTGTATGATGATCGGAAAATTCTAGATATTATCTAAACTCTCGTCCATTTTCTCTATTTTTGTTATAAAGATAGTAAAGTCTTCCAGTTGGTCAGGAAACTGTGCCAACATTACCACGTTTTACCTATGTGAAAATAAATTTGGTCGACACATCTTAAAAGATCTTAAAACTTTCCATAGATTTCTATAAACTGCGTTCATAATCTACATGTGCGCCTACATTTTAGAGCACCAGTGAATTCTTGAATCACAGAGTGTGATTTGTTAGAACTGGCAGGCAAATTTTTCACTGTAAATACGTTTCATATCGCTCCATATTTTTATATTACTGAAAAATTTTTCCTCAAATTTTCTCACATTTTCTCCGCTAATTTTAGTCGTATACAATTCCCACCCAAACAGTGTTGCCGCCCTATCACATACGATCACCACCAACCACCAAGGGAGGGGTGTAAGCATACATCATCCTGGATTTGAACCTATGGTCTCCAGGCAGCTGGTTGATGTGCCACTCAGGAGTAATATTGATTAACTGTTTTAAATACATCAGCAAAGTGTGGGGGGGTTGGGGACGACATTTAATTTAATCACTCCATTTTAATTTACACATCTTACTTTTATCATCAATTTCCTCATCGTTACAGTGTTTCTCCACACTTACCACAGTACTTTTGTAGGCGAGACTTCAATTTGGTGACCTGTTTTAGTAATTAAGTATAAAGAATGAGAATGTTATCTGAGGAACCTTTAAATAATACTTAACATAATGTACTTATATCACCACTCAGCACAACGAGTGAAGAACTTTGCACTTTACTTTATGCATGATAGTCAAAGTTACTATGACACGGTCACTGTTTTTCCCCCGAGAATATTTAACCGATTATTAAAAGAACATTAGCATTCTGTGTGCATTTGATAATTGTAGTTCATGCATTTCTTTTCTTCGATTCAAGTCAAAAAATAAAACTGGTTTTGCTTTTAAGCCTCTAGCGACTAAGAGATAACATGCACATGATTCACTGAGCAAATTTCATTCCGCAAGAGTAAAGCAGATTTCAATGCAGTCCGAAACCACATGCAATAAACCATTCTTGTGCTGGTGGTTAATGTCGACTGGCCACCGGAAATAAATTTCAGACCTGTGTCTGCAAATTCTCTCCATACTGGTTCTTTTGTGCTGATGGTGCAGCTGAACATTCCATCCGTTAAATGATTGGATGTTTGCCCATCACTTGAAATGTGAGGCCTTATCAAAAAATGTAATCGACTGTTTATGGGAGGAAGTGCGTTGGGATGTACTCCATCCGCCCATACACTCAGAAACTGTGTAGATGACTTCTTCACTGCAGGTGATATAAACTCTTTTACTAAAATGATTTAGGTCTACATTCAGCATTACAGTTATACGATAACCAACTAGACTTCATGTGAAACTATAGTGAAGTTTCTGCTACATGATTTGTATTTGGTTTCACCAAAATGAGGACGAGTTTCCCTTTGAGTCTGGTTCCTCCGAAGGTTTCTTCCTCGTGTCGACTGAGGGAGTGTTTCCTTGACACTATTGCTTGCTCATTGGGATGTGTACGGTTTGTAGAAGAAATGTTTAATAAATGAGACTTTCTATTTGCCCATAATTTAAAAATAATAATAAACAGATCAAACACATGTAATAAATAAATTAATTAATTAATAAAATATTGCATGGACCCTATTAAAACATTATTCAAGCCTGATCCAAATGGCATTTCTTCACCTAAAGCAAACCCCTTCCAATTGTTAATTTTTAGTGTAATTCTCTGGTCATCGTTTCTCTTTTAGGAAACTATAGAAGACGCTTGATCAGACTGCCCTCTGCATCTGTAGCCTTCTGCGGATATTCAGTAATGCTTCCCACAATGACACAGAAACATGGAGGCATGTGGTAATAAAAAAAGAGATTTAAAAAGGGATCGTGCACTATAAAATTCCAACAGTGGGGTTTACAGTTCTCAGTAATATTGACAAGCTGTGTTTTTCGTGCTTTATTAATTTCAAGTAATTAAAAAGAGAAGCTGGCGAAGGATTAAGCTTTTATAACTGTTAAAACAAGCATTAATCTTAAACAATAATTCCCCAGGAATGTAACATTATTACATGCAGTAATAAATGGCTAAAAGCAAGAGGTGTAATTCATTAACAAATGAATGGTCCACTGTGTAGGGTGTAGGAGGATCTATGGGCAAAAATGGAAAATAGTACTGAATAGAGTGTTCATAAGTATGAATGTTTTTAACAGTGTATAATTACCTCTAATTACAAATCACTGTGCTTTTGTAACCTTAGAACGGACCCTGTATATCCACATAAGGGGAAAGCTGTCTTCCACAGAGACACCATGTTTCTACAGGGGACCAGCATGGGCAAAGCTTTAAAGAACGCCTTTAGCGTTTCACGATTTGACAAGTGGCAGCGTGAATTCTGGAAGGAAGCGCCATAAGGAAGATGAAAAAAAAAGGAGGAAGAAGAGCAATCAGTGTTTATTGGGTAACGGAGGGGCATTCATTCATAATGGACCTTTAATGAAGACCAGAACTTCAATGACGTAGTGCTCAACCGACGCCCGTACAAAATAAAATCATGCAATTTTCAGCAAGGGCAGGTGTTCGACTGAATATTTATAGGGACAAGCACCACTGAATTTTACTTATTTGTGTCACATTTGATGAATGTATTTATGAGAGAAAACATGTTGGGTAAATTTTTATAAACATTATTAATTCTGAAGGTAAAAAAACCCCAAAACAAAACAGGAAAATGTGTGTTAAGGCCCACCTAGCTCGATCAGACGAAGCCAACAAAATTCACATTTGTAAAGAAACAGAAGAAAAAGAACTTTGTGTTTTTGAAAATGTTTGCATAAATTTGCTTAATTAATGAATTTCCAAATTGTGAATAGAAGTTTGAAAGCCCACACCTAACCCTACAAGATGAGACAAACACAATTAAAATCCATCAAGAAATAAGGGAGAAGAAGGATTTGGAAAATTGTGGATGGACTGACGCCACATTGCCATGACATAAGCTCATCGGGACTATGGGGTATAAGAGTGTTAGCACATTTCAGGACATGCTGTTATGGGAAAAAGATCCACATAATTATCGCCCCAGAGTGGACTATTTTCCTATAATAGCATGCCCTGACACTCTATCTATCTATATATATATATATATATATATATATATATGACAAACTGAACCAAATGTTCATGTATGACGGTCAAAGATTTTTCACCAAAACTTCTTTTCAGTTTTATTTGTGTAGCGCTTTATTTTATTTTATTTTATTTATTTTTTTTTACAACTCACAGTGTGGCAAAGCAGCTTTACATAGAAAAAGTAATTTAAAAAGGAATTTCAACATTTTTCTACAACCCCTACACATCCCTAATGAGCAAGCCCACGGCAACAGTGGCAAGGAAAAACTCCCTCAGTTGTTGACACGAGGAGAAAACCCTGAGAGGAACCAGGCTCAAAAGGGAAACCCATCCTCATTTGGGTGAAACCATAAAAATACAAACCATACAAGAGAAACTTCATTACAGTCCAACATTTTCCAAAGTCTTTCCTAGAGCTGAACTGAATTTTTTTAGGGAAAAAAGAGGTTTCCCTAATAGTTATATTTCTAGCTCAACCCACGCTGCAGGGTTAGATAACTGATGAATGCATCACAAACATTCCCCTTCATGATGTTGGTATATGCTGAATAGTTTCACACTGAACTCACTCCATTCAGTGGCTTTTACTTTCTCTTTAAGAGGGCATAGCCAGTTTGGATCAGAGAACATGCTAGAGATGAGCAATGTTGATGTGGCTAAAAACCTGTTTAATTCCAAAACAAAATTGAGAAAAAAAGACCTCTGCCAGACTGACGTGGGACATGATCGCTGATTTCCTCCACCACCTTTGGCCATCACTGCAGTTGTTTTTTTTTTGGCACCGCCCTGTTATGATTTAGCACCGCAATAGGAAAAACAAATCCTAATTATTCATAGGCTTTGCCTATGCTTGTTAACCTTCCCCCAGTTCAGTTTTCACACACTTTCAAATTCAGGCTGAAACCTAATTTAAGCCTACTCTTAAATTTATAGCTTCACTTATTTAATCTGTGCTTTTATTAGTGCTTTATCAATTTAAAAGCTATATAAATTAGGCAATTCTTTTTTTTTATTCCTTGTTTCGCAGACCCGCCAATGAAAATCCACCAATGTTAATCTTCCAACGTTGATATTCGTGATTTATTAATATTAAAACAAAATAAAGCAAATTAACTCTTTTTTTTAAGCACGCAATGATTCCCCCAGCACCCCTCCCAAGTGTGCAATGAATTTTAAAACCGGAATTTTTTTTTGCGCCATGCCGATCCTTTTGTCGCCCTCTCACAGCAGCTATTGTAACTACATCATGACCATTTGAGCAATCATACTTGCCCATCGGAAGTGTTGCTGTGCCGAGCTACTGTTTTGCATCTAGCGATCTACACAGTGTAAACACATACAAACGTCTGGTGCGCAAGACTACTGGAAGTGATACTATCGACATGTGTGACAGAACAGGTGAATATAGGTTTTTTGGTTTAATTTTTGAAAGTAGAGGCTTCAGACTTTATTCAACATGCAGACATTCTCCATCCTGAGCTCATGGTAGCAGCTTCAAAAGCTACCTGTGCGTCCAGTCACTTTTAATGCCAACCTCAGAGGTGAGGTGAAAGGGAAGGTCTATGGAAGTATTTTTAGGGCAACCTCCTTTTTAAATGGATGGCTTTGGGTCCCATGATTTGGACTACTCTCTCAGCTGGTCTGAGAACACCTTGGCGTCCCCCTGGAAAAGCTGGAGGAAGTGGCTGGGGAGACGGACGTCTGGACCTGACTGCTTAGGCTGTTGCCCCCGCCGCTAGACCACGGAACATGCGGAAGATGATGTAGATGGAAAACGTTGTGACAGTTTGTGTCACTGGGTCTGTATAAAGCAGTAATTTCAACAGAATGTACATAGTATAACAAGTACTACATGTATATCATCAGCTCAGGACAGACTACTGTATTCAAATTATCAAATGTTCAAATCAGAGCTCTGGTTCAGGCTTCTTTAAGAATTCAAGAAACAGCAAAATAAAAATATTTTTTATTTACTCTTTCTTGTATTCTTGTCCTTGTAAAAGAAAAAAAAATCTTCATGATGAGCATATGCTAATGAACCTGTATTCCAGGAAAATGAATTCCATACAGTGTTCCCTTGTTTAAAATGTTTACAAGTCAAACGTTTGCTGTGGTCAGCAGTTATTAAGAAACTTATCTTCTCTGCTCAGAACCCAAAGAATTTCATAAAGGACTCAACAAGTCAAAGCTTATTTTCTAAGCAAAGCACTGAGTAAGAAATTACTGCTCCAGTTAAACTCTTTAGCCCTGGAGGCAGAAGGTGGATCATGTGAGAGACCAGCATGTGTGAGAAAGAGAGAGAGAGAGATTGTGTGAGTGTGTACGTGTGTGCATATGCTTGCAAAAGTGCAACCAAGTTGTCATAGTGTGTTAAGGCACAAGGCTGTGTGCATGTAAAAACATGAGCCTCTACACAAGGCATCTTTGTGTTTGGTAGTAGAATCTGTTGACTGTTCGAGGCAGTGAGACTTTAACCCCGATGGGGGCTGAATATTACAACAAGCGTGTTTTGGTGGGGGGGTGAAGACCATGTTTATTCAGGAATTCCCTCCTCCTCCTCCTACTCTTACATTCATTCAGTTTCTGAACCTCTTAAGCCTACTCAGCCCATCTCAGCCAACTCTGGGCGAGGGCAGAGTACACCCTGGACAGCTTGCCAAGCCATCAGGGCAAAAACAAGGTGACGGCAAAGCAGCCTTCTTTTCTCGAAAGACAGCAATTGTTCTTTGACATGCCTCTCACCATAGACAGTGAAAGACATGGATGGCCTTTGATAACCCAGTTAGCTGCACTGGGGGGATAGTGGGGCTTGAACCCCTGACCTTGGGCTCAGAAATCCAGCACCCTACCACTGGGCCACCCCTGCCCCAATCTGCCATTAATAATGTAAAATTACAACCCATTCCCTTTCAATCAGATTAATGTGCGTTTAAGAACGAGAGCTTGATCACAAGAGAGGGCAAGAACAAATGCACCCTCCTCCACCTCATTCAGCCAAAATAACCCATAAATAAAGTAATCGAAGATGATGTCACACTGCATTGTTCACCATGTCTAATTCACTCCCATATTAATTGTCAGGGTCTTTATTTGTCTCTAGAATTTTTTATTTTGATGGTATTATTTATTTTTGTTAGCAAAATGCTCTTAATATTAATGACAATGTTAGCTTTCCAGCAAACCTGAGCTAATCTCACAGAAGTTTTACGCCACAATCATGAAATATTTTTAATTTTACTGTTAAATTTGACCAGATGGTTAAAACCTGAGCAAAAGCTCAAGATAGCTAAAAAAAAATTACAAATTTAAATCAAGACAGGCCACCTAGCCAACTAAGAAACCTGAGCGAGGTTTTGTATTATTAATTATAAAATGGTTTTATAATTAATTTCATTGATTTTCTGAAGCGCTTAATCCTAATTAGGGTCGTGGGGAGGCTGGTGCCCATCATCACAGCTCGCCAGGCCATCGCAGGGCAGAAACACGCTGACGGCTATGCAGCCTTCTCTTGATGAAAATCAGCAATGGTCCTTTCACATGCCTCCCACCATAGACAGTGAAAGACATCAACAGCCTTTGATAAAGTTAGGTACACTTGGGGGGGGGGGCAGTGACACCCCGCTGATAATGGGCCTTGAACCCTTGACCTTGGGATCAGTAATCCAGCACCCTACAACCGGGCCTCCACTGCCCCTGGTTTTAAATGTTCATTTTGACATACATAACATGATTTCTAAAAAGATTTATAAAATAAATTTAAACAGTCTACCTGAAAGTTTTTGTAAGTCGCATTTTAAAAAAAAAGCTATTAACCTTCACTGAAAATCCACGATGATATGAGCAAACCTCAGAGGACCACCAAAAAATCCCATTAAAGTTATTACAATGTTAGCAAGATGGCTAACGTTTGAGTGCGGTCATATATGCGGTGAAGGTTATATGATAGGCTAAGGTTATATATGCATTGGAAGGAAAATATGAAAAAAAAGAAGAAAAAAAAAAACACCCAGGAGTGTGTATAATTATTCAAATAACGAAGGAAACAGAACACAAACACATTAATTCTAATTAGTTATATGATATGCTCATTGTCCAAAAGGATTAAATATATCTATTTAAAAAGTAGCCGTAACTGTAAGTGTGATGCAGAGAGAACAGCACTGTCACGCTGTGTGAGTCAGAGCTGTGCACTGGAACTATAAAGAATTCTCTGAAGCATAGTTTTTTCCTTTCCTGCAGACCAGCAGGCAGATATTAACCATGAATATAAATCAGTTTAATTTGCAGCTTAAAGCCCATTTTAAATCAGAAGTGACACTGAATGTACAGCACGTCTTTACTACTCCACCTCACTGTCCATTGAAGATCGGTTACCACTCATATGACGGGCATTCATCTCTCCACTTTGTTTTTGAATTTTAACTGATGCCAAAGCACTGCTGTACAGATGTTGCTGCATATAAAATTCATGACACAAACCCCTGCACAGCCACAGACAAAAAGGGAAAGCATAAATATGGTGGGGAGACAGGGTATGTTTGAAATCTTTGTTCCCAAATCTTTTCTTCTTTAACTCATATTCCCATTCAAATATTCAAATAAAGCTGAAGGCACAAGATACTTTGTCCAAAAACGTAACCTATTTACCTTTTGGAATTTTGACCCTGAGCCCTGCCTGCGACCTTTACTTCACATGATCTCTTCACACTGCTCCCCTAAATACAGCCGGTTCACTAATGACCAGCAGGTGACAAATAACTTAGGTGGCACTTGTTAAACATGGAGGGTTGGTGATAATGAGAAGTCCAAGGAGTTTCCGTGACAGGAAAATTACCTTTCTGTAAACGTGTGGGGTTTTTCTTTCATGCGCACGTCAAAGACTGAAGACCAATTTACACCAGATTTGTTTCGGAGCATTTTTTCAGTGGTCCAGCTGACATGGATGTTTTGTTACAGATGCAGCAATTTACACCAGAAGCACTTTAATCGTGTATGATGTCTGTAAAAGAAGGAAGGGCACTTTTTTTAATGCTTTGGGTCTGTTGGGACTAGGATTGCGTAAATTACACACTTTTTTAAGACATGTTTGCTCACCTATCTGTGAGTAATGAGCTGACGGGTTCAGTGTTGAAGGCACAGTAAACGCTACATTACTGAGACAGTTAGCGGTCACCTTAACAAACACGCCAAACAGGTTTGCTTCTTACTCAGTGTGAACTGCTATAAACGGCTGTAGAAAACTTTTAAATAAACTTGTAACTAAACACACTGCGCAGGCTTTATTTGATTCATAAAACATCTACAAAGTTACTGACACGTTTCTTTCAGACCTGCAGTTTTATGGCTGAACTCTCAATTCGGTTACTTTATCAGTTTTTGTGGGACATGAGCCTGCTGTTGCTTTCCCAAATGCTGAAAATCATACTCCAGAAATGGTTGCATTCCCTTACACCTCACTTTCACTTGCTAAATTAGGATTAATAAATTCATTAAATTTCAATTCCACTGTAGTGTGTGTGTATATATGTATGTATGTATGTATGTATATAGTATGTGGTAAAAAATAACAGTACTACAGTTTCATCCCGACAAGCCTGTTTCGTGGTTGCGATAAATTGTGATAAATCCCCTGATGAGTGGGCAACCACGAAACAGGCTTGTCGGGATGAAACTGTAGT
>JAOUQZ010000039.1:21357808-21378332 GCA_028564935.1 Neosilurus hyrtlii
CTTCGACGTATCGAGCACTGTTTTACGGAAAATCGACTCAAGATCTTATATATATATATATATATATATATATATAGTATTGTTAACAATGGACAATGTAGCAGTGTTACAAAACCCGTGTTCCAAAAATCCGGATCTAGATCTCTAATGAGAAAGCTGGAGGTAACTATGACCAAAATAAAATAAAATAAAAATAAAATAAAAAAAGGGTCCCAAAGAAACATGAGGAAGGAATTATGAGACTTTAAACCGGACTCAAAAGGAAACTCGGCCTACTCTGGGTGTTACTTGATATGTTGTATAAAATACACGGAAATGGCATGGTCTGATTGTTTGGCGATCTCAGGATCATAAATCATTATTCAGAGTGGATACTGCTTGAAACAAAATGACAGACTCTTACAGTTTTTCATGGGCACTCGAACGAGCAGAGCCTTCATTATAAAGGTTTACAATGAAAAATTAAAGTAATAAAATTTGATTCATTTTTGTGACATCCACCTCACCTTCAGTGCATAATTATTAAGTATATAATAAATCACTGTAAGGTTCAATTTAGAGAAAGTGAAAATAATACGGAGTTAAAAAGGGGTTCGGTGTCAGTATACAATTACAGCAGCAGTTATGAGACACACATCTACAGTATCGAAGTGAGATTAATAAGTAGAAGGATGAGTATTAGATCAAATATTTCGGGTATTCATGTGGGACCATCCACATCACAAAGGGTGATGGGATAAGTAAAGTGAAAAGCATGGACAACCTGACAAATATCCAAGTCCCCGTGTTGCACCTTAGTACAACATCTTGGTGGTTTAGACACATAAGAAGTAAAGAAATATGTTGATATGCAACAAACTGGCTTTTATAGCTGGATTTCACCGACATTGCGGAAATTTAACAAATATGTTAGAAGAGGTGAAGCTTGAGCATATCGTACACACAGACTCAACTAGTTATCTTTTTAATTTATTTGTAACATTAATTGTAACATAGCTAGCTTAGGCTGGTAGGGTTCTCATACAGCAACCTGTCTTGATTTGAACCAGCGAAAAGCCTCTTTTGCAACCAGAAACTGTGAGCAACTTCCCCACAGAATCGGAATATTTTAAAGCTACAGATGTCTTGCTACAGAATCTCAGAAACCACTACAATGCCGTCCTTCCTCACGGCACCTCCGGCTTAGCAAACTCTTCAGAATCACTTAGTCAGTCAGTATCCTTCCTCATACAGAAAAAATATAAAACCAGTCACAAACATATATGTAGGACTGGAAAAACAGCTTCGTGAAACAGAAACAAAGGCTTATAGAGCACCAACTTAATGTCTCCATAGAAATACAAACACAAGCTAAGGAGACGGGCCACCAAAAACCCCCGGAACAGCTTTAGTGCACCTTGGCAAAGTTTCTGGAACTGTTCTAGAGAAATGATTCCATCAGTTGGTGTTTTGATAGTGGTGAATAACATGTCCAACATGTTTCTTGAACATATGATAGAAGACAACAGATCTCCAACCAGCTGAGTGGCTATCTGACACATTCATAGCATTCGACAGTCGCCCTTATCCAGAGTGGTGTACATTATTCTCATTTGTACATCTACTACAGAACAAAGTGATCAGTCAGAATAACTCTGTCTTGATTTTTAGTGATTCTTCTGTCCAAGATGATCAGTGGAACCAAACCATAGTATACAATGCCCCACACAGCAGTACAGTGGGGCACAAAAGACTGAGTCTACTAGTGATAAAACTATTAAAATTTATTTCATTATAAATTATATTACTGACGACCGCTGATTTAAAAGTTCAACTTTTGAAATTTCAAAGTTTCTAATGATTTTCGTATGTCCCCTTTTTAAACTTGATGACAGCTTGCACTCCAGCTGACATGGACTCCATAATACTGTACAAAGCCTTAAGATGCAGTTGAGATCAAATCCACTGAAGTGCCTTTTGGACACATCCATAAATGCAAGAGATATGCATGAGGAAAATCTGACTTTCTGTTAAAAGCAGTTACCATGGTTAATATTTTAAAATTGCTTACATTTAAACAGGGGCCTGGAGACAGCAGAGAATCTTATTCAAGATATCAATCCAACGTTTACTCTTTATTAAATTCTAAAATCTTGGGTTTGTCTCCAACTGTTAATAAAAAAAACATCTTTAAAATTCCATATTTTCAGTGTGGTCTCACACTTTTGGACCCTGCTTCACTTTCAAGTCGATCTGATATGCTGATCGAGGAACCTAATAACGTGTTAAAGGAAACTGGTCTCCTTAACCTTGCACGAATGCCGAACACATCAAGCCGCAGCTTAGACGACTGCAGCACACACTTACACTTAGAGCAAAGTGACTATGCAGACCTCCCTGGGTCCTACAAAAAAACAAAACAAAAAAAAAATCACACATGGCGCGTGTAATAACCTATGCAACTCAATCCACCCACTCGTCAGGCCACCCTACCATATATGGTAAACGACTATGGCGCAAGTCTTCAGATTATCCCTTATAGGGAAGCACTCAATTAGTTAAAAAAAAAAGTTGATGTGGATACTTTAAAAACACTTGAGGCATCATTTTCATTCAATTTATCAACTGAATTGACAATTATTTTAATTTCGCAACCGATTGCCTTTTACTCAGTGCACCATGCATACAGCATTGACGGATCAAATCCCAACAGGGATGACGTGATTTGCAGCTGAAAAGCAAGTTCTTAAGGACAAACATTTTCTTGACAAACAGTTTACTCAAAATCTACTTCATCAACAGCACTCAGTGAGCCAAGAAAGCAGCAACAAGAACATCACGAGGCTGATGAATGCCTGTTGTTTCACACACTGCTCTTCAAAAGTGTGAATGCAGCTTGCTCAAGATTTTGGCTTCAAACTCAACAGTTTTGCCTTTTATTTGCATGAAATGCAGACTAAAAAGTCTTTTTCCCCATTAAGTGCTAATTCACAGCCTCACGTCAGCTCAAAGTTCAGAGTTATTCTGGATGCATCAACTGCACAGACTGTAAATTTATCAGTACTAATGCTATAGAGCTGGTGTTAATTCATCTGCTATAATAGGTCTGCTGACATGGGTCATTCAAATGATAGGTTTATATTAACGTGCTCTTTCTAATGTGTTATCAGTTCTGAAGTGCCGTCTCATTTGCAGTGGTGTGTATGGGGGATGACTCCGTACATAATCTAGGCGTAATAAGTCTAATCAACAGAAAGATGCTGTTATTTAACAATGAAAAACAATCGTAAAGTGACATTTATTTAAACTTTGTGACAGTGAAGCACTTCCTTGGTTCTCAATAACCTGATGATACTTTTTTGGCTTAAAGTTTAAGGAAGAAAAATTGAGGTTACTGTGTGAACAATAGTAATTACCTTGATGTTCCACAACATTAACTGTAACTAGAAATGGTTAAAAAGCACGATTCATTCATTTGTAAATGAACAACTGTAACTGTTGCCAAACAAGAGGAACAAATATTCTCATCGTTATAGTTTGATTAAATGGTATGATTTGATTGGATGAATAGGGTATCAAGTTTACTTATATCTAGTATAACCCCATTAGGACACTTCACTGTGTGTATCCTTTAACTCGTTTTAGTTCACCTAGTAAAATTCAAAGCTTAATATGTTAGTGTTAGTGCTATCATCAGCAGACATGACAAACCATTTATTTTTCATCAATATGATTTTTGGCTTAAAAATATAAAGGCTTGTCCTACAAAGACAAAAAAAAAAAGCCACTTCCACTGATACGTACAAATAAATGTGAGCTAGCTAGCAAGCTAGTCAACGGGCTATAAAGGGGCTTCTTAGTGATCTGATTAGCTGATTAATCCTTGGCCATACTGTGCCCGAAACGTCACTCAATATTTATTTCTTCCTTATAGAACTGTTGTATAAAAGCAATACTGCACTAGCAACCGTACTGCTATACTGAATTTCAACTCAACCTGTTGCTTTGTGCCTACACCAAATCACAATTGTGCCGATATTATATATAGCCACACTCTTTCTTGTTGCTTAAACCATGTGCAGGGTAGCAAAAGTAACTTGGCTTCACCTCTGGCTGACTCATAGCTCTCTGTCATTGATTATTTCCTATAAAAGAACACTCCCATGTTTTTAAATACTTATGAGTGGTAAAAACCTTTGCATTAATATCTACCCCTACAAGCTGCAATCAATTCCTGGTATCGCAGTGTCAGAGTGGAAAATACACACAAATCTACATCAATCCGTAAACTGTAATACTATTAACACATACCGAGTTTATTTTCTCTGTCTGTTTTTGTCATACTGAAAGTCATGAGGCTGATAATCAGCTCACATCAATTAACACAGTCAGAGATTTCGTACTTTGGGAAAACAAAAGGCACTATTAAAACCGGATGAAATTAACAAAACAACAGGCAACCAATTGTGACAGATGGACACACACAGACAAGTTGAACTTATACAAACATTTCTATATAGCTGATTTTGCAGGTAAGGTCATGATGATTCATTTACAAAATAAATTTGCGTTATATAATACCAAAAAAAAAAAAAAAAAGAAAAAAAGAAAACACGTCAATCTGAGTTGAGCTACCTGAAGCTTTAAAAAGAAGCAAAAAGAAGCATGGATGTGTGAATATTCCTAACCTGCAAAATGATTCCTCCATACAATATCAGCGATAGTCATTGGTGGGCCCCCGACAGGGTGGTGTTTACCTTTGTCGTGGTCAGTCCTTATCATATCCATTAAGGAACTCTCCAAAGTTTGCAAGTTAAATGGATCAAAGGGCCGATTCCGGTCCTGAAAGACAGACAAGACAGATGGTTAGATTTGACAAAGTAAATCAAGTTTAGTGTTACTGTCAGTCAGTCACATCATCCTATTTATTCTCAAATACCTCAGTACTCATCAGTCATGCTTCTCCGAGGGTATGACTGTTATCATAAAAAGAGGAATTGGAGATGATGGACAAGACAAGACGTCTGAAGCATAAAACACCAGATCTGAAGGAGCCATATGCATATATATGAAAACATGAAGGGAAGTGAGTCAGGAGTCACAAATCAATTGTTTTTAAAGGGTAGGAGACCAAGAACAAAGACCCATCTGTCATAACCATGACAGAAATACTGATATATAAGCCTTAAACTCGCAAAACCAAGTGCGCCTTCAGTGAAACATGTGAGACTGCTGCTTGGTCATGACGTGTCTGAACCAATAATACCAATACCGCTAACAAAGCCTAGACATCTAAACCACCTTATATCCAAATGTATGGGTAAACTAATATAATTATATAATTAAATCAGCTAAGAGACCATTGATTTATACACAGATATACAGAGAAGCCATGTTGATCAAGGTTCCTCACAGCAGTACTCTGACTCATTTGGAATTTTTCTGCGATATTAGTTGCCTCATAATGGGGATTATTTTCAACAGTCTGCTTAACAGTACAAGGTCACCTGTTAGAGGGCCCAGGTTGACTTGTGCAGGATGATGTTGATTCCTTGCCTTTGCTGGTGAATTGTACACTCACTCTGTTGATTGTGGCAAGGTTTGTTGCAATCTAAAGCTGGCTATGTCCTCCTCTTTTGCTCCTGGTGTTTGGGTAGAGCTAACTGCTATAAATATAAAATATATACACTGTTTTCTAATACTTTATTTATATATATATATATATATATATATATATATATATATATATATATAAAATTTAATTTTATATTTTACATTTTTATATTTCTATTCAACCTTTAACTATTGATGTGCTTCAAAAAGTTATAGTTATTTTTCTTCTTGATATTGATAATTATTATTCTTCACATTTAAGACAGTTGTAACAGGAATTTCACTACATATTGTACTGTGTATGACTTTATACGTGACTAATAAATTTGAATTTTAGTCTGAATATAAATTTGAATTTTAGTTTGAACTGATTTTATTTTATTTTTATCTTTGCTATAGATTTTAATTTTATAGCTTGCATATTAGCAAGTTAGTACAAAAACCCTTTTCCTCCAAAAATTAGTTTTCCAGCAGAAAAATGAAATGTTACATAAAAAATTTTTAGTGCAGTATGTCAATAATATTGTCAATCATGTTACTTAGAAGACCACTTTTCAGACAAATATATAATGAAGGCTGCTGCTATTTAAATGCAAATAAAGAAACAAGTGTGACAGTCAACATTTCCAGGAGAACTGGGGCTGGTTCTGTAAGACACCCACTAGATACTGTACACAAAGGAATAGTGTAGAACAAAGGTGCCTTATATTTACATATAAATAATGACATTAAAGATTTCTACATAAAAATTCTATAAAGCACAGTAACCAGTAATAAAGGAAACTTTGTATTTTTTTTTTACTTTTGCATAGAACGAATGAACTTCAAACCATATGCTTCATATGGTTCAGGAAGTGAAGAAATAATTTTTTTTTTTTTTTTAAATACAGTGATGCAGTGATGATTACACCCCTAACAAAATGAAGATAAATCAGAAACCAAGCACTATTCAAGTATTTATTTCATGTAATATTGGATCATATTGATGAGAATAGCTAAATAAACAACAATATATAGCAATAACAAAAATAGCCTCTTTTTTTGAGAAAAAAAAAAAAAAAGAGTCAATATTTATTGTGGCCACCCATTACTTTGATTACACTATTTAACCTTTCAGGCATAGTGTTCACATATTTTTCCCCTTCACTCACTTCACTCCTTTCAGACAAAAGTGGTGGTGTATAATATTCACCGCACACTACAGTGTCCGTCTCTGTGTGTAGTTAGCAAGTAAAGCTTACTGGTTGTTTTAACACAATTACACACTGTGTATTTAAATGTTCACCCCCTCACCTCAGATTATAATCCCCTCACAGTCTGGCTCAGTGGCTAATAGGCTACCATTTCTACATCATTCATTAAACTGCATATTACATCCATTTTGTATAAAAAATTAAATACACAAATCAAATTTGAACTGTTATAACCTGAGTCTCTTCTCATGAATAATTCCATCTCCTATGTGGGTCTGATGTGATGCACACTGGCAGTGAAGGACATGCTGCGAAAGAAATCCTGGCTTTAAGATGGCTGCTACAGTTTTATTTTCTAATTTTATAACTAGTCATATCTGAATCTACGATCAAGAGTTTGTCTGATTCTGGGGCAAATGTGGAAGAATTTGGACAAACAATAAGCACCGTGCTATGCTGGCTTTCTTTGCATGTTACATTAGCTTCAGTGTGAATATCAAACACAAGCATTATGCAAACTTCCTTTTTTATTTTGTTCTGAGGAGAAAACCAAGAGCATGAAACACTGAAGTTTAGATTAAACTGTTTGTCAGATATAGTCAAGGCACGATTCCCCTCAGACTGTGTGGCTCCCCTAACAAGCTACCTGCAAGTCGTTGTAAGCATTTCAAATCAAATCAAATCAAATAAAGTTCCATGTTTTCTAGAGGTCTTTAATGGACAACTTTAATTTTTCATTAATGATGCTCATAATACCATATAGATCATTTTTTTATTTATTTAATACAACATTTTATCTTTTAATTTTGACCAATCAGAATTGAGAATCCAACGGCATGGTCTTACAGTAGTTAGCAAATCCGCCTGGGCTCGATCTGCCTGGGCTCCGGTTTCCTTCCACAGTCCAAATACATGCAAATTAGGCTAACTGGCTGGTCCAAATTGCCTGTAGGTGTGGATATGAGTGTGAATGGTTGTGTGTGTTGTCCTGCGATAGTCTAGCAAGCTGTTCAGGGTGTTTCCCTCCATCCGGTGACGGCTGATTCAGGCACAGCCTCCCCGTAACCCTAATAGTAGGATTAAGCGGTTAAGTATGAGAAAGAGAGAATTCCATAGTGCTGTGGTAAAATTAATATCAATCACAAAAATAACACAAGATTGTGAGAACATTTCAATCTAAGACATCATGTCAAGACCAATCCTGGCAGTGTACCATGGCTCGAAAAAAAGTCTGAAATGAAAAACGCTCCATCACCCCCACCATGTTGTGCCTTAACACTCACAGTGTGGGTCAGTGGGTGTAACTAGAAACTTAAGTGTCATCTGGGCTAAAATTCGGGTTAAATTAAATTTCAATTACAGCTGAAACTCGAACAGTCTGAAGTATGACCACTCACTTCATCCCTACACAAAATGGTGGCTTGGACAGTACAAAGCAATTCTGTGTATGGCATGGATGGATGAGTGAGTACGAGCCTAGGCACAACAATACACTGGAGAGAACGTGTATTTATGAGAGATAAAAAAAAGCGTTGTTGGCTAAAGTCTCCCTTGCCCAGCAACGCAGTTTGCTCAGCACCACAGCTATTGTCATGTAACTGACAGAGCCATTCAAAAAGTGTTATTTCCCCTCTCTGAGCCCAGATAGGAATCTGCCCACTTTGTAGTAATCACGAGAGTTCAAAATGCTGAGCTTCTCACTTCAGTCAGGCGCTATAATACACAAACACACACACACACACACACACACACACATCCTGCTAGCACATGCTGCAGATGGCCAGTGTCAGGAAACACTGATTATTAACTGATCACATGGCCTTGACATGTAACGACTAGCATTTCCTTAAATATCATCAGGCTGATTTCAAACCAAATTTAAGTCTCTGTTAAACCCATTTTACAAACAACGTGCAAATTTGTTCATATTGTTAAATTGAACGGAGTTATGACAAAGGGAACTTGCATAAGTTTGGGTGAGGTGGGTCAGAAAGCTGCACAGTTGCATTCGCAGATGTACAACACAGATATGTACATCAGTAAAATTGTGTTATGTTAATATAAAAGTGATACGGTTGTTGCAATTCAAAAATTCTAGTATAATATTCTTTTAATACTTGCTTGACATACAGCCACCGTACATAGGTTACGTGATGTGCGTATGCTCAACCTAAATGTAATACGATACACGTGGGTGTATATGGAAGTCAACGTAGGGCGCAAGAGTCAAATTCAAGGCCGCGTAACAAATCCTGCCCCCAACAGCTTTTAAAGAATATGATTATCGTACATACTTTGCATGGACCATTGTCATGAAACTTAATCATTCTTCCACCAGGGGGGCAACAGCCTATTTCAAGAAAACAGCTAGTCATTTATGACTCAAGATTGCATGTGAGCTTGTTCAGAAAATGCAAGTCAATTAAATAAGAGAGGACAAATGCCTAAACGATCATTTTGCCACGCAGATTTCATGGTTGCCCTTTGAGAGTAGATGTTTAGGCCCTGGATCACCTTTAAATTTAGTGATGTGGCCCTCAGTGAAAAGGAGTTTGACACCCCAGATGTAGGGTAATCTCAGGACCACTGCTAGAAATCTGTACTAGCAGTAACTAGTAACACCACAGGGCATCACAAAACAGACCAGGAAATGGACCTGATGTCAGGAATTACCTCTGAGATGGAAAAATTTTGGACATGTTAAAAATTCCACAACCAGAGTCTACGACAGCATATTCTGTCGCACATCGGGTGAGCTTCATACGACACACCCTAAACTGTCCTAGGAATGTCTGCAATCTTCTGTCGTGAACTTGTTGTATACTTGATGTGACGTCTGTGACAGGGACTTAAAATTAGGGCATTAAAATGACACATGACGACTGATGTCAAACTGACAGCCCATTGATAATTTCAGACTATGGAAGAGAAAAATAAGCATGAAAGGCATCTTAAGTTCACATCTTTTAATAACAAAGTATTCACGCCCCTTGAAAATTTGCATCTCAAAACAGAGATGTGCCGCTGGGAGTACCAGCACATTTACATAGCCACCCCACCTGGTTTGACTGAAGATCACACAAGCACTCGAATGCAAAATTCCAGTATATTACGAGGTGACTGGGGGGCTCAACTGAAATTGAGACAATAGTATCTCCCACAATTTCACTTAAAGCTCTTGTGAAAGCTGAGACGTCAAAGTTTTCTGAATTCATTTATTTATTGTCAAACCGCTTAATCCTATGAGGGTCGCGGGGTGGCTGTGTCTCAGCCGACACTGGGCAAAGGCGGGGTCTACCCTGAACAGCTCGCAAGTCAATTGCAAGGCGAACACACAGACACACACACACCCATTGACAATTTGAAACAGCCAATCAGCCTAATGTGCAGGTCTTTGGACTGTGGGAGGAAACTGAAGTACCCAGAGGAAACCCATGCAAGCGAGCCCTGGGACTCGAACCCAGGAGTTTCTTTCTGCGGGGAGGGTGTGTTAACCTCTACGTCACTATGTGAATTCAGTCATGGAATACTGCCCTCTTCCAACAGTTCAATTATCAAATCTGATTGTTATGAAAGTGTGGATTAATTGTTCAGGTCTACCAGTAAGAGAGGTTACAAGACTTTATTAATAAATTCGTTCTAATACATACAGCTATACTGCCACTATAGCAATTAACTGTATGGCTTACAAAACTATCTGCTATGACAACGTACATGATGTCAGTGTGTATCAGTCATTAAGTTCCAAGTAAGATGATGAGCTGTGTTTTTTGTGGCTTTATAACCCAAAGGAAAAAAATGTCATTGGCGAGGTAAACACTGTTTATAGCTGTTGTAAAGAAAGTGATAACAGGACTTGTTTCATGACGTTCTAACATTAAATTCAAATGATAAAACATTTCACGTTGGCTAATTGCTCTGAAATAACATTTACAGCATTTGGCAGATGCCCTTATCCAGAGCAACTTACCCTTTATCTATCTATTTATTTATTTATTTACATTTATACAATTAAACAGTTGAGAGTTAAGGGCCTTGCTAAAGGACCCAACAGTGGCAACTTGGTAGTACCAGGGCTCAAACCCATGACCTTCTGATCAGTAACCCCAATGCTTAGCCACTGTAATACCCCCCCTCCCAAAATAAATAGTTATAAAAAAAAAAAACCAACAACAAACATACAAACAAACCAACTAATAATCAATCAACTGGTTTTGCTTGAACCACATCGCTGATTATTGTCCTGTAATGGCAAACCCCATCATGTTTTATTATTTATGTAACTGTTTTACCTTATTTGCTTATTATCATTAAAACAAATCAAACTATTCAAGGGAAATGAAGTCATGTTGTAAGCTGCAATTGTTAACTTTGATTGTCTTTTGATATTCAGTAACCAGCTCTGTTACACCACAAAACAGAGGAAAAACCCCACCTTAACCCAGAAAACTAAACTATAAGGAAGGAGTAATCTGAATACATCCCTGAAGTAAAATCTCCAGGTTATTAAAAGAAGCCACTATTGTTTTCGGTGTGTAATGTGCTAACAGTAAACAAGTCATGTGTAAGGTAAAAACACTTCCTGTTTACAAATTCAAAAGGTTCTTCACTGGTCATATAAGGCAGCTGGTTATATTACTACATGACCACAGATCTGCAAAGCAGTACAGTTACGCATATGTGGAAATTTCATTGCATGTCCTAGATCACGGAACTGATGGACTGCACAGTTCAATGAAAGAGACGTCCATAATGCTTGGTGGCTCTCTGTTGAGGGATCTGGATGAGTAGCTGATTGGTGATTCTAAATGCCCACTTTCCTCTTTTTTTTTTTTTTTGCTGCCTTATTTCATCACATCAGACTGTAATACCACTCCCACTGGCTTGTGTTCTCATTAGTCCACATCGTAATACCATGTCTACGGCTATAAATCGTTTATCACTTCTAACTCAAACGTGACAATTATTTTAAATAAAAATGCCCATTATGTTTGAACAGCAGATTGGACCTTCAGGTTAAGACAAGTTGGCACGCCTCACAGCAGGAGGGTCCCGGGTTTGAGTTCCAGGCTTTGTTTGCATGTTCTCCCTGCGCTTGTGTGGGTTTGCTCTGGGTACTCCGGTTTCCTCGGACAATCCGCAGACATGCAAATTAGGCTAATTGGCTGTTCCAAACTGCCGCAGCTGGAAGTGAGGCTGTGTGTGTGTGTGTGTGTGTGTGTGTGCGTGTGTGTGTGTGTGTTAGCCCTGCAATGGTCTGGCAAGCTGTTAAGGGTGTAACCGGCATTTGTCCAGTGAGATGGGCTCCACCCTCCCAATGACCCTAGGAGGATTAAGCAGTTTGAAAAAATAAGTGAGTCAGGTGAAGACAGCACCTTCAGGGAAAGCGTGTCACTAACCAGGTCTAATGCATCACGAAAGCCTGGTATGAACTCAACACCTAGTAAAGTTATGTTCCTTTAGAAGCAAAGTCATATAACCTGTTTATGTTATTTTTAGGAAAGTACTAAATTGGGCAAAGAACATCTCTACCTAAAATTAAAAAAACTGCCAAGAACGAGAAATACACATGTCCATATATGGAAAAAAAGCTTTCAATACATCATGCCATCACTAATTGAGGTCATACGTAACACTCCCTGAATCACTTTTTTAAAGTACAGAAAACGTATATTTTAAATAGCAAATTTTGAAACCTTGATGACGATTTTGACCCCAAATCAGAATCACACACCCCAAAAAAGTGAATATTTTGTGAACATGTATGACTCAACATCTTTTCAGGAAGCTTAGACTCCAATGATAAAAATTTTTTGAAAGTGAGGAAATAAACATGCTAATGTTCATTAAAAGGGAAAAGCTTCTTCTGCATTTTGCTTTGATTAAAGTCCCTGCGCACACCCAGGCGTTGCCCGTTGCGCCAAGATGGAATCTGGCTAAGAGCTGTGTCCTAGTACAAGCACCACCGTTTCATCGAACACAGGCTGTCTTTACACCGTCCACGCAAGATCATCACACAGTATGATGAGAGAAGAAAAGACACAGTTTAGTTATTCAGTTTTATCTTTTCCTGAGAAGTGCAACTTAAATATTCTTGCTTTCTCTAAATGAATGTGTTCAAGCGACACCGGTTCTACTCTTAGGTTCATGCCCAAGAGAACAAAACCGTGCACCACTGAAGAAAACATAACTCATACGAGTCGTGAATGGAGACGCAAGGCAGAACCTGTCGCTTGGTGAATAACCACCTACATGACTCATCAGTTTTCTTTCTGCCGCAGTGCTGACCTTTTCCACTGGTGTAAAAGTGCAGCTACAGTTGGGCTAATCTATACACAGGACAAGTACACAATACAGCATAAATATACAATTCAGAAGTTTAAATCGAGGTCTGAAATGAGAAAGAGGGTCTAAATGTCTTCATATATAGACAAACAAAGATTTAACTCCAGAAACTTTTTCAAGTGATATACTATACGGCATACAAGATGACCACTAAAATGGGCATAGATCTTACAAAAATACTCTGAAAAGTTAAAAAGTGGTTTGGAATCTAAAAAAGAACATTTTGTCGAACAAGCCACAAACCAGAAATGGATTGACCTATATTTAACTTTATTGGAGAGTAGCAGAACCAGGCAGATCAGTGAGGCCCAGTGTTTCCATTCATGACAGCAGTGACAAACAACTCTGACATGCCCAAGGGGCGGGGCCTGTGTGTCCCGCCCTCTTTATAATCCACCAATCAAACTCATTTGTGGGTACCTTTAAACGCCCCCAGTGAGCTGGCAAGAACAACTGCCTGATGGAATTAACCATTTCCAGCCAACCTGTATCTGGTGCTTTTTCTTCAATTAAGCTTTATTTTCAAAGAGATAGGGTTTCACGTCTGAGGGGTGTAACAGGATTAAAGCCAGGCCAGATGACGGCATTTGTAAAAACGATTTGGAAGGATGACGTGCATTCAAATTCATCTTGAGAAAGGTGCAAATGTGTAGGAGAACTGGGGCTGGGTTGGGTTCAGCTCGGTGTCATGAGAGCTTCAGGCCTTCACTGAGATGTAGTGGTGAAAGGAAATGATATGGGTCCGAGAAAGAGAGAGAGCGAGAGCGAGAGAGATGTACTTGACCTTTGAGTTAAGGTTAGCCAGTCTTTATCCCTGGCATCATTCAGACATCTCTCTAAAGGACATACTCCACAAGACACTCATCTCCTTTTCAGCGTGATAGAAATGATCACATGATCCACGTTTAAACTAATAAAGAAACATTCCCCAAGTGTTTCCCAACCATGAAACATCAGGATCAGACCCAGCCTAACTTATAAACAAACAACATGAAGTAGAAACCTTATATCAGTCCATTACGAGCTCCAACAGCACATCATTCTACACTATTGATATTCTGCCCAGGACACAATAATCCTAAACACAGATGTACCCACAGCAAGGCAACGATGCATCCAGCTCACCTGAAAAGGTAACATGTTGTTGCCGTTGTCCGTCCTGAAGGCGTTGTCCTCCAGCCAGGGTTTTGGGGTAAGCGGGGCAGCTCTGGGGAACTTCGGCGGTGCGATGACATTAGTCGGATAGGGCTTCTTCATTGGAGAGATGGGGTTAAGAGCCGAAGGCAGGCCGACTCCTACACCGACCCCGACGCTTCTCCGCGGGTCCCGGCCGGCCGGCAGCCCGCTCCATGGGTTGGAGCCGGAGCTCCACACGGCGCTCTGCTGAGCGCTCCACGCCGACGACGAGGTGGACGGAGACGGAGAGGCCTTGCTGTTCACCAGGGCCTGGTGACTGTATGCGTTCCGCTGAGGAAAAGCAGCCTGGTTGGGGCTGACCGGAGATCTCCTGTGCTGCTGCTGCTGCTGCTGTGACTGTGCCAAGCCGATCTGCGGCGAAAATCCGCCTCCGAAAACCGGGTTGACATGGTGCGGGAAGTTCTGGAAAAGCATGGTGCCGTTCACCGAGGGGATTCCTTGGAAAAAACTATCGTCCACCGTTGCGTTCGCCGTTCCAGAAGACCAAGTGCTGGCGAACGACGGAGATAAGGAACTGCCGCCGGTCTCCGGGAACCCCAGACCCGGCAGGATCGGCGACTCCATTGCTACTTTTTCTTTGCTGCTTTGGACTGAAGGCGCTTGGCTGCTCCCGCTCGACGGGCTGCTGTCCTCGGAGATCCCCGGTTCGGACGGTGAGGGAGTCGGTGTGGAAGGAGGCTCGACGCTCGCTGGGTCTGGTTGCTGCTGCTGCTGGTGGTGGTGAGGCTGAGCTTTGCTTTTGTCCATCAGTAAATCATCCTGCATGGTTTGCTGAGCTGCAAGGGGGAGAAACAGAGACGAGTTATTATTGAGGACATCGTATACCACATTGGTCGGGCTGCTACGGTGCTTGGGCGATGGAAACGACGCGACAGGGAGACTGTTATAGCTGCCGCTACTGCTGAGCAGAGCCGAGTGTAAGGCGAACCCGTAATCACCCATTTAGAACAAACTGGATATCCTTCACACACACACGCACACACACACAGGGTACTGCTCCAAATCTTAATTAAGGCGAAAAGAGCTTTGAAGGCACCGATATTCACCGATTTCTTTTTCGCCACGTCTCTTTTCCCCTCTCACCGGAACTCCAGACTGCAATGTGAAAGTGATTCTTGTTCCTGTTTTTTTGCCCGTAGCCACGCCCCCTCTTATACATTTGCATACGTCAATAAATATAGCCGCGTCCTTCAGCAAGGTTAAAGGAGACGCACAGCACTGTAGTCTTGGAGCAGATACCGGCTTTTGAAAACTGCAAAACTGTATATTATCCTTATAAATAAAACCCTGATATGATATTAGATGGTGGTATTTTGGTAACCTATATAACTTACAGCTTTTTATTCGAGCATGATTACTCTTAAATGACTAGATAAGCTTATAAAAAATTAAACTTCATACATATAAACAAATAAACTGATATAATTGAACAATATTCAATACATAATTTAAGGTATTAACCATTTCCCTGGATTTTTTTTTTTTGGGGGGGGGGGGGGGGGGCGGGTCTGGTTACATAACCTTAAACATCCACAAATGACTAAACTCATTCAACAGTGTTCTCAAAGCCAGAAACCAATGAAAATAAAATTGTGTTTAATCTGATATTTAACCTATCATTTATAACATGCTCTATATGTTCACCATTACACCCTATACAGTTTAGCCTAAGCCACTCCATCATGTATCATTTTTAATATATTTCCATAGATTCCTGACTTTTTAGGCACCCTGTATTAAAAAAATAGAGATTTCACTGCAGCTGAGTTACACAGTATGCTTGTTTATTGCAAAATCTGAGCTTACACCAGACAATGGCACTGGCCAAAACACACACACGCACACATATTATATTATATATATATATATATATATAAATAGTAAGTATTTTTTAAAATTCTGATCACATATCAAGCTATCTTAGGAACTAAGCTACTAAACTGTACCCTAAGTAACAGGGTACAAGTGTCCTCTAAAATGATTTAAGGTACATGAAAGTGGATCGTAACCTTTAACATAATCTGCACCATTCTAAGATAGATGTACTACATGAACACAAGGTGCACTCCTGTGGGTACCAACTCAGTGAGAAGGATATGTACCTACAATTTAGTACCTTTTTTTCTTCCTGACAGAAAATAATGAAGGGTTTAAATTTGTCTCTGCTGCAGATGGCTGACCAAAATAACCCGAAGCAGTAAGCTAAGCGAAAATAGAATATGCCCTATCGATTATTATGTGATATTAATGTGTAGATTAAAATACGACTGTAAAAAGATCTAGGCCAAGTGCGCTATGCGACAATTTTAGATCTAGCCCAAGACACACAAGCTGCACCTCTCACAGCACAGTGGACATTAAATAGAAATATGTATAAAAGCAATGGTTACTTTTAAGATGCAAGAAACACTTAATTTCGGTGCAATATAAGCAGGGACGAGGCAGCCGCAAATAATCCTCGTATTCACGTTGCTGCATAAGAACCGCCCAGTCAAGGTCAACAGATTGTGATCAATACAGCTGGCATTTGGGCAAAGTGTAGGCCACACAAACACACACACACACACACACAAAGCGTGTACATCTCCATATGTTTCATGAGACATACTGTGGAAGCAATCGGAAGGGAAAAGAGTCATGCATCCTGCTTCCCTAATCTTATCCTGCACCGACAGCAAGCCACAAACATATGCTACGAATACATGCACGCTTTTCTCTTTTCTGTTTGCGCTTTTACACTAACCGAAGCAGACTTTACCTTGCCGTTCACCTGTTTTTGGATTCTGTAAATAAGGCTATCTCTGTATGCCACGTCCGGCTAAAGATAATGACAAACCAGCTATCTTTCTACAGCAGTTCCCTCAACAGCTGATTGACTGCGGCGCATGGGGAGCACAAAAGGCTTGTGGGAAATGTAGTCCCATTGTAAATTAACCAGAAGAGTAAACAGCACTATAGAGTTTTAAAGACTAAAGAAAGACTTTTAATACCATTTCTCCGAAATGTCACTACAATCCAGAACACTGAATGTTACTGATGACATTCAAGGCAGTGTGTCTACTTCAGTTTAGATAAGAGATTCAATTTAGAATGATGTTTAGACTATTACTGGAGAAATATTGCTGAATATTTAGTCACCACTGGCCTAAATATAACACAATCCTGTGAAATGCAAACTGTATCATCATTATAACTCGCTGTCATAACGTTCTATGGATATTAAACCAAAAAATAGGCAATCACACACATAATAAAGCAGATTGACGAGTGCTGACCGCATGTTAGCACAACCTCTCTAAATTCTCATTTCTATCTACTTAAATTTAAGACATAATTCATAATGATTGCGCATTTATAATACCATATAATATATAACATTTGATGGAATAATACCATCAAAGAACGGCAAGTTTCCTACCGCAATAAGAAGTGTTTTGTAGCCATATGTGTATCTTCATGTTTCCTCTCTCTGTCTCTATCCCAAACAGCCCTAAGCTCGGGCCCGCCTGTTAAAAAATAACCCAAACTCGAGGTTTTAGCTACATGTGCAGAATTCACACTACATATCCCAGAACACATCGTGCTCCATGTGGCTTTCACAGGCTAGTGTTATGATTTGTTGGCGCATGCGCAGTGCGTCTCCTTGTTAGCGCGCAGTCCTGAGCTGTAAATGGAGTCAAGCGGTCACACTGACTCGTTGACGCCGAGAACATATGAAGTATTAGTGGTGTGGTTTGAGAACGAGGTCCGGGAGCATAAGAGTAGTATTAGTGTGAGTTATTAGGTTGTTATGTGATATTCTTAGCTTAGCGGTGTGTGTTCTATCGCAGCTAGTCAGCTAGCATAAGTGGGCTTGGGCTTGTCGTTCTTCTACAGGCCTGGCTTTTGCTTAGTTTAGCTTAGCTTAGCTTAGCTTAGTTTCGCTTCCGCTAATTACCAAGCCGTTTGTAAGAATTAGCGGTTCCTGTGTGGTTTTGAAAGCCACAGCCTTCAGGACATGGCCGACGACGCAATGCAGCAAATGTCGGACAGGTAAGTAAATATTAAGTGTTCGTTTGAGAATTCAAAATAAGCTAGTAATAATTTAGCTAACGTCACCATTGCGGTTAGCAAAGTTAGCATGTTTCCGCTAACATGAGTTAGTTAGCTAAAGCAGTGCTAATTTATTTGTTTATATATATTATTATAAACATTTACATTTTAACACGGATAAGTTATTATCAGTCAACTGTTGGGGTTAGAATAAGTGTACTTGGAAGTTATTTTACATTAAATTTATACTTTATTATCTATATAATGTACCTTATGGAAATATGTATATTATTTGAACTAGATGTTTTGTGTGCACAGACAGTGCCTGCATTGTAGTGCAAAAGTTTGTTCAAATAAAATGGGAGGCTAATGAATTTTGACCAAGAACTTCAGTGTGTGAGATTTTAAAGATGCTCAGTGTAGTAAACCTGGGTTTACACTGGGGTCACAATGTCAACAATTGAAAAAAAAAAAAGTGGAGCTCCATGATTTATGATCTCACCTGGAGCCCAGTTGGGTTATAAAAAGGAGGCGAGGTGCATCCAAGAGATGAAACTTGAAGGAATCGTGTCTCCAAGTTCATCAAGACTCCCTACGACGGTGCATCAAGGTCTGTTAAGCTTTGCTATTCTGTACTATGATTCCCACCTCCTATCACGATTGGCATCAAAGCGTAATAATCGTGGCAAAGATTTTGACAGTCCAAAATTTTATGAAGATCATCATGATTCTCTCAAATGATGGACTTCGTGGTCCCAGTGTAAACCCAGGTTTAGTAATAAAAATGGGCGAACAAGTATTTGTGAGAAGAAACACCTGTTTAAAAAAAACTCCATCACTAGATGACTTGGTTAATGTAAATATTTTCATTTTGTTTAAAAGCTCTGCACACTTTTGCACTCCACTATATGTAAACAGTGTTTTGCAAATGTTAAGCAATAAAAAATGTGAACAGTATAGTTTAAGAAATGGTCTTAATGGTCTGAAACTATTAAAGTGAAAACATTTTGCCCCTAATTTTCTGGATATTAGCATCACTGTGAGTGCGATCATAGGAGTTTCCTCTGGGTGATGTATAGGCCTCTGGTGCCTGCTGGGTTATATATTTATTTATTTATTTTCCCCTGACATAACTGTTAACATTATCAGGTGTCATCTTATAATAACTGAAAATAACTTTTCAGGGTCTTGGGAAAACATTGACCACCAATAGTATTCAAATTAATTCATAACTGGCGTGAAGATGAAACACACAGATTGGGGATTTTAAAACAAATGTTGCAGTTGTTTTTCTGTAAACACACATGGCCTGGGCAGCGGCACGTGATGTAGCCAAGTCGTGAACAGATCACTACATAAAAACGGTAAAAGGTATTCAACCTATCTGAAATGTTTGTCATTGTTTCTATCTTCAGAAGTCAAAAGATTGATGTGTAGAATTGGTTTGTCTTCTTTCGCAGATCGGTAGCACGTTACTACATGATCTAGTTTTATGATTTTCATATGAAACAGTATGATGACGGACTTGTGTTGGTATGTATTGAGATTCACACTTTAGAGTTCGTACCAACATGCATGAGATCAGAAAGATAACAGTGAAACTAAAAGGAATGATTTATAGAGGTAAAATTTAACAAAGCCAGTAGGATTCTGAAAGTGTCTACGAACAAATGTAGGTTATTTGTTCTTCTCCTTGCATGTCACTCTTTCCAGATCTCCTCCAGGACACTCTGCTGCTTATATAACTGTTCTTCTAGAAAACTTCTGTCCCTGTTTTGCCTTAAAGTACACCTGTTTCACTATTTTTAAATTGCTTTTTTATGGACTAGGTCAGTCTGTTTGTAGTCTTCAGGGACAAATCTCTTCTTTCAGAACTTACTGGGCTGTGCAAATGTTTGTCATCCGACAGGGGTTGAAAATATGTTAAATGTGGAGTACAGAGACCTATCCATGGCGCCAGTGCTTCCCACACAATTCAGTATGGTTTAATGATGTATGCAAAGCAGCCTAAGGTCATCACTTTCACCCAGCAGCAGTTATGCGAAGTGATCTTTTCTATGTTTGCCATATATGTGTGTGTGTGTGTGTATGTATATATGTATGTATGTATATATATATATATATATATATATATATATATATATATATATATATATATATATATA